>JABWTJ010000156.1:600000-1065882 GCA_016801875.1 Solanum sitiens
ATCGAACCCGCGACCTCACCCTTGAAAAGAACTAAAACGTGAATAAAGAAATGGGGCTGAGGTGGTTCAAACTTGGGTACTCCTGGCTGGAAAATAATGTATGAAATTAAGAATTGAGAGGATTGGGATTCGAACCCACAACCTCTCAGTCAGAACTTAAAGAAAAATGAAAAGAAAATAAATGTGATGTGTGGGAATCGAACCCACGACCTCTTAGGCAGATTTAAAGAGAATTAAACATGAAAATAAAAGAAATGTGAGGCGTGGGAATGGAATCCACGACCTCTAGGCAGTTGAGGAGAATTACAAGAAAAATAAAGTGAGGCTGTGGGGGTTTGATCCCACAACCTCATGGTCAATGCGAAATAGTTAAGGAAAAATAAATAAAAAAATAAAAGGGGTTGTGGGGGTTCGAAACCACAACCCCTCGGCCAAGGGAGAGAGAGTTTAAAGAAAAGAAATTAAAAGAAAATGAGGTTTTGGGGGTTCGATCCCACATCCTCTCAATCCCATTGAGCGAAAAATGAAGAGAAAAACTAAGGGAAAAATAAAATGAATGTGTTGGGGCTCGATCTTGGGTCCCCAAGCCGTGTGGACCAAAATAAAATAAATGAAAAATGTAAGTGTTGTCCAAGGGATTCGAAATCGGGTTCCCTTGCCCAAATTCCGTATTGATACATAAGTTATACGTGAATTAAATGTTCAATAATAATGCCGCCTACTTAGATCGAAATCGAGATCTTGGCATACATACAAGATGCCTAAGTCTTGTACCACATATTCTTAGGTAGATATGAATCACTTAAACGAACTATGAATGAAGCCTCATGGCTTGTATGTATAGACCCATAAGTCTAACATACGTTTAAAAATAAGTGAACCTAAGATATATGTAATAAAATGATGTAAACCCAGAAGGGTTAAGTACGAGTGTAAAACACACTAAATGGCCAACTGTATTGGCATACGATGAAATGAATATTATATAATGAAATGATGAAACCCTAGAAGGGTTAAGTAAGAGTGTGAAACACAATAAATGGCCAAGTGCATTGGCATATGATGAAATGAACATTCACGTAATAAGGGGTGAGTAATTATGAAGAGCAATGTGCTAAAGTTAATGAATGTGGTGACAACATGATAAGAGGCTAATGTAAAAGATGAGAGCAATCTCAAATGATCCTAAGTAAATGTTACCAAAACGTACTCACCTATGAGAGTGTAAAGTTAATGAAGAGACCAATCTCTATGAATAATCTAATGAAAGCATGAGAATAATGTATACTTAATACTAATGATGAGATGAGAAATCATCTATTGAGCTATGATGTCCTCATACTAGAAGCCAACTTCCATAACGTATGAGTTGAATGAAATGGAACTTTATACTGAACACCGATAGACTAGATATGAGCGGTGATGCCTTCTTTCGGGAAGGGCGGAGGTTCACGTAACTCTCATGAGATGAGACTGTCCGGCATGCCGGGTATTGGTCTCCTTATATATCCTAGTCTTTGAACCTATACTGCCAATATAGAGATCTAGCAGGGTTTGACTCCCTATATACGCTAGCATGTCTTGGTTCACTTTGGCCGGTGATTCCACCTCTTTTCGGTGTGGGGATTACACACAGGATTTCATGATGCTCACATGATCTATGTCAGTTAAGGTTAAAGTTCCCAAAGAAAGAATGAGGCCAGCCTCAAATGATGCACATAATGAAATGAACGATACCAAAGGTGTCAGGATGGGATGATCAGGAGGTGAGCTACACTCAAGTAATGACACTAGGTTATTCTTGGTCATTGCACAGCAAACCCGATGAGAGTCTAAAATTACATCCTAGGTATGACTTGTGATTGCACTAGTATATGAATGAATGAAAATGAAGTACGTATGAATGAATGAAACAGACTCTGTGTTTGCTAAAGAAGGCTCCCTAGTCGAGGTCCCATATGTTGAGCCCTCATTTTGTGAAGTACTAATGTCAAGTCCATGATTCCAAGGTCTCATGGCATATGAAAGAATGATGTGAACTATGTGATATGATATGTGCAATACGTTATGTTCTGATTGCAAAATGATAAGTATGATGATGCATGTTACTCTCATGGCATGACTTTCCTAATCCAAATTTGGCAAGTCCACTGACTTTCCTAATCCAAATTTGGCAAGTCCACTGACTTTCCTAATCAAAATTTGGCAAGTCCACTGACTTGACTTTCCATAAATCATGTTGTTAGGAAAGAGCTATTCTTACTCATGCATGTCCTTGGTGTATGCTTGCATATACCCATATTTAGTACAAGTGTGCACTAATCCCATATATATCTACTTTTAGGTGCAGGCACATGACCTTAGAGCTTACAGTACGACGTTGCAGCTATCCGACGTGGAGCATTTATCCGGATTTGGTAGGCCCTCATGCTTTCGAGGACGCTTGCTCATTATATTCTAGATTAGATATAGGTTTGAGTTAGTGGAGTATGTTCCACTAGCGTTTCTTTCTCATCTTATTTCAGACATTGTATTGGTGCCATTTTGGCAATCATACACTTAATGCAGTATAGAACTATTTTTTTCATTTGATGATCTTAATATTAGATGGTTGATTGTGAACGTTTATGAGTTTAAGTAAAATGTCTTATATGAATGTTAAAACAAAAAGTTCAAATTTTCCGCTAAAATTAACCTAGATGAAGTAACGATGACGTATGTAGGCTTGTCTGCGACCTCTGTGAGGTCAACGACGCCGGTCTCGTCTGGGGTCTAGACTCTGGTCATGACAGAGGTGCCTGAGGAAAAAACAAAAATGGTTTAGGAATTTGTTAATGTATTTGGCCTAACATATATAACAATTAAACACCACCACCATATGTACCATACTAATCAATGACAATTCAATATCGCTTCCATGCAAAACAAAGGAATTAGGTCAACTCACCACCTTCCAATAGTCATAATCACCATTTCTTAGCTTTTTCCAACAATTCACATAAATAAAAAGATTCTTACCAGTGATAATACACAAAAAACTAAGACAAATATTCATCTATTTAAATGATCCATCAATACTCAGTATAGATATAAACATTATGAGGCAACTATGAATAATTCTAACATTAATCAATGCATAATTCAATAGCCCAATACAATCTACACATGGATTGAACATAATTAAGCTGTGATGAATTCACCCTCATTAGAGACAATAATAGGAATTCAAGGAATACATGGGTTCATAGAGTTTTTTTATCTTAAAACATTAAATTCACATTGATCAATTCATATAACATCACTTTAAACCTTTTCATGCAAGAACTCATGCTTAAAATTAACAAATAGGATTTCCAGGTTTTGAAAGTTCATTGAAAAGCCTTAGAATTGTCTCCTTGAATGGAAGAAGAATCAAGGATTAAACACCATACCTTACTGCAAGAAAACCCACGAAATTGGGTGAAAAACTTGGAGAATTTGGTCTTCTTCCTTGTAGCTTTAAAGATTCATCAATGGAGAGTTATTATTTTGGCTTGAGGGCTTGGTTTGATTGGTGCATTTTGGGGTTTAAAAAGACTCAATAACCTTGGATAAATAATCCCCAAAGTACCCAAAAGACCCCTGCACTTATTGGACTTTATAATAAAGTCTAATTTGACTTTAAAACGCCGCGACCAAAATAAGGCATCAACTGCGCGTCGCGGAGGCAGCTTCATATTTTGTTTTTTGAAATTGTTTTGAGGCAATGTAGTTCTTGATGAGTCAGAGTCGCAAGGCAACTTTTTGCCTCCCAAGTGACAGCTGCGGGACCTGCAACCACCTTCAAAAAGGGGCTGCCCGATAGCTTCCTTGGCCCATGTTTCGGTTCTCCTCAAGGACACTTTGGTTGGTCTGGAGTCGTGCTTAGACGTTTTGAACCTAGTTATGTCGATCTATGTTCTGGGGTCTTCCCCACTTATTTTAGACTAAAAACAACACCTCAAAACATGCATAACAAACAAGGACAAACTAGCACACACATAAGACTAGTTTTTGAACGTCTTGGTCATTCCTCGACGTTTGACTTCCAAACTCTCCAAACTGACTTATAATTCAATATTAATTATTTTAACACCTTATGAACTCATTAACCACATGATAGTCTCTAGTTTAAACTAGGTTTTTTAGGTTTGTTACACTTAGTTATGGTTTAGGGAGATGGATCCTAGAATTCCAACCTATTGCACTTCCATCTCATGAGTTTATATTGGCGGAAGGGCCTTTACCTAATTTAACTTATCCACAATGTTCTTAGCATTATTTTGTAAATTATACATAATTAGTCTTGAATTGTATTTACATGTGTGAAGGTACACTTTTGCCCTTTGTTCAATACAACTCATGACATAGATCATAGATTCATTGTGGCAAAGATTAACTTTCAATCTTAGAATCATCATTAGTATGTGAGTCTAAAATTCACACAAAGATCATGTGCTCTCAAGAGAATGGACTTTCACTCATATCAATAGGATCATCATGCTCATGTACATTTCATGCATAATAATGTGTTCAGGTGCATATTAGAACTATACATTCAACTAAAACTATAAATACATCATACTCATGTTTATGCATTGAATTGGTGCATGTGTCTGGTATTGTCCTTGAATTGAGGCATAAACAACATTATCATAAAAGACACTTCCCTTATAAAGTCTTCATAAGTATGTATGTAATATCACAATCATGCATGTTTCACATATATTGAATTCAAGGATCATAGATCATGTAAATCAACACATATGACATTCATCATAATAGACATGACATAGAAGTAATTCAAGTAGTTTATTCATTGCATGTATAAAATCATATACTCATATTGTAGGTCATGGGGTGAAGTCTTATTCCACATTGGGACATATACAAACCAACCTACATAATGGATTCCATCTTGAAGCATTAACATACTTAGTTTAGCTAGTTTAGATTTTACCCCTTTTAGACCTAGAAGTCATCTTCATTTTACAAGTCTTACTCTCAAGAAATTCCTCACATGAGCATCAAGTATAACTAATTCTGAAGGTAGACTAACCAAGTGCTTCATTGTTACTGAATTATAGGCATACAACATCAAGTACACTATACCTAAATACTATTCACCCATGATTCTACATGTAAGACCTAATCAAGTCAATTCATAATTACAAGATTAATTCATAAGTAATTCATGTGTGACTCTCTAGCATGGACTTTTATTTTGGCATGATTAGTTACTAATGGAGCATGTAGTTAAACTAAAGGAGCACATTCTGGAATTACATGATCATAATGAAGTTTACCACATTAAAGCTAATATTAAGGAGTGCAGGAAGATGCTTCAATGTTTGGGCCATGAAGAATTCACGTTTGAATACTTTTTTGCAGTAACATGTCTTTCTATCTTATTATTTGCAACTACTTTATTTCATTTTTGGTGACTTTGCGTAAAACTATAATTTCTTGATGCGTTGAACTTAGGAGGTCTCAATGTATGTTTCTGGTGTACCCAATATGTTTTATTGTGTCTTATGTTTTAAATGACGTACCATTCTACTGAACATGTGGTAAATATGTTGGTTAAAAGAATTCTACACTATTCTAACCTTAACATGTACTGTAATATTAGTTAAGGGTTGCTCTCTAACGATGAATTTTAAAGAGACATTGTTTAATGCACATTCCTATTAATAAAATGAGTTGCTGATTGGGTTGATTAATTAGCATGATTTTAGGAGACATCATTTTTTTTTAAGAGTGTTATGGAGGATGAAGGCTCTTAACAGTGTTGCTACTTACTTGTGTTTCACATATTTTTGTTTCCCATTTCTATTAATGTTATTGCTACATTAGTTTCTATTTGAATTTCTCAGCCTGTTGGTGCTCGGGATGACAAGGGGAATCCTATATAACATACTATTACATTAGTTAACCTGCTGCAAGGTATATATTGATGATTGTTTATGCTTCCCCAAGTGTTGTATATCTGACCATAAGAAAGTGTGCAGTGTGTTCCTTTATGAACTGTTGTAGTGGAAACACTCACGATGATAAGTTATTTGCAAAACATGAGACTGACTATACTGGTTCAGGTGCCCTTGGTTCTTCGGTGGTCACTTTCATAATATTCTGCCAGATTGCTTGTCTAGTAAATGTAGGGATAGAAAAAATCTTGATGCACCCCGTTCACTATTTCTCTTTTATGTTTTATAGTTTCTTTTGAACATGGATCAGGGACTTCCCGTGTTGTCTGAGTGGCTAGTTTATAACAAAGTCAATGCTCATGCTAGAAAAGGATTGGTATTAGGTCCTATGTGTCTTCTCCTAAGGTACATTGCTGAATTATTTTTTTCCCTTCAATTGTATCTCTTAAAAGTTCCTATAACCTAAATTGCTCGCTATTGTGAGTCATTTTGCAGCTTCTATGGTGGTCATGTGGTCAGTAATTTTCCACCCCATGAACCTGTTGGGTCTGGTGGAAACAATAATTTGCTTGGTATATGAACATCTTGTCTGATCGTGAAAATGATCAAACTTCCTCTTCTAAATCCTGATTACCATCTAGCTGTAGTTTTTCAAAAGATTTTTTTTCCGAATTCATAGATGCTCTACTATGACTTTATTGTAATGGATTGGTTTTCTTACTGTGAATTTTAGCATATTAAATACACATGATTTATTTCACTAACTTATATTTTTTTAAATGTGCAGAAAATACCGGTAATTGAATTTGAATTGTGGCCAAAAGAAAACTCGATCTATTGTAGTGAACGATGAAGAATTAGCTTATTAGTGTCATATATGTTTGAATGCATTTGGTTTTGTGAAATTTATTTATGATAGATATCTTTAAGCAATAACTTTATAAGTAATTATGGTAAAAGACATGTTTCACGAAGTTTATATGAAATATATAGCTTCAATTTAATTATCAGGTAATTTTCTGCTTTATATCACTTGTATATTTAATTATGTGATTATTGAATATATGCAAATTGTTGTAAAATAATGGTCATTGCCACATGTTGCAGGGCAAATGTACCATTGCCACATATATAGGTCATTTGTAAGACAAATAGGTATGACATGTGGACACATTCTACACTTGGCAAATTATGGTCAAGTTTCACTTTTCCATGTACTACTATATATAGGTAGTATATTTCAAAGTAATGCAGTGAGAAGAAAAATTTGGAAAACATTAATATACTCTCTTTTATTTGTTCTTATTTTAGTTTACTGTTATAACATTATTAGCTACTTATTTTATAATACGTTATCAGCACGAGACTCTGCCAACTTGAGCTACTTTAAATAGGTAAAAAGGGTAAGAATTGTATTTTTCTAAAAAATGTCTAATATTTCTAAACTTGAATTTGTTGCCTTGGATATATCGGGTAAAGGATACTCATCCTGGATACTAGATGCTGAAATTCACTTGGATGCAATGGGTTTCGTAGAAACCATCAAAGATAATAATCAGGCATCCAGTCAAGAACGTGCAAAAGCTATGATCTTTCTCCGTCACCATCTTGACGAGGGGCTAAAAATGCAATATCTCACTATAAAAGACCCCCTTGTACTGTGAAAAAATTTAAGAGATAGATATGACCACCTGAAGTTAGTCATTCTAGCACAGGCACGTCATGATTGGTTTAATCTAAGATTATCTGATTTTAAAAGTATAACTGAATATAATTCTTCCATGTATAGAATTATATCACAGTTAAATTTATGCGGAGAAGAGGTCACTGAACATGATAAACTAGAGAAAACATACTCCACATTTCCTGCCTCGAGTATGCTCCTGCAGCAGCAATATCGAGGAATGGATTTTAAAAAATATTCTGAATTACTTTAACATCTTCTTATTGCTGAACAACATAACGATCTTTTGATAAAAAATCATGAAAGTCGACCTGTTGGTTCTATGCCAGTCCCTGAAGTGAATCAGGCAAATTATCACCAACGAGAAAAAGATCATAGCTCCTTTCGTGGTCGTGGCTTCGGTCATAGTCGTGGTCGTAGTCGTAAAATAAATTACAATCATGATGGTCGTCTTGCACCGAAAAATGACTGACAGTATAAAAGGAAGGGTGAGAGACAATAAGTGATACAAAAGAAAAATTCGGAAAGTGTATGTCATAGATGTGGAGGAATGGGGCACTTGTCACGTAATTGCCGATCATCTAAGCGTCTGATTCATCTTTATCAAGCATCCTTGAAAAAGAGTGATGATAATCCAGAAGCAAACTTTATCTGTGAAGATAATGTTGAACCCATGCATAAGGTTAATAATAATACAGAAACAAATGTTGAGCCTATGCATCTGGATGTAGCTGATTTCTTTGTATTCCCTGAAGGAAAAATAATCAGTGAAGATCCCGCGATAAATTAGATAGTTTCATTTTCTATTTGTTTGTATTATTTGGTATGTTTGTGTTTTTCTAAATCATTGTAAATATAATAGCCTTGTTTAATAGTATTATTTTACTATGTTTATATCTGTTTTTGAAGAAAAATATGGATATGCCCCAAACTTCGTTTGAATCAATGATCAATCATGAAGATATTTGTGTAATTGATAGCGGAACAACGCACGCCATATTCAAAAATGAGAAATACTTCTCTTACTTGCTTAGAAGAAAAGGAAATGTTACTACAATTTCTGGTAATTCAAACTTAATAGAAGGCTCCGGAAGAGCTATTATATTCTTGCCTAAGGGGACAAAACTTGTTATAGAAGATGCATTGTTCTCTTCTAAATCCCCAAGAAACTTGTTAAGTTTTAAAGTTATTTGCCGAAATGGATATCATATTGAGACAATAAATGAAATAAACGTTGAATACCTTGGTATTACCAAGATTGTCTCAAACAAAAAATATGTGTTAGAGAAATTATCAACTTTATCTTCTGGATTATATTATGCAAAAATAAGTACAGTTGAAGCACACTCTATCGTAAACCAGAAGTTTACTGACTAAAAACTTTTGTGCTTTGGCATGATCGGATGGGTCATCCTGGATCAATAATGATGAGACGAATCATTGAAAACTCAAAAGGTCATCCATTAAAGAACCTGAAGATTCTTACATGTGATGAATTTTCATGTGCTGCTTGTTATCAAGGAAAATTGATTACTAGGCCATCACAAATGAAGGTTAACATTGAATCCCCTCAATTTTTAGAACGTATACATGGAGATATATGTGGACCTATTCACCCATCTAGTGGGTCGTTTAGATATTTTATGATCCTAATAGATGCATCTTCAAGATGGTCTCATGTGTGCCTCTTATCATCTCGCAACCTGGCGTTTGCAAAATTATTGGCACAAATAATACTATTAGGAGCGCAATTTCCAGATTATCCCATTAAGACAATTCGCCTTGATAATGCTGGAGAATTCACATCCCAAGCTTTTAATGATTATTGCTTATCAATAGGGATAAAAGTTGAACATCCTGTAGCTCATGTTCATACTCAAAATGGCCTTGCTGAGTCATTTATTAAGCGCTTACAGTTGATAGCAAGACCTCTACTTATGAAAAGTAAGTTACCCACTACTGGTTGGGGTCATCCTATCTTACATGCAACATCACTTGTTCGTCTCAGACCGACTCATTATAATAAATATTCTCCGTCACAATTAGTATTTGGTCATGAACCAAATATTGGTCATCTACGAATTTTTGGATGTGCTGTATATGTGCCAGTAGCACCCCCGCAGCGCACTAAGATGGGCCCCCAAAGAAGGTTAGGCATATATGTTGGGTTTGATTCACCTTCTATAATTCGCTATCTTGAGCCATTGACAGGAGATTTATTTACTACAAGATTTGCAGATTGTCGATGTGATGAAACAAATTTTCCGCAATTACGGGGAGAGAAAAAAGAACTTAAAAATGAAATTGCATGGAAAGTTTCATCATTATCTCATTTTGATCCACGTTCCCCTATATGTGAACAAGAGGTCCAGAAGATCATCCATTTGCAAAACATAGCAAATCGAATGTCACATGCATTTACTGATTTGAAAAGGATAACAAAGTCACATACTCCCGCAGTAAACGTGCCTATCCGGATTGACGTCCCAAAAGGACCATCTACAAGTGTCATGACTTCTGAATCACAAACACGCTTGAAGCGTGGCAGACCATTGGGTTCAAAAGATAAAAATCCTAGAAAAAGAAGTACGAAAAATGACACTACAAATGAATCTCACAAAGATAAGATCCAAGATCTGATTAATAATGATATTTCTGAAGAGATCAGTGAACCCGAGACTCAAGTGAATGAAGAACTTTCAATAAGTTCTACGGGTGATGAGATAAGTTTAGATCGATCAAAATCATAGTTAATAATATTTTCACATATAATGTTGCACTTAACATTATGCAATACAGTGATGATCTTGAACCCTTATCTGTCGAAGAATGTCGACGAAGATGTGATTGGACAAAATGGCAAGAGGCAATTCAATCAGAATTAGACTCACTTGCTAAACGTGAGGTTTTTGGACCTGTAGTCCAAACCCCAAATGGTGTAAATTTAGTTGGTTATAAATGGGTTTTTGTGCGAAAGCGAAATGAGAGAAATGAAATTGTAAGATACAAGGCACGCCTTGTTGCACAAGGATTCTCTCAACGATCTGGTATCGACTATGAAGAAACATATTCACCAGTTATGGATGCAATAACTTTTCGATATCTCATCAGTTTAGCTGTTCATGAAAATCTTGAAATACATCTAATGGATGTGATTACAGCTTATCTTTACGGTTCACTTGATAATGAAATTTATATGAAAATTCCAGAAGGACTTAAAATGCTTGAAGTATATAGTTCAAAACCTCGAGAAATGTGTTCAATCAGATTACAAAAGTCATTATATGACTTAAAACAATCAGGACGCATGTCGTATAATCGCCTTAGTGAGTACTTGATAAAACAAGATTATATAAATGATGTCATTTGCCCTTGCATTTTTATTAAGAAAACAACATCAGGGTTTGTTATACTTGCAGTTTATGTTGATGACATTAATCTCATTGGAACTCCAGAAGAGGTCCAAAAGGCAATTGAATATCTAAAGAAAGAATTTGAGATGAAAGACCTTGGAAAGACAAAACTTTGTCTTGGTCTACAAATTGAACATTTAGTAGACGGGATCTTCATCCATCAATCTGCCTATACTGAGAAAATCTTGAAACGTTTTTACATGGACAAAGCACATCCATTAAGTACCCCAATGATTGTGCGATCACTTGAAGTGAGTAAAGATCCATTCCGACCTCAAGAAGAGAATGAGGAACTTCTTGGTCCTAAAGTACCTTATCTTCGTGCAATTGGCGCACTTATGTATCTTGCTAATTCTACAAGACCTGACATAGCATTTATGTTAATTTATTATCAATATTTAGTTCTTCTCCTACACAAACACATTGGAATGGAGTTAAACATATATTGCGATATCTAAAAGGGACTAGTGATATGGGTCTATTTTATACTAAGAAAGATAGTACAGATCTTGTTGGTTATGCAAATGCAGGTTATTTATCTGACACACATAAGGCTCGATCTCAAACAGGCTATCTGTTCACATACGGAGGTACTGCTATATCATGGCGATCTACGAAGCAGTCCATAGTCGCTACTTCTTCAAATCATGCTGAGATAATAGCCATTCATGAAGCAAGTAGAGAATGCGTATGGTTGAGATCAGTTATACATTTTATCAACTAAAAATGTGATTTGAAATAAGATGTCAAGATACCCACGGTGCTTTTTGAAGACAATGTTGTATGTATAGCTCAATTAAGAGGAGGCTTCATAAAAGGAGATAGAACGAAACATATTTCACCGAAATTATTCTTTACACATGATCTCCATAAGAATGGTGATATTGATATACAACAAATTCGTTCAAGTGATAATCCAGCAGATTTATTCACCAAATCTTTACCAGCCTCAACTCTTGAAAAGATGGTACAAAAGATCGAAATGCGAAGACTTAAATATCTGAATCGTAGTCTTCATCAGGGGGAGTAAAATACACGTTGCACTCTTTTTTCCTTAGTCTAGGTTTTGTCCCACAGGGTTTTCCTAGAAATGTTTTTAATGAGGCAACATGTAAAACGTATTCTGAATGTCTATGTATATTTATTTTCAATTTTTATTTACATAGACATCCAAGGGGGAGTGTTGTAAAATAATGGTCATTGCCACATGTTGCAAGGCAAATGTACCATTGCCACATATATAGGTCATTTGTAAGACAAATAGGTATGACATGTGGACACATTCTACACTTGGCAAATTATGGTCAAGTTTCACTTTTCCATGTACTACTATATATAGGTAGTATATTTCAAAGTAATGCAGTGAGAAGAAAAATTTGGAAAACATTAATATACTCTCTTTTATTTGTTCTTATTTTAGTTTACTGTTATAACATTATTAGTTACTTATTTTATAATACAAATAAAATTTTTTACTCTTAAAAATAAAAAAATGTGGCTACAAAATTCTACACAACATAGTCACACTTTAAAAGTGTTGTTGTAGGACCTCCAAGAAAAGTTACACTTTATAAGTGTTGTTCTAGATGAGATATAGAAGAGAACACTTTTTAAGTGTGACCAATAACAAAGCAACGGCAATGCTTTTAAGTGTAGTATAATAAAAAAAGTTTAGCGAGTTATTGCGCTTCTTTAGGCAACCCCCTAAAAAAACATTGCCTAAAGTACAAAAGTGTAGCCTTTTATCATAGTCCATACTTTTTGCTAGTTTAGGCTACACTTTATTGGGGTGTCCGTTAGCCTAAAATGGTGTAGTGAGTTATTTATGCTTATATGATCTTGATATGATGTTATTCATGTTGATTTAACCTTATGCTAATGTTGACCTTGTGTTATGAACTTGTCTTGAGTGATATTATGACTCATTGACTTGTATATGCTCTTATATGTGCATAGAGGCTTTTGAAAGTAACTCATCATGGTTTAAAATAAAATATCTTTTTAAGCATGATTTCAATGGTTTTACTGCATATGTTTCCATACTTAGTACATTTGATTGTACTAAACTATATTCTTTCCCTTTTCCCATACAATGTAGGCTCGGGCCGTTGAAGTATAGGAGACCAATTTGCATGAAGACTTGGAACTATTTACCAAGTTATTGGTAGGTCCTCAATGTTCAGGGATGTTACCATTTCACTATTCTAGTTATGATGTCGTTATGTCTGAAGACACTATTTCATTCCATTATCATTGAGACTATTATTGTAAGCCTATATGTGGCTCTTTGTAATGAAGTATGGGATATGCCCAATTATTGTAATACTCTTCGATTGTTTAATGTGAGACAATTTAATTAGACTATATCTTATGCATTTGTTATGTTGTGTAAACGAGAAGTCTATGTAAGCTTCAATAAGCGAGGAGTCTATGTATATTCCATATATGATATGTGAGAGGTCTATGTATACATCACTATGTAAAAAGTTATAATTTTTCGCATTCTTGACCTATGATATGTCATGACGAATGCTAAGGGCTTGTCCAAGTCCTCTCCGAGGACAACAACTCCGGTTACATTTAGGGAGTGCTCCCCTGCCGTGACACTCCTAAAGCTGACATGAAATGGTTTTGGCCTAAACAAATAAAGCTAAACATGATCAAAAATCCTTGAAACACAAGATTAAGCAAAAAATGGGAGAGCTTTCTTCTTCCATCCCAATCTACCATGAGTATTTCAAATCAAGGCTCCTTGAGAATTACTATCTCAAGCTATTATTAGATCTACCATCTCAAGCTTCCATGAGATCTAGCATATTAAGCTATCACACCTTGGTTTTATTTTACCATGTCAATTACAAAAGAAAAGACTATTAAATTCAAATTCATGTTATTCATAGTCTATCATGACTTGATTCATTTTATGTTACTAGGTCAACCTAGAATACATCTATGTGAGAGAACTTGCTTCCCCTTGCTTGTTCATGTCTAATTGTGAAAGAGAAAGAGAATATCATCACAATCCCCTCATAATAACTTTAACCCAAAGCTTTAGCAACAATGACATACAAGACCTATAATCGATTGCTACCTTCAATCTATCATCATCCATGTCCGATTACAAGTTAATCCGTTCGATTAGATCATCAGAAGGTAAATCTAGTCATACATTATCACATAGGTTCAATTCAAACTTTACAAGTCAAGATAATCCTTATTCAATTAGGCCTAGTTCAATTCATATCTAGGTGATCCTATCATAATCAAATAGTATTCAAAACAATTGAACTAAGAAGATCAACTTAGAACATTCATCTTGCCTCTAATGGCCTAAAACTACCATGATCACCTTCAACATCAAAACATGAATTCATCAAGAAAAACACATGAAAACATTACATAATCATCATATGAACGTAATTGAATGATATCCACTAGATTGGTATCACAATCAAGCCTTACCCACAATGCAATCACAACCCTATCTAATTTGGGGTATTTTGGATTCACAGTTGAGTGATATCTATGGAGGCTCCATGGATGGAAGAATCCATTGATGAATAAGATTCAAATACCTTAGATTATATCCTTAAACCTAGAATTAAACCATGGTGAATTTCGTTCTCAATGATGCCTCCACTTTCTCTTCTTCTATGGTAATTTTAAAAGAGTTTTGGAGAGGGAGAAGTTTTTATTTGGAGTCTAGAGTCTAAATGGATCTTTTATTGTTTACATACTCTTAAAATACCTAAAACAACCTTAAAAAATTGCCCATGCATTTATTTGGACGTAGGGTGAATTTGCCAATTCACCCCTAGCCATGCAAAGACACCTGCACGAAAAGTTGCAGGCTCCATCGATGCCTGCCTGCGATAGACCGTCGATTGAATGACGGCCCCACCCTAAAGGTCCATCGTTTGTGACATAGACCACAAGTTTTTGGGTCTTAGATCCCACGTATAACTGTGGATTCATGGCCCCTATCTACGGAGCTTAGACCAATTAATGGGGCGTTGTTTGGGAGGTCGTTGTTTGTACATTGCAAAGGCAGTGTACTACCGACTTTTAGGTCCACCTCAAGGACCCTTAAGGTGGTCCTTGGGGAGTCGTGCCTGGACATTTGGACCCTAAATACGTCCATCTATATGTTAAGAACCTTTTTTATCAATTTGAACTACAAACACTACTTAAAATCCCATGAAACATACTAAAGCACACTAGCACATCTAGAGGCTAAATTTCGTACGTCTTGGGCGTTTAACCTCCAAACTCTTCAAACTAATTTATACTTCAATAATTTAGCATTTTTAGACATTATAAGATCATGACATGCATGTTAGGTCTATTTAGACCTTATTAATTTTGCGGTCCTTAAAAGTTTCATGGAAACACTTCCTTAACTTGCCTGTCC
The DNA here is from genome assembly GCA_016801875.1 of Solanum sitiens. Lineage (NCBI taxonomy): Eukaryota > Viridiplantae > Streptophyta > Magnoliopsida > Solanales > Solanaceae > Solanum > Solanum sitiens. Next base: position 615,454 of record JABWTJ010000156.1, read on the forward strand.
AAGATTCCAATTGGTACTTCAAAACTGTAGAGGTTCCCATTTAAGAACTCTTGCTCACAAGCAACCTCAGCAACACCACTAAATGTCATATGCCTACAAACCGGGACTAAACTTCCTCAAACTCACTACACCTCTTAATGTGATTATTTCAAGTCAAACCAAATCATGTACATCTAGAACATTAAAATTCTATAGGCATCATTTGAAAACCACTACTCAACAAAACCTCTAACACATCATAAAACTCAATATGGCTAAGAAGGGTTCTACGATCATCATCATAAAGCAACAGTGAAGCCCATTAATACTAAGGGAAATGTCAAGGTCTATACTATCAAGTCACCAAAGACTAAAAATACCGGAATCTAACAAATAATAAAACACATATCGGAAACGTTAAGATAAACTACCACTCACTCATAGAGATTTTTGGGTAGACACACTCTTTTGGTTAAACGTAGGGGGGATTTATAAAGCTTTGTCCATGAAACCTTTTTCTCTTTAAATTCTACTATGGTTGGATCAAGAAAATTCTAGACCATTTCAACCCTTATCATCACATTTAGTCGATCTACCAACTAATCACATCTCGGTGTGTCAATCTTAGAAGATAACTAACACTTTGAAGTATGTCAACACCTACACTCTTCTTCTTTACCTTAACTAGGTGGTACATGCAACCCTCAAAGTCAACCTTAAGACCAAATATAATCTAAACTTATGGCATATATTTTCCCGTATTTAACTCTCGGATATGCTCATTCAAGAACTATCAATTTGACTTACGGGTTCCATCATCTCAAATGCGCATAACAATAACACTTCCAATCCACGTCGAGGGTGCCATATATATTCAGCATATCAAACCCTATCTTGTAACTACCCGAAAGTACCCCCTAGAAGAAGGGAGCACCCTTAGGTCGGAACAATTGCGTACTTGACATTTCGGAGGTGTTGTACAAGCCTTAGCTATCATTTATTATATAAGACATGAAAACTAGTGTGTAATTCAAACTTTTTACGAATAAATTAATAAAAAAAACATCTTTCATAAAAGCTAAGGAGTGATCTCGTCTTCACAAGCCAACTTAAAGACACGACAAAAATATCTTAGAGACACGACCCTTTACATTCAATGAAAATACAAAATAAGTCTTAATACTAGAATCTAAAAAATAGAACTATGCCCTCGGATATATGAGGACATACTTAGTCTTGAGAGAGTCGATTCTCAAGCTTTGACTTCTAGTCTTCAAGTTGTCTCCAACATATACTTATTAAGTATAGAAAAGTATGGCGTTAGTACAAAACAATGTACTAAGTATGGCATATGCAACAAAAGGCAAAAAGGGATATTTGAGTAAAATAAGATTTCATGCCAAATAAATAAAACCTTCATGATTATAAAGTTAAAATAATATAAGAATCATCATTAACCACGTAAAATAGAACTCTCATAATTTTAGAACAAAAAGATACTTTACAGTAAACCAAACAACTTTACAGTGAAACCGTGAAACATTACAGTGAGCAATTCATCCCTTGCACAGTGAATTCATCTTTTTTGAGGTTTCCCTAACAAATTTATACTAAGAATCACAAATATAAGACAAGAAGGGGCCTCCCATACACCCCCTTCAAGACACACCAAAGCGATCCTTAAGACTACCAGCAATAGGCTTACCTCGCATGGAAACAAGTCCACACTCATGGATAGACATTTTAAGGACATTCATTCATTAAGGACTTCATGTAAGTACACTTCTCCAATAGGAATTATAAGTCACACTAAGTGCAATGTGAGAATAGCATCCCATACTACTACTCCCACTTAGTGCTCCTTGAGGATTCCCTTGCATTAAGCACTCTACATTAGTCATTCATAACTTCATTACATACAACTTAACTTTAACTTGCTTCTTTGACATTAGACCTTAAGTCATCTAACTTCATTTACAACTCATGATAACTCATTCATATACTTCATATAGAACACACCAAGATTCCCCTTTCGGAAGGTCTGCTTAGTGCAATGGATAGTTAGCGTCTCATACCTCCACCTACTCTAAGTAGTACATTCTTTTAGGAGACTTTGTTCATACACTTCATACAAAACACACCAAGATTCCCCTTTCGGAAGGTCTACTTAGTGCAATGGATATATAGCATCCCATACCACCACCTACCCTAAGTAGTACATTATTTTAAAAGACTTAGTTCTTTCATTCTTTTGTGGGGGAATAGCTTTAACAGACATAGACCATGAGAGCTAGACATGGAATCCCGATACGACCCTTATCGAATGAGGGTTCCCAACTTGTCTAGGGTGGGATCTTTCTCTTAGATGTTACATGGCTTTTCCAATAGCTACACCTATTTGGGCACATAGTTAAGAGATAAGGAGATTTCTACTAAGTAACTCACTCTCTACTAACGAGGAGTACTCATCTCAAGAGGTACATTTGGTACAATATCTCTACTCACAATGTGAACCCACCCCTTCTTCAAATCCTCTCGGTGCTAAGCATAACTCCCCACGGAGTCTTAAACATTCTATACTATAATCTAAGGGATAGCTAATTACCACCACATCTCAACTCACGAATGGTACCTATCCCTAGAGGTTACATTGGAATACCACATCTCAACTCACAAAGGGTATCCAACCTCCAACTTATCTTAGAATGCTCTTGGGAATAGTGAGGTTGCTACTAAATACCTCATCTCAACTCACAATGAGTTTTCACCCCAAAACTCCCCTTTTCATTCATATTCTTTAATTTTATGCATGCATTCATTCATTCAAAGTGTGAGCATGTGTGTACATGTGAGTACACCCTTTACATATATCATCACTTTCATAACACTGGCTTCTAAACATGCTTACATATTCATTCATCATATTACACACTTTGACATGCTTCACATATTCATATAATTCCTTTAGACATTGTCTCTAGCATACTTCACATAACAAGCTTCATAAAGCACATCAACAAGAACAACATCATTTTCATCTTACTTCACAAAACAAGCTTCATAAAGAACATAAACATCATTATCATCTTACTTCACATAATATGACTTCATGGCCTCATTCATAATACATAAGTAGATTCACATTCATGTATTTCAAGTAAACACCACCACCAAAGGCGGACGATACCACTCAAGAGCATTTCATAATAAGAGCTTAAGCAAAGTAACCAACTTACCTTAATACAAGCTTTCATCAACTATAATCAATTCTTCAATAATACTTCATAAAATAACCCATTAGGGCAGTAACTAAGTCACAACATAACCATAAACAAACTCTAACTCTAACATTATCAAATCATGTTCATTAGACCCATTTCATAACCCAAAAGTTGATAAAAAGTAACAACATGGTTTCATTGAAGTATTAGCATTAAAATCACCAACTAACATTAGAAATAGTATATTTGAATCCTTTAAAGCATTTTCATGCAAGACCCTACTTAGAGTCCAAGATACAAGAAACTAGGGTTTGAAAATCTCTTTTTAAATTCCTTAGAAAAGGATCCTTGAATGGAAGAGAGTTCAAGGATGACTAACATACCTCAATGATAAGAAAACCCATGTATATTTGATGAAGAAACGTGCACAACCATACCCTCCAAGCCCTTCATTGAGTCCAAGCTTCTATTTGGTTTTGAGAGAGTCTTTCTTAAGAGAGTTTTGGGTTTTAGGAAATGAAGTCTAAAATCAGGTTTATTTTTTGAAAACTCTTAATATACCTTAAAGATTCTAAAATAATAATCCATGGTTCATAAAAGACTTGGGGTGAATTTACCAAACACCCCAAGCCAAGAAAGAAAATTGAAGCTTTTGGCAGGCACCACCTACGCCCACCCAGTAATGGACCGTTTCCCAATCGACACCCCTTAGATGGGGTTACTCGGTTGGGACTGAAGCTCTAACATGTGCAGGCTTGGAAAGCCTTTTAGGTACATTCGACTCCCAAGGTTGACGGGCCGTTGGTTGACCAATGGTCTGTCCCTTGTGGCCATCGTTGGTCACTGCTTGGCAGCCTCCTGCCAGTTGGATGAGTACTCTTCTAGGGCCCCTCATGGGTCCTACGTGGGATCGTACCTGGAAGTTAAACCCCTATACATAGTATTCTAGGTCTTAGGAACATCCCACATCAATTTCGATTAAAACGAACACGTACAACTCACTAAAACACATGAAGACACACAAGCACTTTCTAAGGCACACCTTCCGAACGTCATGGACGTTCTTGGACGTTTGACTTGCAAACTCCACACTCTGCATAAGAACATCATTAAACTCATTTAAACACAAAATTATCTCATGAAACATTCATGAATCTCTAGTTCACCTTAGTTCGTTTTTAGGGTGTTACACTTCTCTTGATTTTCAATGGCGTTTCTAGAGAGCATATTTTTTGGATGGGAAAGTAGTTGGGTTTATATTTGGGTTCTTGGTTTATAATGAGATAATGAGGTATTTAATACTTTAAATCACTTTATAAGTAATGAAACCATATTAATCAAACCATACTAAAAACAAACTAAAAACGAATTGCCCAAACTAACCAACCTATTGCCCAACTTTGGGCAGATTGCAGGTGCAATCCATGCCCCATGGACCTACAGTCCATCAATTGATCTACTGGGCATGCCTCAGGTCCGTGGTTTTTACCTGCAGCTCCTAATCCAGGACTTGAACCATGCCCCAAGACCTACGGGGAGTCACTCAATCTACTCGTCGTGGTTTGCGATCCGTGGTTCACCAATTTTGGCAGATTTTGTGATCATAGGAAGCCTTGGGGGTTAGACTTTAGGGTCCTCCCCAAGGACCCTTGGGTTGTCTCTGGGCCGGCCTTACCTTGATGTTTAACCCCTAGAACCTCAACTTAATTTGGGGAAGTTAATATAGAACCTAAAACCAAACACCAAACATAATCTATAACGTTACGCTCTAGTTTCACCTATTAGTTTCCATTAGACTATATCTTGGTCTTACTAGTTTTTCGGGTTGTTACAGTTTAATAGGCAACTGTATGAATTTGATGATTATGTGAAAGGTTATTCTCACATACACACACTCATGAATGAATGTGTCACACCCCGAGAGTATACCCTAGAAGATATGGCACTCTCGGAGTGTAACATGGCTTACTTGACCTCTCAGAGGTCTTGTACAAGCCCTTGACATAATTCATTGCATACATGAAAAGTAGTACGAAATTAAAACTTTTCACACGAAATATCTTAAAACATCTTTAATATAAAAGCCATAGGAAAATATAAGTCTCAACATATGCTAATCTTAGACTCAAGAATATTTGGGACACCACCCATACAATACGAAATATAGAATTACTTAGTATATTACAATACTTGAATAAAAGAAATCTAAAGACGATTATGCCCTCGAGTCAAGTGAGGACATACTTCAACTTTGCTTGAACGATAACTAGATTCCAAGCTTTATTCAACGACACCTCTCACCTGCTTATCACACCTTTAGAGATAGATAAAAGTATGGAATTAGTATAAACACATGTACTAAGTATGGCTTAATGCATAAAATCATGAGAAACGGACATTTATTAGAAATATGCTCTTTTCAATTAAAATATCACATTACAAGTATAAGAACAACATTAAAGCACCAAACATTACTATTAGAACACATTAACAATTACATTCAATATATAAGGACATTACAGTAAACCTACAGTAAGCTTACAGTGACTTGACTGTAAGTTCACTGTAACTTCCAAGAAAATTCAACCTTATAATATTGCATCAATCACACCTACAAAACACCTAAATATGAGATCCTCCTTCCAAAGGTGTTTCTAAGGCTCACTTGAGTAAGTTATGATGCGACTGCCCATACAATCCCTTCACACACACCTAAGAAATCCTTTAGAGTACCTAGGATAAAATCATTCTCACTTCATACAATAACACAAATAATATGACATTTCCCCCCCCCCCCAAAGGTTATCAAAAAACTTATTTAAGTAACTCAAGAAGAGAGCGTCCATACACCCTCTTCAGGATTACCTACATAATCCTTAAGACTTCCTAAGATTGGATCATGCCTACTTTATCAACCAACTTTTCTATCTAGAGTCATTCTTAAGACTTCCCTAGGTAAGAAATGAAGAGACCATTCCTTTTGGCACCTTCACACCTTAACTAGGCAACCCTTAAACTACTCTAGGTAAGTACTTCTTTATTTACATGATTTCTAACTTAAGTCATTATCTTTATTTGTTCGTTTAAGAGACATTCAACATATAAGGACATTTAAGTAATGGTCTTGGAGAAAACCTAGGGACTCACTCACTAACATCTTCGAAGACTAATCGTGCAATGTCTAGAAAGCGTCCAATACAACCATCTAAACTTCATAGAACTTCTCCAACGCTAGTAGGTATCCTATATGATGATAATATGCATTTATCGACATAGACCATACTAGCTATGCATGGAATCCGGAGTCATGAACCTACTCCGATGGAGGTTTGTTCTACGGGCCAATGGTAGAACTAGGACACATCCCATGTAGGCACATGGTTAAGGAATATGAAGGGTTTCTTTGTTCTCTAATGTAATCTTATATAGAGAACCTTCCAAAACCACACTCACTCGGTGTTAACCTTTGTTCTCATAGAGTATTTCAATAAAGGAGTACATGAAGAGGTTCCATATCTAGTTCATAATCCAATCACATCTCACCTTACAAAAGAGGGTCCACTAAGGCTACCTACAATAGCTAAGAGGATAGATCAATGACTTTCCATAGGATTATTTCATGCCGTTCCATCCAACCAACCTTAAGTCCACCATTCACACAAGAAGGATACCATTACGACTTTCAACTTCAAGGATATCATAACCATACATCTAGGATGAAGGTTCCACATAAATGACCTTCTTAGCTATGTTGAAGGTCACATGTCAATCACACATACAAGACTAAAGAGCTTTAGCATACTAAGTCAAGAAGTCATATTCACATTATACATGTATCAAATAAGAGACACAAGTCTACCAAACCAAGACACACACATACTCTTCACCATACCATACACATAGCATATTAATCTAGAGTACCTAGGGAAAACCAAATCAACTATAGGTCACCCTATAAACTACTATATAACCATCAATATAACCATCATAAGACTCATATAACCAAGTAGGAAGAATCATAAATCAACTCTAAGGCTATACACATAAGGACATAGTCATAGTCTAACAGGATCATCTAATGTCAATAGAAGAACACATACTTTCACTTACTCACAATTAGATAGATATGATCATACTTCACATAAATCAACTACACAAAACATCACAACACATCAAGTAATGCCAACAAGGCCATGATCATCATATTTCATAAAGTAAGGTCGACGAGGCCACATAATTCACAAGTAAGGGACATAGAACCACCACCATAAGTGGAACATACAAATCACAACATAATTCAAGACCTAAATTACATAATAAAAAGAGAATTAGGGCAGAGTACGACCAATCCACTCTCACCACTTCAATCCATATCTAAATCATCCAACACAATACCAAAAAGCCCTTACCCATGGCCATGATCACCAATTCAATTCAATACTTACAATAGACAATGAATTAAAGATCATACAACATGGATTTATGAATTTAGGGCAGAATTATTAACAATTCTAACATGATTCTATCATAATTCAATAGCCTTAATCAAACTACATAAGAATTCAATAGCATTAAGACACAATCAAGTCACCCACAAAATAGTCAAAAACTAGAGTTCATGAATTACATGGGTTCATAGAGTAATTAGGTTAAAATCATCAAATTAACATCAATTAAATCAATATATAATGATTCAAAACGTTTTATGTAAGAACCCATGGATAGATATCAAAATTTGACAATTTCATCTTTGAAAGACTATGAAAATCTCTTTGAAGTTTAGCTCCTTGAAGAAAAGAGATAAAGGATGAAGACCATACCTCAATTGATGCTATACAATGAATTTGATGAAGAATCACCAACAAATCTTCAATCCAAGCTCTATCTAGAGTTTTGACTTCAATGGAGTTCTAGAGAGTTTCTTAGAGATTTTTGGTTTTGATTTGGAATAATAAATTCATCTAGGTGTTTAGGACTTATAAACCCATTTAAAATACCAAAAAAAGCCTTAGGTAACCGCCCAAACATTTATTTGGACGTGGGGTTAATTTACTATTCAACACTACACTTAACAGTGAGTCTACGAAATTGCAGACTCAATCGACGCGTGCCCAACAAACGGACTGTCCTGCTGGTCCTTGGTTTGAGTCAGAGGCTGGCCAAAAGAAGGCCAAGTCCACCACTCTAAGTGTCAACCTACTCCCTCCACCTACTAGGCGTCGACTGACCTATTGGCCATCGATTGTCAACCGTAGGTGAGGCTGGTTTTGACAGCTTTTGGCTACATGTTGGGTCCTTCCTCAAGGACCCTTGGTTGGTCATTGGGGACTTTTGCCCGGATGTTTTCAACTCGAATAAGTTTGTATACGTGTTTAGTACCTCTCACATAAATTTTATCCAAAACTAACATGTAAAATTCGACGAAACATACTAAGACACACAAAGTCGTTTCAAGTCAAACCTTTCAAACGTCATGTACGTTCTTGGACGTTTGACCTCCAAAATTCATGAAACTTTAACTACTGACTCCTAACGTCATTATAAATGATTTTAGGACTTCAAAACATCAAGACACAAGCGTTAGGCTCTATTTTCACCTAAGTCGTTTTAGAGGTGTTACAAAATGAATGACTAATGAATTATGTTTTTATAATGTTTATAATGAAGTACTTTATGAAATTCTATTCTCTATTATAATCTAATGAATGATAACGACATGTTGTGAAATTATTTTCTCACAATATGGGATTCCTAGGTTAAAGGATACTCTCATCTTCGATTATATGAGCTTTCCAATGAATGAATGTTGGGTTTGAGATTGATGCCCTCATGTGAGTTGTGTCGGGTTATCGAGTAGCAATCTCTTATCCCATAATAAACGAATGTGATGAATGATAAATATTTCATGGGGAATAATTATATGCACTGTGTGTATATGGATTAGGATGGATACTCAAATGTGAGTTGAAGTAGGGTATATAGTAACAATCTCTTGTGATAGATGCTTATACGTGAGCTGAGGCGGTGCATCTAGTAGAAATCTCCCTATCCCTTAAACTATGTTCCAACATAGTTCTTGATACTTAATCTTGTTATTCTGTGATGGTGACACTGGGATTTGATGTCAAGATAAGATGTTCTATGTCGGTTAAGGCTTAACCCATTAAATGATGTTAATGAACTATGTCTTTTTGAGAATGCACTACTTAGTGTAGGTGGTGGTATAGGACGACATCTATGCTTTGCACAAGTATGCTTTTAGTGTTGTAATGGTTTGTTCTTTGATAATGATAAGGGATATGAATGGTATCTTATAATGATGTGTTACACCTAGTAAATTCAATGACTTAAGCATGGACTCCATGTGTAGTAAAATGACTTTAAAAAGAGTTGTAAAGATGTTAGATGTCCTATTTTAGGTCAACCAACTTGGTTGGGGAAGATAGGCTGATAAGAAATTAAAAATTACCATGACGTCCGGTGAATTAGTACCCTAAGCTAGTGTGATGCTACTGATGGTTGGATGGTTCAAAAGGGGTGTCTAAGGGTTTTACCATGAAAAGATGACGTAGATGTATTTAATTACCATAGCAATGGCTTAAGGGATAAATTCTAAGAGAAGAGTGCCAACCTTTAGGGGCAAGCCAATGCCAATGCAAAGGCCTCCCCGAAAGGGAGGCTACAACCTCAACTTTCACGGGAATGACCACGGCTCGTGGTCATGACCACGCGCATGTGTAGAGCTAGTGAAGTTTCCTTGGCCATGGAAAATGGTGGCAACTTGGACTATCTACTATTCTAGGCACCAAGAGCCACTTCATGACTCTTTGGGCACATGACGACCCACATAGCTTTGTCGAGAACTTCACTTAGAAGCTTGGAGGAGGGACAAGTTGTTGGAGCTACTGCCTCAGTCACCACGAGCCACTTCGTGACTCATCGTGTACTTGATGGAAGGGGAAGGTGGGTCGTGGTCTTGCCTTAGGCATTTGGGAAATGGAGAGGTTTGAAGGTCTACTGCCCAAGGCACCATGAGCCACTTGACGGGCCGTGGTGCATGTTCACGAGTAAGGGGGAGGTTATCGTGAAGGTTACTTAGAATCTAGGAGGGTGAAACATTTAGAGAGGCTACTTCCTCACACTTCATGAGCATCACCACGAACCATTGAGCTCTTCACGGCTGATGAAGAGGGGCGTGAAGGCTGGACGAGATTTCAAAGTTGAGGTTAAGTGGGAATTTTACTTTAAAAGTCCAACTAAGTTATGGGTATTTTGGGTATTTTAGGAGTTGACTATATATTGATTTTATGTCATTTATCACTCAATTCCCATATAAAAACCTAATCTCAAATTGAAACCCAATTACTCCAACTTCACTCTACATTCTCTCTCTATCCAACCTCCATTGAAGAAAACATTCAAGCTTCAAGAAGAAGACCAAATCTAAAATTTTCCTACTCATTTTAATGGATAAAGTATTCATAAAGGTATCAATTCTTTTACTCTTGGGATTGCTTTCCCCAAGAGGTCAATTCAAAGATGATTTCAAATCCCCCAAAGATATAGAGTTTTCTCTACAAATGGGTCTTCTTTGAAAAATGAATTTATGAATCAATGATGACTAATTACGATTATTAAGGGTTTTTAAGTGTGTAGTGATGATTAATTGTTGTTATTCACTTAATATTCCCCTAGACCCATGTTCTTCCTCAATTTCATAAATCTTGGATTGAAAGTGATGAATTGGTTGATGATTATGCATATTGAAATTGTTGTATTGATGTTTATTGTGTTATTATTCCTTGAATTACCATATATGATGTGTTGTTTAGGTTATTGACCTAATTCCTTAAAAAATCATAAATACCTATTTTTGTCTTAAACCTTAACTCTTGAATTATGTTTGTTAATAATTAGAGGTGATGCAATTGAGTATGATCTTGCTTAACTAACTATTGAATGATGATAATAATAAATTTGATGGGTAAATATCATTGTTTTGGGATGAAGTCTTGAAAGGGTTTGTTGGAGGCCATTGGTAAGACCTTCAAGGTTATGAACATGTTATTGAAGTATTGTTGAGTTATCTTTGGGAATATTGGTTAATTGAAGTATGAATATTGAAGTTATGAATGTATGATCATACTATGAATTTGATGGTTGTGAGATAATGGTAGGTGTACTATCATGAGGGTTTGAAGCTAATTCCTATGTGCATCTTATTAGTATGTTATTAGGTAATGCCTCACATGATGATAGGTTTGGGATGAAGGACGTTCTCATCCCATAAACTATGAGCTATGAATAGTTTATATTAGGGGTTAAACCCCTGTCACACCCGAAGAGCATACCCCAAATGTGACCAGTGTCGTCGTCCTCTCAGAAAACTCAGACAAGCCCTTAGCATTCGTCATAACATGTCATCAGTTAAAATTTTTGGAAAAATTAACACTTTTATATACCATGTGAAGTATACTTATACTTCATACTTAACATTCATAATAGCATATGATATTCTAAAAACTTGCCTCACATATATAAAACCATCTAAAGAGTACTAATCTGGACTTAGCTGATAAATAGTCAATACGCCATATAGGCCTTCATACAAAAGAATCCAAAGAACATAAATGGAAATATAGTATTCTTAAAATCTACTAATGTCTTCGTAAGCTAGAATAATGAAAAGATAGCATCCCCGAACATGAGGACCTACCAACACTTTGATAAAGAGTTCCAAGCTTCTTCAGTCGACCTTCTTAATCTTCAATGGTCGAACCCTACATTTTTAGTAATATAAAGTAATGGGGTTAGTACGCCACATGTACTAAGTATGGGTATATGCACATAACATTTAACGACATGCATGAAAAGGATCATTTATCATTTCTTTAGAAAACATGTTAAATCATGTGAATGTCTTCAATGCACATACTGTAGAACATATACAAGTTACGAATTCCATCAACATAAAACATGATCATAATCAAAGACATATTATCATAGAGTCATGTTAACATTTCATATTCAATATATACTATAAACATAACATAAAAAACACTTACCAATGTAACGTTTAGCTTCATATAACTTTTAACATAAGTAGTCATCACTTCATACAACAATATAACCCAATAACATATTCATCATAATGACCAACATATTCATCATAATGACCAACATCATATAAGAGTAACAACATGTATCATAAGCATGATACCTTTCATGTTATCATATTACATAAGAAAAATTTCCTTGGACTTCCCTTAGAGTCAACTTGTGCAATGTCTAGGTAGAGTCCCATACCCTTACCTATTCTAAGTATACTCCTCAAGTCACCCTAGTCAATGTTCATTTACTTGTCTTTAATTTAACATGAGGGAACATTCGCCTTAACCAACATTAGATAATGTAAGCTCAACATGGAATCTGGTGTCATAATAACCCCACACCGAATGAAGGTGGTCGACCAGCCAAAGTAGAACCAAACATGACATAGGTTTCTAGGGGGATCCACTAGCTAGTATCCTATGGTGGCAACATAGTTTCAAGAACTAGGAGATATATTAGAGACCCATAGTTCCACATTACATGGCACTCTCTATCTCATGAGAGTCATTGTGAATGTCACGACCCGAAAGAACCCCCTAAAAGTTAGGGTTAACTCTCGTATCGTGGCCGGGCGTACTTGACCCTTTGGGGTCTCATACAAGCCCTTCAAATCTTGTTCATAACATTAAGCATGAAAAGTAGTGCAGAATTAAAATTTTTCACGATAATCTAAATAAAAGAAGTCTTTCATAAATACTAGGAAAACTTATCGTAACAAGCCAACTTAGAGACAGAACTTAGAATCCTAGGGACACGACCCTTTACAATAAACGAACATACAAATTAAGTCTTAATAATGAACTAAGAAACATAAACTATGTCCTCGAATATATGAGGACATACCAAATCTTGAGAGATATAATTCCCAAGCTTCAACTTCGATCTTCCAAAAGCTTCCAGCCTATACTTATAAGGTATATAAAAGTATGGGTTTAGTACAAACAATCTACTAAGTATGGCATATGCAAAAACATGTAAAAAGGGACATTTTTAGCAAAATGAGCTTTCTTCCCAATTTAATAAAACATTCATGAACTTAGGAACAAAACTACATTAGAAGCATCATTAAACACTTAAGGAAGAATTTCCATAATTTTAGCTTAAAAACATACTTTACAGTGAGCACATCAAACCTTATGGTGAACCAACTTAAATATACAATTTCACATAAGTACTCTCCTCCAAAGGACTCTTAGGTCACACTAAGTGTAATGTGAGAGTAGCATCCCATACTACCACTCCCACTAGCGCTCCTAATGGATTCCCAAGGATTTGAGCACGTTAAAACAAGTTGACCCAAAAGATGCATTTACAGTGAACTATTTCATTGACATTACAGTGAACCATTTTAAAACATTATAGTAAGTTTAAAAGCTTTACATTAAACTAAAGACTCCAACAATGGTGAACTTCAAAAGTATTGCAATTGAGGAAATGATTCCATTTCCATAGGAGTTTCCCTTCCTAAGGATAATCCCAAGATTCTCTAAGTTAAGACATGAAGGAAACATCTAAACACTTCCTTCAACGCACACCCAAGAGATCCTCAAGACTACTCTGTTCGGCTTACTCGCCTCGAGAGAATGAATCACCACTCAAAGACAAGACCTTAGAAGAAAACCCAACAAAACACCAAAGGCTTCCCTTTCGGAATGCCTACTTAGTGCAATGAGTAGGATGGCGTCCCATACCACCACCTACTCTAAGTAGTACATTCTTTTAGAAGGTTTGGCACCATGTCTTCCCTTTCGGAAGGTCCTACTTAGTGCAATGGATAGGTAGCGTCCCATACCACCACCTACCCTAAGTAGCACGTTCCTTTAGAAGACTTAGTTCAATCAAAATCACATAGGTATCACATTACTTAGACAACTTATCTTTTTCATTTCTTTTGTGGAGGGTTAGCTTAACCGACAAATACCATGAGATCTAGGCAAGGAATCCCGATATTAACCCCTATCAGATGAGGGATCCTCACTTTCCTAGAGTAAGGTCATACTTCTTAGCTTTTACATGGCTTTTCCAATAGCTATACCTATGCGGGCACATAGTTAAGGGATAGAGATATTGCTACTAAGTGACTCATTCTCTACTAACGAGGAGTACTCATCTCAAAAGGTATAAGGGAATACGACATCTGAACTCACGAAGCGTATTCCACCTCTTCTTCCTATCCTCTCGGTGCTAGGCATAACTCCCAACAAATTCTCACATTATAGACTATAGGTTAAGGATAACTAACGAATGCCACGTCTCAACTTACGAAGTGCATTCATCCTCTGACCTATCTAGGAAAGCTCATTAGGAATAGTGAGGTTGCTACTAGACACTTCATCTCAACTCACGAGGAGTGTCCACCCCAAGACTCCCTTTTTTACTAAACTTAACTTCATTCATTCACTTAAAGTGTGTGTGTACATGTAAGCACACCTTGCACATAAGCATCATTTCATACACATTACTTCTAAACATGCTTTAGGCTTCCATTTATCAACTTACACACTTTACATACTTCACTTAGTAACATTCTTCAATTAGACCAAAATCTAGGTCAAACATCCAATTCAAGTTTCACAATCACCAAACAAGACCCATTTACAATTTCTATTCATTTTGCGCTTTTAGACCTTCAAGATCCTATTCTCAATACATAATAAACACCACCAATTTATCAAATAAGAACCACCACCAAGAAGGCTGACCATACCACTCAAGATCAATTTATCATAAGCATAATATAATATAGCAACTCTTCAATTTACTAAGCCATAAAAACCTATAAACATTTTTATCATTAATTCAACATAATAAGGCCCTTAGGGCAGTATCTAAACCACCATTATAACACAATACAACCAAAATTCATTTTATACATAAACATGCTCATTTGACCCATTTCATAAACCAAACTTGAAAAGAAACTTTAACATGATTTCATTAGGGTTTTAGCATTACAATCATCAACTAATATTAATAATATCATTAATTTGTCAATAGAAACATTTTCATGCAAGACCCATATTGGGTTGAAGATAATAGAAGTTAGGCTTGAAAACCCCTTTTTTGAAATTCATTAGAAATGAGTTCTTGAATGAAAGGGTATTCAAGAATGGATACCATACCTCAATAAGCAAGAAAACCCAAGAGTATTGGTGAAGAAATCACGTCCAACCAGCCCTCGTATCCTTCCTTGACCTGTAGCTTTCAATGGAGTCTTGAGCGAGTTTTCTTTTAGAGAAGGAGTTTGAATATTTCAAGTGAGGGGTCTTGTCTAGGTCTAGGGTTTAAAACTAACCTAATATAACCTAAAAACACTAAAAACATCAGCCTAGGGTCTTAAAAGACTTGGGCTGAATTTACACAAAACACCACAAGTAGACAGCCACTTAACAACTTTAGCAGGTGCTAATCGACGACCCAAGCTACTGGGCGTCGATTGATCGACGGTCCGTGCTGCTGGGATTAGATGGCATCAGAGGCTGGTTCAAGGGATGTATGGACCTCCCACCAAGTATGGAACGACGTCCCCAGTCGACGGGGCGTCGATGGACCTACGCCCTGTAGACTGCTCTGTCGATTGGGCAGTGTCCTTGGCAGTTTTGCCCAAGTCTTGGGCCCTTCATCTAGGGCCCCTTCTGGGTCCTAGGTGGGTTATTGCCCAGATGTTAAACCTATAAACTATGTCTTCTAGGTCTTAGGAACATCTCATGCAAGTTTCAAGCAAAACTAACATGTAAAACTCACTCAAACACTTCAAGACACACAAGTACTTTCTAAGGCACACCTTCCGAACGTCATGGACGTTTTTGGTCGATTGACCTCCAAACTCAACCAAATTTCACACAAACCTTAGGAATACTAAACTAACTCAGTTTAACACAAAATTCACTGAAGCAACACTTACGAAGCTCTACTTCACCTTAATTCAGTTTAGGACATTACAGTGAACCTAACTCCAACTAGGAAAGGGACACCTCTCATATCTAGTCCATCAGTGCTAAGCTTCAGTCCCTTTTTAAATAATCTTTAATTCATCATTTATTCATAATTCTTATCATAAGTCATAGGATATTAACTTCTTGTATAAACATGATCATGAGCTCTTTAGGATTAGATGAGAATTACCTTTCATCGTAACCCTTCGTTTGTGAGATTAACATAGCATAATAATCTTGTCTAAAGCATACAAGAGAATAGCATAAACTTGAATTATCGTATTCTTATCATGATCTCACAATTAACATCTTCATAGCCCAACATATATATACATAGAAACATCACACATACTTCCATAGCATAGCATCATCATTTATAGGCTAACATAACAATCATAGAGTAATCAATACTTTAGAAGACTTACCTCTTGCTTCCAAAAAACTTATTCATGAACTTACGTTCAACTTAGAACTATCATAACAACAACATAGAGGAATACTCAATAGCATATCCAATACTAACTTCTCAACTCATAAACAAGATCAATTTATAATGTAGGAAAAGGGAAAGAGTCATTATAGAGTTCATTAAAGTCTTATTTCCAATCTCGACGTTTAAATCTTATCAAGCAGTAAGTACAACCCGATCAAGACCACTATTTATAGAGAGATCATGCATCACATGAGATTAAAACATTATTAATCAGGTACTCAACAATTCGTGTGAAATCAACCATAGAAAACCATTATTTTTCATCGATAGTCCTAAATCTAGAGTTAGGAAGAAAACCCGTTTTGTATAGTAAAAACACTAGAATTGAATTTCTTGAAAAACTACCTTTCAAAGGAACTCTTGGGGAAAGGAATCCCAAGAGTGCAAAACCCATACTTTATAGACGAATAATCCACGAAATTTGATTGGAAACCTTGGAGTCTTTGCCTTCTTCCTTAAGCTCTTCTTGTTCTTCAATGGAGTTTGGAAAAGAGAGCGTTTCTTGAGAGAGATTGGTAATTGCGTTTGAAACTGATTTAGACGTGTAAAAAGTCATCTAATACTGACCTAGTTTGCATATATAGTCATCCTATAAAATACCCAAAAGAACCTTCACTTAAATGGGTTTTTTTATGAAGTTATATTACCAAAAAATGACTTTAACGATTCTTAGAAGTAACTGAGCGTCGCGGGTCCAATTCGCATTATTTTTCTGAAATTTTGGGTCAAATAAGTGAGGTGTGTGTAAGCCTCGCATCGCGAGGCTTCCTCTCAATTCTTGAGGCAATAGCCTGCGTGTAGGCTGTGCGTCGCACACGTCATTCTCCGATCTTGTTCGCACAGGATGCTTTGGCAGCCTGCCTACATAATACATAATACCTATCCAAGGTCTCTTTACAAGTTTTGGATTTAATGTGACACCTCGAAACCTTCACCAAGTATAGGGATGTCAGCTAGTTCGAATTAGCTAGTTTCCGGACGTCAAGGTCTTTCTTTATCATTTTGGCTCTAACCTTTTCTAAATGAACCTATTAGAATAATATAGGTCTTGAAACATCATTTTAGACACTATTTAATATATTAAGCTCAAGTCTAAGTCATGGCAGTTTCGATGTGTTGCATTATCCCTCCCTTAGGAACATTTGTCCTTGAATGACACCAAAACCTTTTGAAGGGTAAGGAATAGACTCAATACTATCGGTCCAACTAATCAACAACATAAAATCATAATGAGTCACAGCTCATAGGAGTACTTCACAACCCTTTCAAAACATATCACAACATTACACGTAGCACTCAATTCATGATGCACAACATATAAGGGCTCCATATTCATAACACATAGTGAGGAACTTCCTTATCAACATTATCATGAGCTCAAAATACATCAAGGAGTTACCATGCTATCATTCTTCTCAAGACAACACCAAAATAACCAAAAATCTCAAGAAGACACATGCATACATATTTCACATAGGTGCAAGAATAGAGTATGAAGGCATTTTCTTAGAACTCTAGTTGGTACAACTTTTACCAAAACATGCACCTATTTAGTAAAATGTTAATTTCATGATCATGCATTACTTTCTCTATTAAGAGGAATGTCTTACCTCAAGGAGTAAATAGATGAGGGTAGCGGGACTTCATGTCGGCTTCAGCCTCCCATATTGCACCCTCAACAAGATGGTTCCTCCATAGAACTTTTACAGAGGCAACCTCCTTGTTCCTCAACTTCTTGACTTGGCGATCAAGGATCTCAACCGGAACCTCTTCATAGAATAGATTCTCATCCACCCCTAAACCTTCAATAGGCAGAATATACAACGGGTCTCCTATGCATTCTTGAGCATAGAAACATGAAACTCCGGAGGAACCGAAGCTAGTTCACTCGGTAGTTTCAACTCATAGGCAACCTTTCCAATTCGTTGTAATATCTCATAAGGACCAACATACTGGGTACTTAACGTCCCCTTTATACCAAACCTCATCCCCCCCTTTCATAGGTGAAATCTTCAAATAGACATGATCACCTATTTTGAAATTCAAGGTCTCTTCTTCTATTGGTAGCATAAGACTTTTCTCGACTATAGTCTGTATTCAATCTATCTCTTATGATTTGAACCTTCTCTATAGACTCATAAATAATCTCTGGACCAAGGAGTGAGGACTCACCAACCTCAAACGATCCAACCGGAGATCTACATCTTCTACCATAAAGAGCTTCAAAAGGTGCCATGGAGATGCTCTAATGATAGCTATTGTTGTAAGAGAACTCAATCAAAGGTAAATTATCATCTTAACTTCCCTTGAAATCAATGACACAGGCTCTTAACATGTCCTCAAGGGTATGAATGGTACGTTCTGCTTGACCATCCATTTGAGGATGAAAAGCGGTACTATATTTCACTTGAGTACCTAAACCCTTTTGCAAAGCCTTCAAAAAATGAGAAGTGAATTGGGCACCTCTATCCGAAATTATGGACAAAGGAATCCCATGAAAACTCATAATCACATTAATGTAGATCCTTGCATAATCTTTAGCCGTGTAAGTAGACTTAACAAGAATAAAGTGGGAAAATTTGGTCAACCTAGCCATAACAACCCATATAGAATCATTTTGCCTCCGAGTTTGAGGTAACCCAACAAAAAAAATCCATATTGGTGGCTTCCCACTTCCATGTAGGAACATCCATGATTTGGGTTAAACCACGCGATTTAAGATGCTCTACTTTAACTTGTTGGAAATTTGGACACTTAGCAAGAAACTCTGCTATGTCCCTTTTTAAACCATTCCTACAAATAGACCTCTCTAAGTTCATGATACATTTTGGTGGCACCCGGATGTATACAATAGCGAGAAACATAAGCTTCTTCTAGAATTTGATTTCTCAAATCCTCAACATCGGGTACACATAATCTCCCTTGGTACTTAAGAAGACCATTCTTCCCTTGGGAGAATGACTCATTGAGCTTACTAAGTACCGATTCCTTCAAATCCATCAATAGAGGATCAAGATGTTGCTTAGATTTCACCTCCACCACTAATGATGAGTCGGAGTTACGATGGACCATAAAACCACCATTTGGAGAATCTTCTAATCGCATACGTAAGCGAGCCAACCTATGAACATCTTTCACAAGTTCTTTTTTTTTTCCACATAAGACACACTACCCATAGTCATACGACTCAAATCATACACAACAACGTTGTCCTTGCCCGGGTGGTAAAGGACACTCATGTCATAATCCTTCAACAATTCTAACATCTTCTCTGTCGGGGGTTCAACTCCTTTTGTGTAACACATATTAAAGACTTTTTTGGTCAGTAAACACATGCACACCATACAAGTAATGCCTCCATCTTTTTAAGGCAAAAACTACATCGGCTGACTCAAGATAATGAGTTGGATAATTATTCTTATGAATTTTGAGTTTCCTAGAAGCATAAGCAATCACCTTGTAATGTTTCATGAGGACACATCCCAAGCCCACTCGGGAAGCATCACAATACACTACAAAGCCTTCATTACCCTCCCGTAAGGTCAACACCGGAGCGGAGGTAAGCTTATCTTTAAACTCTTGAAAGCCTTTCTCACAAGCTTCCGAACACTCAAACTTCACCTTCTTTTGGCACAAAGTGTCAAAGGAGAAGCAATGGACGAAAATCCATCAACAAACCTTCTATAATACCTGGTTAGACCTAAGAAACTCCTAATGTCTGTGGGAGTCAAAGGTCTAGGCCAATTTCTCACTGTATCCTTCTTCTTTGGATCAACCTCTACACCCTCACTAGAGATAATATTGCCAAGAAAAGAAACCAACCTTAACCAAAATTCACACTTGCTAAGTTTTGCATAAAGTTGGAGTTCTTTGAGAACTTGCAAGGCCAACCTCAAGTGATTCTTTCTTATCTTCATTCTTCGAGTATATTAAAATATCATCAATGAACACAATCACAAATGAATCGAGGTAATCTCCAATACTCTATTCATTAGGTCCATGAACGCCACTGGGGCATTTGTTAACCCAAAAGACATAACTATAAATTCATAGTGATCGTATCTAGTTCGGAAAGCTATTTTGGGAACATCTTCACCTCTCACCCAAAGCTAGTGATATCTTGAACTTAAGTCAATCTTGGAAAAAAAGCTAGCACCTTGGAGTTGATCAAATGGATCATCAATCCGAGGGAGAGGATACTTGTTTTTTATGGTGATCTTATAAAGTTGGCAATAATCAATGCACATTCTAAGGGACCTATCCTTCTTCTTAACAAACAAGCCTGGAGAACCCCATGTAGAAATACTAGGTTGAATGAAACCCTTGTCTAGTGAATCTTTGAGTTGGAGCTTTAACTCTTTAAATTCAGCCGGAGTCATCCTATATAGAGGAATTGAAATCGGGTTCGTATCCGGTAATAATTCAATGCCAAAGAAAATTTCCTGTTTGGGAGGGACTCCTGGAAGGTCATTACGAAAAACCTCTAGGAATTCTCTCAGTCCCTAAAGGTCATTAGGAAAAACCTCTAGGAATTCTCTCACTATAGGGACTGACTCGATAGAAGGATTTTCACATTCTAGGTCTTTAACCCTCACCATATGGTATAAATAACCCTTGGCAATAATCTTACAAGCCTTCAAACAAGAAATGATTTGACCCCTTGGCATAGAATTTCCCCCCTTCCACTCTAAAAATGGGTTCATTTTGGAATTGAAACTTCACTACCCTCGTTCTACAATCTATGGAAGCAAAGCATGCATGATGCCAATCCATACCCAAGATGATATCAAAATCAAACATGTCAAGTTCTACCAAATCAACAAGAGTAGATCTATTGGACAACATCACAGGACATTTCCTATATACTATTTTTGCAACTACCGAGTCACCTATTGGGGTACAGATCTGAAAGGGTTCAATCAAACTGTCAGGAAGTACATCAAACTTCCTAGATGCTAAAGGTGTAACAAAAGAAAGGGTAGGACCTGGATCAATCATAGCATAAGAATTAACAGAGAAAACTTGTAACATACCCGTCACAACGTCGGGAGAGCTTTCTTGTTCACCCTAGCCTTGAGTGCGTAGAAGCGGTTCCTTTTGGGGCTTCAGAACTAGGACCGCTTGGTTGAGTTTAAATATTCCTCTTACTTTAACTTCTCACATTAGGACAACCTTTCACCGTTTGGCCACCTTTGCCACAACCATAGCAACTATTAGTTCCAACAAGGCATTCACCCAAATGTTTCTTGCCACACTTACTGTCAGGACCTGAGACTACACCCTAGAAGTTAGGGCACAATATAGGATTGTGAAACGGTGTACTCGACCTCTCGTAGGTCTCATAATGGCCTCTCATATCATTCATCACATATATATAATGAAAAGTAGTGCGGAAATTAAAACTTTTCATAAAACAATATCATAGTCTTAAAAACTCTTTCATATAGAAGTAATAGGAAAGACTAAGTATCAATCTCATCATCTTAAGACACAAGAATACTTGGGACACGGCCTATATGAAATACAAAACACACTACTATATAATCTATTATAATACTTCAATACGAAACATAAAAAACACATATGCCCTCAAGTCATGTTACCTAAATAATCCTTAAGACTTCCTAAGTTTAGATCATGTCAAACATAACAAACAACTTCCCTAAGTAGAGTCATCCTCAAGACTTACATAGATAAGACATGAAAAGACCATCCTTTATGCCCTCTTCACATTTTAACTAAGGAATCCTTAAATCACTTTAGCTTAGGTACTTATTCATTTACACATTTTATATCATTAACTCATTAGTTCATTAGTTCATTTAAGACACATACATCACATAAAGGACATTCAAATAATGGACTTGGAGAAGACCTAGGGAATCTTACTAACATCTTCAAAGTCTATTGTTCAATGTCTAGATAGCGTCCCATACCACCACCTAAACCTCATAAAACTTCTCTAATGATAATAGGTATCCCATATGATGATAATAGGCAATAACCGACATAGACCATGGTAGCAAATCATGGAATCTGGTGTTCTATCCTACTCCGATGAGGTTACTCTACTTGCCAATGGTAGAACATAGACACATCCCATGTAGGCACATGGTTAAGGAAATATGAAGGGAATGCTTTGTAATCTAATCTCATTCTTTAACAAGAACTACTTCTCTTACTATACTCACTCAGTGCTAGCCTTCGTTCTCATAGATTTAATCATACTAAGGTTCATACAAATGGGTTTCATAACAAGTTCATAACCCAATTACATTACCCTACCAAAGCAAGGTCCACAAGGGTTATCTCACTATGGTGACAAGAAGCTCATCATGACTTTCCTAAGGATTGATATGATGCCGTTCCAGCCAATTAACCTTAAGTCCATCATTCATTACATGAAGGATACCATTACGACTTTCGACTTCAAGTTTCATAACCTTACCACTTTGTTCAAGGTTTCACATAAGGGACCCTCTTATCATCATTCAAGGTCTCACCTAACATTCATTCATTCATGATGAAGACTCTTTAAGTTCCTATGTCAAGACATCACATATTCTTATTCATACAAGCATCAAGTAAGGGACACAAGTCTACTTAAACAAGACACAACATACTTTACTTTAGCACATATAACATACATTCTTTTAGACACTTAGGAATGACCCTTAAAATCATTTAGTCAACCTATTAATTACCTTAACATCATCAACATAATCTTTATAGACTCATATAGCCAAGTTAGGAACAACCATATATCAACTCTAAGACTACACACTTAACACATAGCCATAGCATAACATGATTTCCTATATAGCATCAATAGACTAACATATACTTTCATATATATATATATATATATATATATATATATATATATATATATATATATATATATATATATATATATATATATATATATATATATATATACGATCATATTTCACATAATAAACTACAAAAATAGCCTTATAACTTCAAGTAGTGCCGACAAGGCCATGATCATCAATATACTTAATATAACACCGACAAAGCCACATCAATTCACATAACACCGCCACCATAAGTGGAACAAACCAATCACAACATAATTGAATTCTAATTAACATAAATTAAAAGGAAATAGGGCAGCGTAACACCTCTTCATCCTCAACACTTCAAGCCAATACCAAATCATCCAATTCAACATCATAAGGCCCTTGCCCATGGCCATGAACACCAATTCAATACATAAACTATAATAATCAATGAAATCTAAGACAATTTACTATATATTCAACAATCTAAGACCAATTAGACATCAATTGAATATAATTCTTATATCATTAGAAAGCCCATAAGAAACTACACATGAATCCATAAACATTAGACCAATATAAAGTAACCCATAAATTAGTCAAAAATTAGGGTTCATCAATTACATGGGTTCATAGGTAGATTGAGTTAAAATCACCTTAATAACCACAATTCAATCATTAAACAATGATTAAAAACCATTAATGCAAGAACCCATGGTAGATCATGAAGTAGGTCAAGTTCAACTTTGAAAACTTTAGAAAATATCTTTGAAAGTTGGGCTCCTTGATGAATCGAGTTTCAAGGATAAAAAACCATACCTCAATGAAGATAATTATTCAATTTGATGAAGAATCTCCACTCAATTCGTCACACCAAACTCTTCCTTGACTTTGGACTTCAATAGAGTCTTTGGGAATTCTTAAGGGATTTTGGGGTTTTGATTTTCAAGAATGAAATCTTCTAAGTGTTAATGAATTATAAACACATTTAAAATACCCTAAAGACCCTTAGGGAACCTCCAATACTACTATTTGGAAGTGGGGTGAATTTACAACCCCTCAACTTATAGTAAACCTGCGCACGGAGGCAGTCCACCAACGGTTGCCAAACGATGGCCCGTTCCTTGACCAACGGACCGTCCTGTTGGTCCGTGGTATAGGACTGAGGCTGGTAGTTTGAATCTTCCCTCCCATGGCTATGTCCCATTTGACGGCACCCATCGACGGGGCGTCAATTGGCCCATGATCCGTTGATGCCTCCGTCGTTTGGGGCCTGCCTTGGACAGTCTTGACACCAAGTTTTGGGTCCTTCCTCAAGGATCCTTGGTTGGTCCTTGGGCATGTTTGCCACCGTATACGAGTTTAGGCCTCTCACATGAATTTCACTCAAAACGAACACGTAAAACTCAACGAAACATGCCTAGACACACAAGTTCATTTCAAGGCACATCTTTCGAACATCATGAACGTTCTTGGATGTTTGACCTACAAACTTCTCAAAACTTGACACACTACCTATATACATAATATTAAGTCATTTAAGGACTTCACAACATCATGAATCACACATAACCACATAACCACATATGAGGCACTGACTTAGTCGTCGAATGTCTTGGTCGTCCCTTGACGTTTGACTTCCAATGCACCTAATACCTTAGACACTGCCCCAATACCATACTATAGACCTATTTAGGACCTTAGACCATCTTTACAACAATGTTAGTCTCTAGTTCACCTATATCATTTTCGGGATCTTACATTCTTCCCCACTTGGACAACATTCGTCCTCGAATGGGACTTGTCACTCTCCGAATACTTCCAAGAATAGAGAATCAACTAGAAATACATAAACAACCAAATAACTCACAATCAAGGATAATACATCAGTTTCACATAATTAAGAGATTCACAACACAACAAGAACTTAGAATAAATTCTATAACTCATTATGCTACAAAACTCACATGCTTCTTTCCAAAGAGCAAAAAATCATATTATATTCATTATTATACTCATTCAAATCAGTTATAACCATATTACAACAATTTTAGACCAAAGAAACAATTAGTCAAATTTTGCAAATTTTAACAGTGAGCAGTTTTCCAGGTTACAGTGATTTTAGGCCAATTTTT
This sequence comes from Solanum sitiens, assembly GCA_016801875.1. Classification (NCBI taxonomy): domain Eukaryota; kingdom Viridiplantae; phylum Streptophyta; class Magnoliopsida; order Solanales; family Solanaceae; genus Solanum; species Solanum sitiens. Next base: position 641,131 of record JABWTJ010000156.1, read on the forward strand.
CAAAAATGCAATTTTAGGAAATTCATGATATAGAAATGCTAATATGCAAGGTAACATCGTATAAACATCTTTCACAACATGCTCAAAGCTCAATAAATTACTCAACGCAAGAAGTTAATGAAATTCAATTTCAGCCAAACTTCTAAATATCATGAACATGCAACAACTAGCACACCTATCTAGCAATACTCCCCCACTTAGACGGAACCCATATCACAATAAGAGAAATAAGACAAGGACTTACAAATATCATCATCACTCTCATCCGACTTCTCTCCTCTAGTCCGGAGTGCATAGAAGCGCCTCTTGATTGGAGAATCTTCCTTTGGAACACTAGATCAACTTTCTTACCCTCTTTTCCTCTAGAAGCAATGTTAGGACAATCTCTAACTTTGTGTCCATCTTTTCCACATCTATAACAAATACCGGTACCCACTAGACACTCACCATAACGTTTCTTACCACAAGTGGCACATGTGGGTTTGCCATCTTTGGAACTACCTCCTTTCTCAACCTTGAACTTAGCACCCCTAGATTCTTCTTGAGTTTGAGCCCTCTTTTTTAACCTAGATTGCACTTTATCACTAGCAACACTCCTTTTCAAATTCCTTGACATCCTTCTAAGTTTAGACTCTTCAATTGATTGTGCATACACAATGAGTCTAGCTAAAGTCATATTATCATGTAGCATAGTCGTACGACATTCTTCCCTCATTAAGTCGGCTACACCCGTCACAAAGCGACTCATTTCATCCCGTGGATTAGACACTAGGGATGATGCATATCTAGACAATGTTGAGAACTTCAAAGAGTAATCCTCAAAACTCATATTGCCTTGCTTGAGATTGATAAACTCCTCCACCTTAACCTCTCTCCTCTCACGGGGAAAGTACTTACCAAGAAAAACTCCCTTAAATTCTTCCCACTAGATAGGATCCGACTCCACCGGCCTACTATCCTTTCATTGAGTGTACCAAATTTGAGACACATACTCTCAATTGATACGAATCCAACTCCGCCTTCTCCTTAGATGTAACTCCCATAGCGCTCAAACCTTTTACACTCCATCAAGGAACTCTTGGGGATCCTCATCTACCTTAGAGCCAAGAAAGATCGGAGGATTCATCCTCATAAAGTCTCTCAACCTAGATGTCATAGTGTTATCCACAACACTAGGCTCCATACTCAAATTCACTTGAGTAGTTACGGCTCGGGCTAAAGCAATCAAAGCCTCTCTAATCTCTTGATTAGTCAATTCCGGGGGAACCACCGGAACCTCATTACCTCATTCCATATTAGGGGCATGATCACCTTGAGGAGGCCCTTGAGCACCTTGAGCACCTTGGACACCTTGCCCATCTTGAAGAAATTTCTCAACTTGCTTAACTTGAGGAGGAATCTCCTTATTCAACCTCTCCTCTTCCAACCTTCTAGCGGCCATCCTTCTAGTATTCATCTCCTAGAAACACAACAAAACACATTTATAAGGATACTCATAACATTACTCTACCGCACGACATAGGAGTAGAAAAGAAGGGAAACTCTATCGTCCTATAGCCTCTCGCCCATAGGTGTGTCGCGACTCACACCGATGGTCAAGACTCTACTAGACGTGACTTGATTAGACTTTTTGATTCCTAAGACTACTTTCACCAACCTATGCTCAGATACCAAGCTTTGTCATGACCCAAGACCACACCCTAAAAGTTAGGGCACAATCTCGGATTGTGACACGGCGTAATCGACCACTCGGAGGTCTCATACAAGACTCTCATATCATTCATCGCATATACATAACGAAAAGTTGTGCGGAAATTAAAACATTCATAAAACAATATCATAGTCTTAAAAAATCTTTCATATAGAAGTAATAGGAAAGAATAAGTCTCAATCTCATATCTTAAGACACAAGAATACTTGGGACACGGCCCATACGAAATACAAAACATACTACTATATAGTCTATTACAATACTTCAATACGAAACATAAAAGACATATATGCCCTCGAGTCAAGTGAGGACATACTTCAACTTCTCTTGAACGATCTTCTAAATCCAAGTTTTCTTCTCAAAAGCTCTTCATCTACCAATAACTATATAGATAGATAAAAGCATGGAATTAGTACAACCACATGTACTAAGTATGGCATTATGCATAAAAATCATGAAAATGGATATTTATTAGAAATATGCATCTTTTGATTTAGAAATCATACTATAACCGTAAGAACAACATTTATCAACTTAGAAACATATAAGAAAACATTTAAACCAAATATCACAAATTAAGGAGACACTTTCCAGTGAACTCACTTCATTGTACAGTGCATTACTTCACTGCTACAGTGAAGTTACCTTGCTTCCTTTTTAACACATTCTAACATGTAGCCTTCTCACTAAAGCTATCCTAAGATTCACTTAAGTCACAAAAAGAGAGACCGCCCATACACCCTCTCTAGATGTGCCTAAATGAATCTTAAGATTACTCATAATGAGACACATACACACCTACAATACATCAACACACAAGACATATATAATATGACAATCTCCCCTACCAAGGTTATCAAAAAGAATTATTTAAGTACTCCTAGAAGAGAACACCCATACATCCTCTTCAAGTCTACCTAAATAATCCTTAAGACTTCTAAGTTTAGATCATGTCAAACATAACAAGCAACTTCCCTAACTAGAGTCATCCTCAAGACTTCCATAGATAAGACATGAAAAGATCATCCTTTATGCCCTCTTCACACTTTAACTAAGGAATCCTTAAGTCACTTTAGCTTAGGTACTTATTCATTTACACATTTTATATCATTAAGTCATTAGTTCATTAGTTCATTTAAGACACATACATCACATAAAGGACACTCAAATAATGGCCTTAGAAAAGACCTAGGGAATCTTACTAACATCTTCAAAGTCTATTGTGCAATGACTAGATAGCGTCTCATACCACCACCTAAACCTCATAGAACTTCTCTAATGCTGATAGGTATCCCATATGATGATAATAGGCAATAACCGACATATACCATGGTAGCAAATCATGGAATCTAGAGTTCTATCCTACTCCGATGAGGTTGTTCTACTTGTCAATGGTAGAACATAGACACATCCTATGTAGGCACATGGTTAAGGAAATATGAAGGACATGTTTTGTAATCTAGTCTCATTCTTTAACTAGAACTACTTCCCATACCATACTCAGTCGGTGCTAGCTTCGTTCTCATAGATTTAAGCACACTAAGGTTCATACAAATGGGTTCCATATCATGTTCATAACCCAATTACATTTACCCTACCAAAGCAAGGTCCACTAGGGCTATCTCACTATGGCGATAAGAAGCTCATCATGACTTTCCTAAGGATTGATATGATGACGTTCCGGCCAATTAACCTTAAGTCCATCATTCATTACATGATGGATACCATTACGACTTTCGACTTCAAGTTTCATAACCTTACCACTTTGTTCAAGGTTTCACATAAGGGATCCTCTTATCATCATTCAAGGTCTGACCTAACATTCATTCATTCATGACTAAGACTCTTTAAGTTCCTAAGTCAAGACATCACATATTCTTATTCATACAAGTATCAATTAAGGGACACAAGTCTACCTAAACAAGACACAACATACTTCACTTTAGCACATATAACATACATTCTTTCATACCTTGCCTTCTTATCTTCTCTCTTACTCTTCCTTAGACGACTCTCCTCTATACTTGTTGTGCATTAACCATCAACCTGGATATATCCATATTGTCATGAAGCATGGCTGCGCGACATTATTCTTTAAGCTCTTCGGACACTCGTGTTACTACGACGGCTCATTTCATCCCTTGCATTGGAAACCAAAGAAGAATCATATTTGGACAACTTAATAAACTTTAAGGAGTATTCTTGAACACTCATACCTCCTTGACGAAGGTTGATGAAATCCTCTACCTTAGCTTCCCTTTGTTCCCTTGGAAAGAATCAGTCAAGCAAGGTCTTTTTGAAGATCTCCCAATTCACAGGACCACCTTATAAAGCCCTTCTATCCTTCTAGTGATTGTACCATGTCTGAGCCACGTCCTTGAGTTGATAGGAATCAAGCTCAGTCTTCTCAGTAGTACTCACCCCCATAGCAAACAAAATCTTGTAGACCTCATCAAGGAAATATTGGGGGACTTCATCAACTTTTTATCCAACGAACATGAGTGGATTCATCCTCGTAAAATCTCTCAAATGGCTAGCCATAGTACTAGCATGTTTTTTCTCTCGAGGTGCAACCTCCCTATTAGCTTGAGCCGTGATGTCTTGAGTTTGGGTTGTGATGGCTTGGGCCAATTGGAATAGGGATGCCCTCACCTCACCATCCCTCATGAATGGAAGATTGACCCAAACTTTTTCATTTGCAGCAGGTTGCACTTGAGGAGAAACTTCATTGCCCTGGGGAGTAGCTCCAGCATTCGCAATCTTATCTCCTACTCTGCTAGCGTCTTTCCTTCTTTTTTTGATCGCCTATAACCACAATAAAGGGATTACATTCTAAAAGACACATAGTGTCAAAACTCTAAAGGCACGACATATGATTATCAAGAACAGAGAATTTTCCTAATCATCACATAGCCTCTCATCCACAATTGTGGCGCGCTTCACAACTATGAACAAGACACTAGTTAATGTGTTATAGTGAGACATTGATCCAAAGGATATTTAACCTCATGCTCTTTACCAAGTTTCTAACACCTAGAGAGCATACCCCATATGCGATCGGCATCGTCGTCCTCTTAGAGGACTCAGACAAGCCCTTAGTATTTGACATAACATGTCATCATATAAAATTTGCACAAAAAATTAAAACTTGTATATACCATGTAAAGTATACTTAGACCTCATACTTAACATTCATAATAACATACGATATTCTTAAAACTTGTATCACATATATAAAACCATCTTAAGAGTACGGATCTGGACTTAGTCGATATATAGTCAATACGTAATATAGGCCTTAATACAAAAGAATCCAAAGAACATAAATGGAAATAGAGTATTCTTAAAATATTTTATTGTCTTCGTAAGATATAATAATGAAAAGATAGTATCCCCAAACATGAGGACCTACCAACACTTGGAGAAAGAGTTCCAAGCTTCTTCAGTCGACCTTCTTAATCTTCAATCGCCGGACCCTACATTTGCAGTAATATAAATTAATGGAGTTAGTACGCCACATGTACTAAGTATGGGTATATGCACATAACATTTAAGAACATGCATGAAAAGGATCATTTATGATTTCTTTAGAAAACATGCTAAGTCATGTGAATGTCTTCAATGCACATACTATAGAACATATAGAAGTTACGGATTCCATCAACATAAAGCATGATTATAATCAAAGACATATTATCAAAGATTCATGTTAACATTTCATATTCAATAGATAATATAAACATAACATACAAAACACTTACCAATGATCCCATCCCGAACCTACAAGTGCAATGGTCATGTGAAGTCCCATAACCCCACACAAACAAGTAGATAAGATAGGAGCCCGTAATGTAAGGTTTTGCTTCATATAACCTATAACATAAGTAGTCATCACTTTATATAACAATATAACACAATAACGTATTCATCATAATGACCAACATCATATAAAAGTAACAACATATATCATTAGCATCATACCTTTCATGTTATCATAATACATAAGAACAAATTCTTAGGACTTCTCTTGGAGTCAACTTGTGCAATGTCTAGATAGATTCCCATACCCTTACCTATTCTGAGTATACTTCTCAAGTCACCTTAGTCAATGTCCATTTACTTGTCTTTCATTTTACATGAGGGAACATTCTCCTTAACCAACATTAGACCGTGTAAGCTAAACATGGAATCCGGTGTCATAAAACCCCACAACGAATGAAGGTGGTATACCAACCGAAGTAGAACCAAACATGACATAGCTTTCTAGGTGGATCCACTAGCTAGTATCCTATGGTGGCAACATAGATAAAGAACTAGGAAATATTAACTCTTTGTATAAACATGATCAGGAGCTCTTTAGGATTAGATGAGAATTTCCTTGCATCGTAACCCTTTGTTTTTGAGATTAACATATCATAATCATCTGTTCAAAGCGTACAAGAGAATATCATAAGCTTGCATAATAGTATTCTTATCATGATCTAACAACTAACATGTTTGTAGCCCTATATATATATATATATATATATATATATATATATATATATATATATATATATATATATATAGCAACATTACACATGCTTCCATAGCATAGCTTCATCATTTATAGGCTAACATAACCATCATAGATTAATCACGACTTTAGAACACTTACCTCTTGCTTCCAAGAACGTTATCAAGAACTTACGTTCAACTTACAACTATCATAACAACAACATAGAGGAATACTCAATAGCATATCCAATACTAACTTCTCAACTCATAAACAAGATCAATTATAATGTAGGATAAAGGAAAGGGTCATTAAAGAGTTCATTTAAGTCTTAGTTCCAATCCCAACGTTTACATGTTATCAAGCAGTAAGTACAACCCAATCAACACCATTATTTACAGAGAGATCATACATCACACGAGATTAAAATATTATTAATCAGGTACTCAACAATTCATGTGAAATCATCTATAGAAAACCATTATTTTTCATCGATAGTCCTAAAACTAGAGTTAGGAAGAAAAGCCGTTTTGTAGAATAAAAACTCTTGAATTGAATTTCTTGAAAAACTACCTTTGAAAGGACCTATTGGGGAAAGGAATCCCAATAGTGAAAAACTCATATCTTATAGACGAATAATCAACGAAATTTGATTGGAAACCTTGGAGTCTTTGTCTTCTTCCTTTTGCTCTTCTTGTTCTTCAATAGAGTTTGGAAAAGAGAGTGTTTCTTGATAGAGATGGGTAATTGCGTTTAAATCTGATTTAGACGTGTAAAAAGTGGTCTAAAGCTGACCTAGTTTTCATATATAGTCGTCCTATAAAATACCCAAAAGAACCTTCACTTAAATGGGTCTTTATATGAAGTTAAATTACCAAAATATGACTTTAACGATTCTGAGAAGTGGTTGCGCATCGCGGGGCCAATTCTCATTATTTTTCTGAAATTTTGGGTCGAGGAAGTGAGGTGAGTGTCAGCCTTGCGTCGCGAGGCTGCCTATTGATTCTTGAGGCAGTAGCCTGCGTGTAGGCTGTGCGTCGCACACCTCATGCTACAATCTTGTTCCTGTAGGCTGCTTTGATAGCCTGCCAACCCATGTTGGGGTCCTCCCCAAGGACCCTTCGGGAGGTCCTTGGGGTGTCGTTACCAGATGTTTGGACCCTTCGTACTACATACTATCTATCCAATGTCTATTTACAAGTTTTGGACTTCATTTGACACCTCTGAACCATCACCAAACATAGGGACGTTAACTAGTTTGAATTAGCTAGTTTCCGGACGTCAAGGTCTTTCTTTGTCATTTTGGCTCCAACCTTTTCTAAATGAACTTATTACACTAATATAGGTCTGGAAACATCATTTGAGACATTATTTAATAGATTAATCTCTAGTCTAAGTCATGACATTTATGGAGTGTTACAACTTCTAAGACCAATGATATTAATTAATGATTAAGTAAGACTTAAAGATACTTCAACAGGGAATTTAGCTTAGTACCAAGTGAAATTGACTCTGAGAGGTGTCCTGTCCAAAAGGAATGTAGGTTCACCCAATGTTCTAATGAGGTGTAAAGTACAATGCAAATTAGCATAAAGAGGGTTTCTAGTAACAACCTCCTAGTTCATTAACTATGTGCCCCCATAGGAAACCTATCTTGTGGATCCACCGAGATGATATTATGATGAATATGCCTACCTTGGAAAGTAGGAAACCCTCGTTTTGGTGTAAGGGGTTTAAACCGAATTTGACGTTTAGCTCATATGGTCTAATGTCGGTTATGGCAAAGTTTCCAGAACGGAAAATGAATGAATGAAAGTAATAATATGAATACTAACTAGGAAAACAGAAGAAGTGTTACTTAATGTACGTAATCGTATGAGACTGTACCTATACATTGCACACGTGGAACTTGAGAGGAATTCTAGGGTGGGTGCTTTATGTATGAATGATACATATGATGTTGGACTTATATGATGTTGGTTTCACTTGATATACATGATGTTGGTCTTAATTATTATGTATGATGTTGACTACACTTGTTATTATAAGGTATGAGGTAATGACAATGCTTATGGTCTCTTTGCTAGTTTAAATTGTTTATGTGGGGTTATGGTGCTTCACATACACATTGCACTAGTAAGTGTCACGACCGGGGAGCACCCCCTAAAAGTAACATGGCGTACTTGACTCTCAGAGTTCTTATACAATCCCATAGTTATCATTCATCGCATTGTCATAGGTAAATTAGCGGAAAATTTAAAACTTTCATAACACTGATATGCTAGAACATCACTTCCATTATATATATATATATATATATATATATATATATATATATATATATATATATATATCATATTTACATAGTTACACTCTAAGTCTCTTTGCCAACGTAGGCTCATTAGAATACTTTAGGGAAACGACCCTTACAACATAAAACATAACTAAACCATTACATGACTTTAAACATAAGTTGACATAGGACATCCTTGTATCTTAAGGATCCTTTCTTTGAACTTCGAAAACACATATCAAGATCCTCACCATAGAGACATCCTTTAAGCATCCATAACCTACACTTTCTTAAAAAGGTAGATTAGAATGGAGTTAGTACAAGAATGCACTAACTATGACAATCATGCAAAAACATCCATTTAAAGAGAACATTTTTCTTGAAACCATGCATCATGCCTTTTTGTGAAAACATTATAAAACCTTGATACAATGAGAATCATAAAATTCACATACTTCATATAGGCATATTAAATGGCCATACATCATATAAAACCACACATTGCATTTAAGGCATATTAGTTACCACTTTACAGTAAGCACATTTTCAATTACAGTAAGTTCATTTTAAGTAAGCTTTCTTCCTTTTTAACTTCTTAACTTCCCAAATAACCCTCTAGTGATACTTGGTGCAATGCATCACTTAAACTCCACAAGGTACTCATAATACCACCTTCATAACCTTACCCATACCTTCATAGAAGTATAACACATCACAAGACACATTCAAGTCAAGACTCTTAATGCCATTACAGTTAACCATATTCAACATATACATATACTAACTTCACATCACATAGAACATTATAAGAACTTACTCACAACCCCAATATAAGTCTACTAGTGTGATATACATGTGAAGCCCCATAACCTCAGACATACTTAGTAAACCTATCATGAGACTACACGCACATAATTCACTTCATACATCAACATGGCAAGTATCAACACTTCATTCACACCAAGTAATACCTTCATCATATAGCCACCAAGACTAAGACTATGCACATATGGAGAGACCTCATCATAATAGACCCATTAGGACTCATACCATGCATTTCATCACAACAAGTAGAGGACACTACAATGTCATGCATAAGAAACATAAACATGATCATATACATTAGAACACCTTCCTAGAACTTCCTTCAAGAGCTACTTGTGCAATGCATAGGTAAAGTCCCATACCCTCACCTATACTAAGCAACTTTCCTTAGGCTATCCTTGTTAGGGTCCATTACTTTACTTCCATTGTACATTTACTTTACGGAAACTATAGCCTTAACCAAAAATAAGACCATGGGAGCTAAACATGGAATCCGGTGTTGTAGAGACTTACACCAAGGGAAGGTGCTCTACCTTGCCAAAGTAGAACATTAACATCATTCTAGCATTTTAAATGATATAGCATTCTAGGCCCTATGGTGAAAGCATAGTTTATGGAAGTAAGAGATATGTATTTGGACCCTATCCATGCCCATGAGCATTGGAGTCCTCATCTCATGAAAAACCATTAGTGAATCTCCCTCGAAAGAAAGTGAACACCTCATGTGGAACCATAGGTGAATTTTCCTCCAAGGGAAGTCAACACCTTATGAGAACCCAATGGTGAATCTTCCTCTAAGGGAAGCCAACACCTCTAATTGTAAAGTTCACTAGGTGCTACGCTAATTTCCCTTTATTGAAAATCCATTATTATCATTAATTTATAAAAGTAGGCTTTCGGAGATTAACCCCTCATATAGTTAGCTCATAGCTTATAGATGATAGTTGTTCTTTAATCAGCCTAAATCAATGTGAAATTACATTTTACATGGACATATCATATTCAAACAATATCTAGTCTAGACTACAATTGAAATACCCTATTTTGCTAGATTATCATACATGCTTCACTATATGCATTAATTTGTGTACATTTTCATATATGAGGAAACCCTTCACATACTACATTCAGACACTACACATATGCATACCTCATCATATCATATACTTTAATAATCATAACTTAATCATGCATTCATATTCATAATTATAGATAACCAAACCTAGGAACTATCCTATCAAGGCACACATGTGCAATGCATGGAAAAGGTCCCATACCCTTGCCCATACTAGTACACCTATCAAGTCCTTCCTAGTTAAGGGATACATAATATACTTCATGGACATATTTTTTAAATGCATTGTAGTAAACATTAGTGCATATGAGAATAACCTTTCATTAGACACCATGAACCTATACTACTTTGTAAGCATGCATAAGGTGTAAGTGTGTACTTTTGTCAACATGATCAAATAATGGCTATCAACTACATATTTAGGCAGCCACCCTCTTAGGACCACAATGCACATCCAAGCATAGACCACCCAACACAAGTTAGCATAGGAAACAAGATAACTTCAACAGTTGGATTCAAGAGTCCTAAGCATAGATAATCACACATTCATATAGGGGTACATAGGTAGGGGACCATTAACCATTATTACATCATCAATGGCAGCACCTAGACACAACCCTAACATTTTCATTCACATGTCTATAATACTAGAAGTACAACCTAGATCATAAACTAGAATAGAAGACTAAGCATGCTTCACCTAGTGTGATCATCATAACTACACACTCATATAACACCAATCTGCCTTCAAGGCCATGATCAACACATATATAGATTAACAAGTAGTAAACACCGCCACCATAAGTGGACCATACCACACAATGCCTTGCAAGGACTAGGGAAATCTTACCACATCTCCCTTGCTTTGATCACCAATTATCAATACTCATAATTCATCAATAATACAATTATAGGGCAGTATCTAAAGACAACATAACATAAACGAAATCATACTTCAATTTCCATCGAATCGAGATCATATATAGTACTCTACATTAACAATCAATAGAAGATAGAAGAACATAGGTTAATCCTTCACAAATCCTCTAACCTTGATCCACATGGATAAATTTCACATAATTCACCATCAATATACATAATTGGCAGTAGATATAAGCAATTCAACATGCTCGTATCATAATTCAATCAACATAAAGTCAAGATCACAATGCCCATAATATGGGCTAATTTGAGAATCAGAGGGAACATGGGTTCATCATGAAATTGGATTGAAATTCATGATGAAATCAGTAATTAATCACGTATTCATCATTAGAATGCATTTGAAATCAATTAGAGAAAGAACCCATGGCTAGATTGTAAGTTATAGAGTTTGATCATGAATTCTCTTTGAAAAGTTTTGAAGGAACTCTTTAGATGAATGGATATCTAAAGATGAAGGATCAACATACCTTTATTAGAGGAAGGACCCATGAAAACTTGTCACAATGTTGTTTATTAATTGGGATTTATTTTAAATTGTTTATACATTAAATATAAATAGTTTAAGGTCTTTTCCCAAGTAAAAAACCCCGATACCCAATTCATTCTTTAAAATTAGACTTCCCTCCATGAAGATACCTCTCTAGAAATCTCCAACGGAGATGAAGCTCAAGGTCAGCTTGTAGATTAGATTTCCATGGATTCTTCACCATGTTTTCGTGGTTTCTTCATATAATAAGGTATAGTGATCCTTCATATTTAGATAGTCTTCCATCTAAAGAGTTCCTTCAAAGATTTTCAAAGATAATTCATCATCAAATTGTATATTCTTCAATCTAGCCATGCGTTCTTTGTCAAATTGATTTGAAAAGCATGCTTATGATGAATTGATTATTATATACTGATTTTAATGTGAATTTCAATCCAATTTCATGATGAACCCATGTCCCATACAAAATCTCGATTTAGCCTATTTGTGAGAATTGTGACCTTGATTCTATGTTAAGTGAATTATGATTCTAGCTGTTGAATTGTCTATTGCTACTGTTTTAATTCTATGAGGATTGAGTCATATCAAGGCTTGGAAGTTTCGTAAGGTTGACCTATACTCCTATATCTTCTATAGTTTGATGAAGTAGTGTACATGATATGGCCTTGATTCTATGATGATTGATTCATGATTTCGTATATGATTATTGTACTTTTAGCTACTACCTTATATATGAATTGTTGATGAGATATGTGTGTTGATCAATTATGATCAAAGCATTGGTGAATTGGTAAAATTGCATACTTCCTCTACTTTTCTATAGGATTGCTAGGTGAATTGGCCTTGCATGGTATCATGTGGTATGGTCCTCTTATGGTGGCGGATTTTACGTTATTGCCAATATATATATGTGATGTTATCATGGCCTAACTTGATGATTATGGATTTCCTTTGGGTCTTAGGCCTATAGGGATGATGATGTTAAAGTTAATAGACTCCTTAAGGTGTGATTAGGATGGAGAACCCCCAATGATGTTAAACCTTCTTGTGTGAAGAGTTTATAGGTTGGTGTTGACTTGCCTTGAACTTGGTGTATAAAGGTATGATGTGATTAGGCTTACCCCAAGTGGGGGATAAGGTGCCTAGATATTAATGTTTAGAGTGCCCTTGATGTTCCTACGTTGAGTTCTTTGAACTTCTTTATGTTGGAAATCACTTTTAGGTGATGTTTATGAAGGGTGTGCTTAAGCATAGATGCCAAGAGTTGGGTGATGTGCTTAGTTGTTAATGTTGGTGTGCTAAAGTTCTCCTATGATTTATTTAAATTTCTCTTAAATGGGTTTAACCTAAGTGGGGGATGATAATGGTAGTAGTAAGGTTGTTAATAATCCTATCTTTTCCTTCTATTCTTACTTGAGATTGAAATTAAAGACTTCCTACAAGCTTGTTCATGATACGAGTCTTGCATTAAAGTATGAGTTGCATGTTATCCATATGATATGTATGTATTGAATGAAACTTTGTTATGCATTTTTTGAAGGTTTTAAATTGCATGAAAAAGGATTTTTCATCAAATTTATTTTTTCTCAAGTTGATTGTGCATCTTGATGTGTTAGTTGTACACTTAACTTAATGAAATTGTAACACTCCGGAAGTTCCATGACTTAGACTAGAGCTTAGCCTATTAAATATTGATTAAAATGATGTTTCAAGACCAATATTAATGTATTAAACTAAATTAGAATAGGTTAGAGCAAAAATGATAAAGAAAGACCTTGACGTCCGAAAACTAGCTCATTTGAACTAGTAGACGTCCCTATGTTTGGTGAAGGTTTGGGAGTGTCAAATGAAGTAAAAAACATGTAATGTCACCTTAGATAGGTAAAATTTAGTACAAAGAGTCCAAATGTCCATTAACAACAACCCAAGGACCACCCGAAGGGTCCTTGAGGAGGACCCAAACATGGGCAGGCTGGCTGCCTGCGCGCAGCCAGAAAATGAAGATTGTTGAGCGACGCACAGCCAACACGTGGAGGCACAAAAGTTGCCTCGTGATGCGTTCACTCCACGAGGTTCACTGCCTCAAACCATATTTCGAAAATAAAATATGAAATTGCCCTCGCGACGCACAACCACTTCCCAGATTCGTTAAAATCGTATTTTAAGCAATTTAATTTCACAAAAAAGAGCCATTTAAGTGAAGGGTCTTTTGGGTCTTTTAGGGTACGAGTTTATAATGATATTAGGTAAGTATTCGACCATATTTATGCACTTTAAATTAGATTAAACAAATTTCTCTCATCTCTCTCAAGAACGCTCTCTTTCCAAATGCCATTAAAGAACAAGAAAAAAGCTTAGGGAAGAATACGAAGACTTCAAGATTTTAAAGCTTAGGGAAGAATACGAAGACTTCAAGATTTTCATTCGAAATTCATGGAATATTTGTCAATAAGGTATGGGTTTTTCACTCTTGGGATTCATTTCTCCAAGAGGTCCTTTCAACTCCTACGGTTTTTACTCTATAAAATGGGTTTTCTTCCTAACTCAAGATTCATGACTAATGATGAACAATAACGATTTTATATGGTTAATTGAGTATGTATTGTTGGGTAATTGGTTTGTAAATTTTGACTTTCGTGTGAAGTATGTTCCTTCTCTAAATATTGGTTTTGATTGGGTTATATCTATCACTTCATAACATGTAAATGTTCCTTATCCTTAACTACGAATTTGTCATGCATATGACTTGAACGGTTGATATTGGTTATGTTATTGAGTATTTCACAATGTTGTTGGATGATTGTTTTAAAGTGAATGTATGTTCTTGATGAAGGTTCTTGGAAGCAATAGGTAAGTCTAATAAAGTCGTGAGTACTCTATTATGGTTATGTTAGCCTATAAATGATGTTGCTATGCTATTGAAGTATGTATGATGCTGCTATGTATTTATGTTGGGCTATGAATATGTTAAATGTGGATCATTGTAAGGATATGATAATGCAAGTTGATGATATTTATCTTGTATGCCTTACACACTATGATTATGATATGTTAATATCACAAATAAAGGATTGTGATGAAAGGAAATTCACATCCTAATTCTAAAGAACTTATGATCATGTTTTTACAAGTGGTTAAGCTCATATGACCTATGACAATATTTGTGAATAAATGATGACTTAATGGTTATTCACAAAGGGACTTTAGCTTAGCACCGATGAACTAGATATGAGAGGTGTCCCTTCCCTAGTTCGAAGGTAGGTTCACAATGACTCTCATGAGATAGAGGCTGCCATGTAATGTGGAACTATGAGTCTCTAATATTTCTCCTAGTTCTTGAAATATGTTGCCACCATAGAAATACTAGCTAGTGGATCCACCTAGAATGCTATGTTCATGTTTTGGTTCTACCTTGGCCGGTAGACCACCTTCTTTTGCTGTGGGGTTTCATGACATTGGATTCCATATTTAGCTCATATGGTCTAATGTCGGTTAAGGTGATTGTTCCCTCTAGTAAAATGAAAGACAAGTAACTGGACATTGACTAGGGTAACTTGAGGGGTCTACTTAGTATAGGTAGGGGTATGGGACTCTACCTTTACATTGCACAAGTTGACTCTAAAGGAAGTCCTAGGAGATTCTTCTTATGTAATATAATAACATGAAATGTATAATGCTTATGATATATGATGTTACTCTTATGTATTATGGTTATGTTGATGAACATGTTATTGATATATATTTTTATATGTGGTGATGACTACATATATTATAAGTTGTATAAAGCAAAGCTTTACTTATGATCTCCTATCTTGTTTACTCGATTATGTGGGGTTATGGGACTTCACATGATCATTGAACTAATAGATTTGTAATGATAGGCATTATTGAATATGAAATGATAATATGACTTTATGATGTTATGTCTTCAATTATGTTCATGCTTCATGTTGTTGTGATCCTTATCTTGTATAAGCTTTAGTATATGTACATTAAAGGTTTTGAAATAAATTAGCATGCTTTCTAATAAATGGTCATTTTCATGCATGTCCTTAAATGTTTATGGGCATATACCCATACATAGTACATGTGGCGTACTAACCCCTTACTTTCTATAACTACAAATGTAGGTCCGGACGTTGAACATTAAGAAGGTTGATTGAAGAAGCTTGGAACTCTTTCTCCAATTGTTGGTAGGTCCTAATGTTCGGGGAAGCTATCTTTTCATAATTCTAGCTTATGAAGACCTTAGTAGTTTTTAAGAATTCTCTTTATTTCGTTTTGTGTTCTTTAAATTCTATTGTTGTAAGGCCTATATGGCATATTGACATTTTATTGGCTAAGTCCAACTCATACTCTTTAGATGGTTTTTATGTGAGATAAGTTTTAGAATATCGATGTATGTTATCACGTTTCTATAAGTAAAGCCTAAGTAAGCTTCTATGTGAGAGGTCTAAGTATACCTCAATATGTACATAAGTATGAAAGTTTTTAATTTTTCTGGAAATTTTAACTGATGACATATTATGACGAACGCTAAGGGATTGTCTAAGTCCTCTTAGAGGACGATGACGCCGGTCTCATCTGGGGGGAGCTCTCCGGATGTGACAAACTTTGTATCAGAGAATGAGGTTGAATATCCTTAGGATCAATGTCTCACTAAATCATATTTTATAGTGTTTTGTTCATGGTTGTGAAGCACACACGATTATGAATGAGATGCAATGTAATGATTAGGAAAACTCTCTTTTCATGGTAATCCTATGTCGTGCCTCTAGAGTTTTTACACTATGTCTCTTTTAGCATCTAATTCCTTTCATATGGTTATAGGAAATGAACACAGGAAGAGTAGGAGAATATATTGCGAATGTGGGAGCTACTCACCAAGGCAATTGAGTTCCTCCACAAGTGCAAGTTGCTGCAAATGAGCAAGTTTCGATCAATCCTCTAGACATGATGGATGGTGAGGTGAGGGCAGACCTGTTCCAAATTGGCCAAGCCATCACCAGTCAAGCTCAAGCCATTACGACACAAGTTTACAGGGAGGTTGTTCCTCGAGAGAACCAACATGCTAGAACTATGCCTAGCCATCTGAGGGATTTTACGAGGATGAATCCTCCTATTTTCCTTGGATCAAAAGTTGATAGAAACCCCAAAGATTTCCTTGATGAGGTCTATAAGATATTGTCTGCCATGGGGGTGAGTACTACTAAAAAGGTTGAGCTTGCTACCTATTAACTCAAGGACGTGACTCAGACATGGTACAATCAATGGAAGGATAGTAGGGCTTTAGAAGGTGGTCCCGTGACTTGGGAGATTTTCAAAAAGGCCTTTCTTTACAGATTCATCCCAAGGGACCAAAGAGAAGCTAAGGTAGAGGAGTTCATCAACCTTCGTCAAGGAGGTATGAGTGTTAAGGAATACACCTTAGAATTTATTAAGCTGTCCAAATATGCTTCTTCTTTGGTTTCCGATGCTAGGGATGAAATGAGTCGTTATGTAACAGGCGTGTCAGAAGAGCTTAAAGAAAAATGTCGTGCAGCTATGCTTCATGACAATATGGATCTTTATAGGTTGATTGTCCATACTCAAAAAGCAGAGGAGAGCCGTATAAGGAAGAGGAATAGGGAAGCTAAGAAGGCAAAATCGTTTGAAAGTGGTTCTTCCAAGAGTAGACTTGACATTAAAGACAAGCCTAAGTTCAAGAAGAGGTTTTCAAACCAGGTTCATTCAAATATCTCCAATACTCGCAATGATAGGGTGTCTAATCCTAAACCTCAAAAGGGGAGAAATACTGATCCACCAACAGAAAGACCAACTTGTGGTAAGTGTGGTAAGAAACATGTGGGTGGATCCCTTGTTGGGACAAATAGTTACTATTGGTGTGGCAAAGGTGGACATATGGTGAAATATTGTCCTAATGTGAAGAATCAAGGAAAGGGGAATAGACAAGCTCAATCAAGCGGTCCTAGCTCCGAAGCTCCAAAAAGGAACCATTTTTATGCACTCAAGGCTAGGGGGTGAACAAGAGAGAACTCCTAATGTTGTGAGTGGTATGTTACAAGTTTTCTCTGTTAATGTTTATTCTTTACTTGATCCATGTGCTACCCTTTCTTTTGTTACACCTTTGGTAGCTAGGAAGTTTGATGTACTTCCTGATGTTTTGATTGAACCCTTTTCGGATTATACCCTGATGGGTGACTCAGTGGTTGCAAAGAGAATCTATGGGGGATGTCCTGTAATGCTGCCCAACAGAGTTACTTGTTGATTTGGTAGAACCTGACATGTTTGATTTTGATATCATCTTGGGTATAGATTGGCTTCATGCTTGTTTTGCTTCCATAGATTGTAGGACAATGGTAGTGAAGTTTCAATTCCCAAATGAACCCATATTAGAGTGAAAGGGGCTAAATTCTACGCCTAGGGGTCAAATCATTTCTTGCTTGAAGGCTTGTAAGATTATACCCAAGGGTTGCCTATACAATGTATTAAGGGTTGAAGATCTAGAATGTGAAACTCTTTCTATTGAGTCAGTCCCTGTAGTGAGGGATTTCCCAGAATTTTTTTCTAATGACCTTCTAGGAGTTCCTCCCGAACGGGAAATCAACTTTGGCATTGACTTGTTACAGGATACGAATCCCATTTTAATTCCTCTATATCCGATGGCTTCGGCTGAATTGAAAGACTTAAAGCTCCATATCAAAGATTTAGTGGACAAGGGTTTCATTCAACCTAGTATATCTCCATATGGTGCTACGGTCTTGTTTGTGAAGAAGAAGGATGGGTCCCTTAGAATGTTCACTGATTATCACCAACTCAATAAGGTCACCATAAAGAACAAGTATCCTCTCCCTTAGATTGATGATCTATTTGATCAACTCCAAGGTGCTAGATACTTTTCAAAGATTGGCTTAAGGTAGAGATATCACCAACTTAGGGTGAGAGGTGAAAATGTTCCCAAAACAGCTTTCCGAACTAGCTATGGTCAATATGAATTTGTAGTTATGTTTTTTGGATTAACAAATGCCCCGGCAACATTTATGGACCTAATGAATAGAGTTCTACGAGATTTCCTTGATTCATTTGTGATTGTGTTCATTTATGATATATTGATATACTCTAAGATTGAAAATGAACATGAGAGTCACTTGAGGTTGGCCTTGCAAATCCTCAAAGAACAACAACTTTATGCCAAAGTTAGTAAGTTTGAATTTTGGTCGAGGTCGGTTTCTTTTCTTGGCCATGTTATTTATGGTGAGGGTGTAGAGGTCGATCTGAAGAAGATGGACGCGGTAAAAAATTGGCCTAGACCTTTGACTCCCACCAACATAAGAAGCTTCTTGGGTCTAGCCGAGTACTATAGAAGGTTTGTTGATTGATTTTCGTCCATTGCTTCTCCTTTGAACAACTTTGACCCAAAAGAAGATGAAGTTTGAGTGGTCAAAAGCTTGTGAAAATGTTTTTCTAGAGTTGAAAGATACACTTACCTCAGCTTTGGTGGTGACCTTACCGGAGGTCAATGAAGGCTTCATAGTGTATTGTTATGCTTCCCGAGTGGTCTTGGGATGTGTCCTCATGCAACATGGCAAGGTGATAGCTTATGCTTCTAGGCAACTCAAAGTTCATGAGAAGAATTATCCAACTCATGACCATGAGTTAGCTGATGTAGTTTTTGCATTGAAAACATGGAGACATTACTTGTATGGTGTGCATGTTGATGTGTTTACTGACCATAAAAGTCTTCAATATGTGTTCACCCAAAAGGATTTGAATCTCCAATGGAGAAGATGGTTAAAACTTTTGAAGGATTACAACATGAGTGTCCTTTACCACCACGGAAAGCCCAATGTGGTTGAGGATGCTTTGAGTCGTATGACTATGTGTGGTGTGTCTCATGTGGAAGAATGGAAGAAAGAAATTGTGAAATATGTTCATAGGGTTGCTCCTTTGAGTGTGCGGTTAGAAGATTCTCCAAATGATTATTTTATGGTCCATCATAACTCTGACTCATCGTTAGTGGTTGAGGTGAAATCTAAGTAACATCTTGATCCTCTATTGATGGAGTTGAAGGAATCAGTACTTGGTAAGCTCAATGAGTCGTTCTCCCAAGGGAGCGATGTGTTTCTTAGGTACAAAGGGAGATTATGTGTACCAGAAGTTGAGGATTTGAGAAAATGAATCCTAGAAGAAGCCCATGGTTCTCGTTATTCTATACATCCGGATGCCACCAAAATGTATCATGACCTTAGCGAGGTCTATTGGTGGGATGGTTTAAAGAGGGACATAGCAGAGTTTGTTTCTGTCACGACCCGAAAGCACCCCCTAGAAGTTAGGGGAAACCTTCGAATCGTGACCGGGCATACTTGACCCCTTTGGGGTCTCGTACAAGCCCTCTTACTAGCATTCATAACATAAAGCATGAAAAGTAGTGCGGAATTAAAACTTTTCACGATAATAATAAATAAAGGAGTCTTTTCATAAATACTAGGAAATCTTATCGTCACAAGCCAACTTAAAGACACAACTTAGAATCTTAGGGACACGGCCCTTTACAATAGAATAAATACATTTTTAAGTCTTAATAAGGAAACTAAGAAACATAAAAACTATGTCCTCGAATATATGAGGACATACCCAAGTCTTGAGAGATAGAATTCCCAAGCTTCAACTTCGATCCTCCAAAGGCTTCCAACCTATACTCATAAGGTATAAAAAGTATGGGGTTAGTACAACAATGTACTAAGTATGGCATATGCAAAAACATGCAAAAAGGGACATTTTAGTAAAGATAGCTTTTTATGCAATTCAAATATAACCTTCATGAATCTAGAAGCAAACCCACATAAGAATCAACAATTTAACACTTTATGGCTATCTTACCAAACTTAAAGTAAACAAAAGGAACATTTCAATTAACTTTGCTAAACTTGCAATAAAATTGAATAAAGCATCATAGTGAACATTTTGAATTCTTACCATGAAGACCTTACAGTGAAAGGCACGGTCCAAGTCATATGAACCCTTTTTCTTTGAAGTTGCCCTAACCCAAGGTTATTCTAAGACTCCCTAAGGTGAGCCAAGAAGGGACTCTCATTACACCTCCCTTCAAAGCACACCAAAGCGACCCTTAAAACTACCTAATCTTAGGCTTACTTCGTTAGAAATCAAATCCACGCCCTTGGCTAACATATGCAAAACACTCATGGAAATATAGGTCATACCAAGTGCAATGTGAGAGTAGCATACCATACTACCACTCCCACTTAGTACTCCTAATGGATTCCATTTACTCAAGTACTCCACAATAATCCTCCATAACACTACACCATAGTACTCATTCACACGGATTTCATGAAGGTACTCTTCTCCCATAGTAGGTATAGGTCACACCGAGTGCAATGTGAGAATAGCATCCCATACTACTACTCCCACTCAATGCTCCTACTTGGTAACTAATGTGGATTGAGCACTTCACGACATACATACACAATTTCAACAATACACAAGATAATTAGTTTTCAAATTAATTCTTTTGTGGGAGTTAGCTTAACCGACAAAGACCATGAGAGCTAGACATGGAATCCCGATATTAACCCCTATCGGATGAGGGATCCTTACTTGCCTAGAGTAAGGTCATGCTTCTTAGCGTTTACATGGCTTTTCCAATAGTTACACCTATGCGGGCACATAGTTAAGGGATAAGTAGATTGTTACTAAGTAACTCACTCTCTACTAACGAGGAGTACTCATCTCAAGAGGTACTTTGGATTACAACATCTCAACTAACGAAGTGCAATCCACCTCCCCTTCATATCCTCTCGGTGCTAGGCATAACTCCACACGGATTTCTCATCATAAAAGTCTATCATAGGAAGCTCACTAGGAAATTGAGAGGTTGTTACTAGACACTACATCTCAACTCACGAAGTGTGTCCACCTCAAGATTTCCCCTTTTTTGCTCAACTTGACATAATACAAATCTTAGAAGAGTGTGTGTGTACATGTGCACACCTTGCATATAAGCATCATTTCATTTTCATCAAGTTCTACTCATACTTTAACCTTGATTCATCAAGCTACACACTCTACATACTTCTCATGATCATATACTTCATTTAGACATAAACTAGGTCAAGCATGCAATTCAAGCTACATCAAACACAACATAAGACCCATTTCCAATATATTTTCATTTCACATGTTAGACCTTCAAGGTCACATACTCAAACCATACTAAGTAACATCAAGTTCATCAATTTGCACCGCCACCCATAAGGTGGACCATACCACTCAAATAGCAATTCATAATAAGAGAACTATACAATGAGAGCAACTCATCAACAAATCAAACCATCATTACCCATAAGCAATTTATCAATATTTCACCATATGAAGGCCCTTAGGGCAGTAGCTACACCAACATGACATACACAAGAAGACCCAAATTCATACCTTACTCAAATCATGCTCACATAACCCATTTTCATGCCAAAAGTTGAAGTATGCATATAAGAGAGTTTCATGGAGTTTTAACATCAAAACCATCTATTCAAACCAAGATAAATACATTTAAACCATTAAAACTTAGTTAAAAGAAGACCCATAATAGAAATCAAAGTTTAGAAGAAGTTGAGTTTAAAAACCCCTTTTGAAAACCATTTTGGAAGTTGGCTTCTTGAATGGAAAGGTATTCAAGAATGGATACCATACCTTTAGGAGAAAGAAACCCACGAATTTGATGAAGAAACAATTCCCAATCCGTTCTCCTATCCTTCCTTGACTTCTAGCTTCCAAGAGAGTTGAGAGAGTTTTCTTGAGAGAAAGAGAGAGTTGGATCTTGAAGAGAAAAGGGGGCTCTTCTCTAGGTTTAGGGTGTAAGAGAGTCTTATAAGGCTTGGGGTGTATTTACATAAAACACCCTAAGCTGGCAGCCTTTAAATCATGCATGGCAGGCTTCGTCGACGAGACCTCCTCGACGGATCGTCACGTCCACCACGGACCGTCACGGGGTTCCGTCGAGGAACACTTGGCTTCTAAATGGAGCCTGTCCCAATTTCACTCTCTATCACCCACGACGCCCTGGCTCGACGGACCGTCCTGAGTACGACGGACCGTCGCCATGGCCGTCGTGAGCTACTGATGGGCAGACTTGCCCAAGTCTTGGGTCCTTCATCTAGGGCCCCTTGAGGGTCCTAGGTTGGGTCGTGCCCGGACGTCAAACCCCTAAACTAAGTCGTCTAGGTCTAAGGAACATCCGATGCATGTTTCAAGTAAAACGAACACATAAAACTCATCCAAACTCGCCAAGACATACAAGTACATTCTAAGGCATACCATCCGAACGTCTTGGACGTTTTTGGTCGATTGAACTCCAAACTTAACCAAACCTTGCACACTGCCTAAGGACACCAAACTAACTCCGTTTAACTTAAAATTAACTCAAGAAATAACCATGAGGCTCTAGTTCCTCGAATGACACTTAAATTTTAAGAACAACAAGGACTCACTTAGCATCACATAATACACTTAGATCATGATCAAAACATCAACAATCAAAGCATCAATTAGCAAGGAATATCATTTCACACTTTCAACACTTATCAACATAGACTACTTTTGCCAAACTTCACAAAGTCAAAACTCAACCTTAAACTTCTTTTATGGAGGAACTACCTTCTCCAACATTAAACATGTTCATATACAACAATTTTGCACATAAGTAAACTTAAATTAAGGCAAGGCAAATGTTTCTCAAATTGCAAATTTTTTCACAGTGAATATTCACTGTAACATTGTCAAATATAGAAAACTTTCAAAATTCCACTCTTTGAGCAATTTATCAAGATGACATGATCATATGAACTATAAAACCATATATACTCATTTCATAACACAAAAGCAACAATAACAAAGAGTTGAGACTTACCAAAACCATCAATCCGGATTAATTATCCTTTCTAGCCCCCATCCCATAGGAAGGGTTCTTTTTGGGAGCATTAGGATCTAGGGAAGCTTGATTGACATCTCTCCCCCTTGATTTAAGGTTTGGGAAGTCCCTCATCTTGTGGCCTCTATTACCACATGCAAAACAACCATCCGTTCCGGCAAGACACTTACCCCCATGTTGCTTGCCACAAGTAGGGCACCTAGCCCTTTCATAGGAATGACCACCACCTTGAGAAGATTGACTTGGAGCCCTATCCTTATTTCCCATAGAAGAATCTTGGGGATAAAACCTCTTCTTAGGCCTTTGGTGACTAGAATCATCCGACCTAGGTCTCTTACCCTCTTGCCTTATCTCCCTAATTTTGGACTCCTCAATTTGTTGCGCATAAACCATGAGCCTAGAGATATCCATGTCATTAAGAAGCATAGCCGTACGACACTCTTTTTCCACCAAGTTAGACACGCCCATCACAAACTTGTTCATCCTAGCCCTAGGGTTGGCTACCATGTTTGGGGCATACTTAGAGAGTTGGGTGAATTTGAGAGAGTACTCTTGCACACTCATTCCCCCTTGACGGAGGTTCATGAATTCAACCATCTTCTTCTCCCTCCACTCTAAAGGAAAGAATCTATCTAGGAAAGCCTCTTTGAATTCCTCCCAATCAATCGGTCCTCTTTCTAAGGGTCTCTCACTCCTCCATTGCTCATACCACACTTGAGCAACATCCTTAAGTTGGTAAGCGGCCAATTCCGCTTTCTCCCTAGGGGTCACACCCATAGCATCTACCACCTTGAAAACCTCATCTATGAAGCCTTGTGGATCTTCATCCACCTTAGTGCCATGAAAGGTAGGAGGGTTCATCCTCATGAAATCCCGAATCCTAGAAGCGGGAGTACTAGCATTTGGTTGGGGCCTATCTCCTAGGTTAGCTTGGCCCACAAGGTGATTGTTGACAACTTGAGCTTGAGCCGTCTTGAGCTGGGTCAAGTTCATTAGGGCAGCCCTCAACTCCGCATTAGTCATATCACCCTCAACAAAAGGAGCTTGAGGCATAGGAGGCACTTGAGGTCCTTGAGGTTCCGGAGGCACTTGAGGTTCTTGAAGAGGAACCTCCTCATTTTCCTCCCCTAAGACAACAATAGGAACTTGGTCAACATGGGGAAGGACTCTCTCATTTTGTACACCTCCCTCCTCCCTTCTAGCGGTCGATCTCCTCGTATTCATGTCCTAAAAACACAAAAGAAGAGGTTGAGAATAGACACCTTATATACTTTAACTCTAAGGCACGATACTAGAATAGAGAAGAAAGTGAAACTTCTAGCATCCTATAGCCTCTTGTCCATGGATGTGTCGCGACTCACACCAATGACCAAGATACTACTAGATGTGGCTTGTGAGATTTCAGACCTTAAACTATTTCCCAAAACCTTATGCTCTGATACCAAGTCTTGTCACGACCCGAAAGCACCCCCTAGAAGTTAGGGAAAACCTTCGAATCGTGACCGGGCGTACTTGACCCCTTTTGGGTCTCGTACAAGCCCTCTAACTAGCATTCATAACATAAAGCATGAAAAGTAGTGCGGAATTAAAACTTTTCACGATAGCAATAAATAAAGGAGTCTTTTTATAAATACTAGGAAATCTTATCGTCACAAGCCAACTTAAAGACACAACTTAGAATCTTAGGGACACGGCCCTTTACAATAGAATAAATACATTTTTAAGTCTTAATAAGGAAACTAAGAAACATAAAAACTATGTCCTCGAATATATGAGGACATACCCAAGTCTTGAGAGATAGAATTCCCAAGCTTCAACTTCGATCCTCCAAGGCTTCCAACCTATACTCATAAGGTATAAAAAGTATGGGGTTAGTACAACAATGTACTAAGTATGGCATATGCAAAAACATGCAAAAAGGGACATTTTAGTAAAGATAGCTTTTTATGCAATTCAAATATAACCTTCATGAATCTAGAATCAAACCCACATAAGAATCAACAATTTAACACTTTATGGCTATCTTACCAAACTTAAAGTAAACAAAAGGAACATTCAATTAACTTTGCTAAACTTGCAATAAAATTGAATAAAGCATCATAGTGAACATTTTGAATTCTTACCATGAAGACCTTACAGTGAAAGGCACGGTCCAAGTCATATGAACCCTTTTTCTTTGAAGTTGCCCTAACCCAAGGTTATTCTAAGACTCCCTAAGGTGAGCCAAGAAGGGACTCTCATTACACCTCCCTTCAAAGCACACCAAAGCGACCCTTAAAACTACCTAATCTTAGGCTTACTTCGTTAGAAATCAAATCCACGCCCTTGGCTAACATATGCAAAACACTCATGGAAATATAGGTCATACCAAGTGCAATGTGAGAGTAGCATCCCATACTACCACTCCCACTTAGTACTCCTAATGGATTCCATTTACTCAAGTACTCCACAATAATCCTCCATAACACTACACCATAGTACTCATTCCCACGGATTTCATGAAGGTACTCTTCTCCCATAGTAGGTATAGGTCACACCGAGTGCAATGTGAGAATAGCATCCCATACTACTACTCCCACTCAATGCTCCTACTTGGTAACTAATGTGGATTGAGCACTTCACGACATACATACACAATTTCAACAATACACAAGATAATTAGGTTCAAACAATTCTTTTGTGGGAGTTAGCTTAACCGACAAAGACCATGAGAGCTAGACATGGAATCCCGATATTAACCCCTATCGGATGAGGGATCCTTACTTGCCTAGAGTAAGGTCATGCTTCTTAGCGTTTACATGGCTTTTCCAATAGCTACACCTATGCGGGCACATAGTTAAGGGATAAGGATATTGCTACTAAGTAACTCACTCTCTACTAACGAGGAGTACTCATCTCAAGAGGTACTTTGGATTACAACATCTCAACTAACGAAGTGCAATCCACCTCCCCTTCATATCCTCTCGGTGCTAGGCATAACTCCACACGGATTTCTCATCATAAAAGTCTATCATAGGAAGCTCACTAGGAAATGGAGAGGTTGTTACTAGACACTACATCTCAACTCACGAAGTGTGTCCACCTCAAGATTTCCCCTTTTTTGCTCAACTTGACATAATACAAATCTTAGAAGAGTGTGTGTGTACATGTGCACACCTTGTATATAAGCATCATTTCATTTTCATCAAGTTCTACTCATACTTTAACCTTGATTCATCAAGCTACACACTCTACATACTTCTCATGATCATATACTTTATTTAGACATAAACTAGGTCAAACATGCAATTCAAGCTACATCGAACACAACATAAGACCCATTTCCAATATATCTTCATTTCACATGTTAGACCTTCAAGGTCACATACTCAAACCATACTAAGTAACATCAAGTTCATCAATTTGCACCGCCACCCATAAGGTGGACCATACCACTCAAATAGCAATTCATAATAAGAACTATACAATAAGAGCAACTCATCAACAAATCAAACCATCATTACCCATAAGCAATTTATCAATATTTCACCATATGAAGGCCCTTAGGGCAGTAGCTACACCAACATGACATACACAAGAAGACCCAAGTTCATACCTTACTCAAATCATGCTCACATAACCCATTTTCATGCAAAAAGTTGAAGTATGCATATACAAGAGTTTTCATGGAGTTTTAACATCAAAACCATCTATTCAAACCAACATAAATACATTTAAACCATTAGAACTTAGTTACAAGAAGACCCATAATAGAAATCAAAGTTTAGAAGAAGTTGAGTTTAAAACCCCTTTTGAAAACCATTTTGGAAGTTGGCTTCTTGAATGGAAAGGTATTCAAGAATGGATACCATACCTTTAGGAGAAAGAAACCCACGAATTTGATGAAGAAACAATTCCCAATCCGTCCTCCTATCCTTCCTTGACTTCTAGCTTCCAAGAGAGTTGAGAGAGTTTTCTTGAGAGAAAGAGAGAGTTGGATCTTGAAGAGAAAAGGGGGCTCTTCTCTAGGTTTAGGGTGTAAGAGAGTCTTATAAGGCTTGGGGTGTATTTACATAAAACACCCTAAGCTGGCAGCCTTTAAATCATGAACTGGCAGGCTTCGTCGATGAGACCTCCTCGACGGACCGTCACGTCCACCACGGACCGTCACGGGGTTCCGTCGAGGAACACTTGGCTTCTAAATGGAGCCTGTCCCAATTTCACTCTCTGTCACCCACGACGCCCTGGCTCGATAGACCGTCCTGAGTACGACGGACCGTCGCCATGGCCGTCGTGAGCTACTGATGGGCAGACTTGCCCAAGTCTTGGGCCCTTCATCTAGGGCCCCTTGTGGGTCCTAGGTTGGGTCGTGCCCGGACGTCAAACCCCTAAACTAAGTCGTCTAGGTCTAAGGAACATCCGACGCATGTTTCAAGTAAAATGAACACATAAAATTCATCCAAACTCGCCAAGACATACAAGTACATTCTAAGGCATACCATCCGAACGTCTTGGACGTTTTTGGTCGATTGAACTCCAAACTTAACCAAACCTTGTACACTGCCTAAGGACACCAAACTAACTCCGTTTAACTTAAAATTAACTCAAGAAACAACCATGAGGCTCTAGTTCACCTTAGTTCATTTTGGGGCGTTATAGTTTCTAAGTGTCCAAATTGCCAACAAGTTAAAGTTGAGCACCTAAAACTGGGTGGTATAACCTAAATCATGGATGTTCCAACTTGGATGTGGGAAAACATCAATATGGACTTTGTTGTTTTGTTGATTCGAACGCGGAGGCAAAATGATTCCATATGGGTTATTGTGGATAGATTGACCAAATTTGTCCACTTTATTCTTGTTAAGTCTACTTATACCGCCGAAGATTATGCAAGAATCTACATTAATGATATTGTGAGTTTTCATGGGATTCCTTTGTCCATTATTTCGGATAGGGGTGCCCAATTCACTTCTATTTTTGTAAAGCCTTTCAAAAGGGTTTAGGTACTCAAGTGAAACTTAGCACCGCTTTTCATCCTCAAACGGATGGGCAAGCGAAACGTACCATTCAGACCCTTCAAGATAGTTAAGAGCATGTGTCATAGATTTCAATGGAAGTTGGGATTATCACTTACCATTGATTGAGTTCTCGTACAAAAATAGTTATCATTCGAGCATTTCCATTGCACCTTTCGAAGCTCTTTATGGTAGAAGATGTAGGTCTCCGGTGGGATGGTTTGAGATTGGTGAGTCCCAACTCCTTGGTCCTGTGATTATCTATAAGGCTATAGAGAATGTTTGAGTCATAAGAGACAGATTGAAGACAACCTATAGTCGGCAAAAGTCTTTGTAACAACCCTAAAAATGAATAGAATCAAGACTTAGGTTTTTCAAGAATGTGTGCAATTAGACCAAGGTCCACACAGACTGATACGCGTAGAACCAGACCTCAGAACCCTTACTACGACCAAGCCAACTAACTTGGGGAGTTAATTAGCTTGGAAAGGTTGGAACCAACCAAGTAAGGCTCTCGAAAATGATGATTTAATCGAAAGAGTTTGTACCGGACTCAAAAGAAGAAATTTTAAGTTTTGAGGGTCCAAGGGTAAAATGGTCTTTTGCAGGCCAAGGTTAATATTGTAATTACCCTGAGTAATTAATTATTTAATTAATTAAGTTAAAAAAAATAAAGAAATTCGGGTGGGGCAACCCGAAGTGACCCATTTTCGCAAAATGGGGTCACCCGGGTTCGAACCCCACTAGAAGCAAGATTTAATTTGCTTTTATTTTTAATGTGGTAACTTAGTTTTTAATAAATAATTAATAATAGCTGATTTAGGAAAAACAAATCAGATTTTTTTATTAATATTGATTAATTAATAAGTTGACCAATTCATACCCACAAAGTCCTACTTTTACTAGACTTCTATCTCCCATTTCCCCCACTCTCTCTCTTGCACGATTTCTCTCTCTCTTTCTCACACTCTCTCTGGCTGCAAACGTGAAAAAAAGTCAGAAATAAAACAAGAATTCTTCATGCTTGAAGAATTCACAAGCAAAACACAAAAGAGAAAGCAATTCGGTAACGTTAAGCAAAGCATACTACGCTAGTCAGGTGAGGTGTGAGTGTGGGTGTTTGGACTGATTTGTGGAGGAGTTCTTGGGCAGCATTCTAGACATTTAACAATAAAACAAGGTATGGGTCTTCTTACTCCTGGTCCCTTTCCCAAGAGACCCCTACGACTCAGTAAATTCGGTTCAAAAACTAAGGTTGTATCCCCTGTTCCATGTCCCTGTCATTAGCTCCCAACGAATGTAGGTTGGTATGAATGCTGGTAGACTTAGGATTATGTGATATTTTGTTGAATGTTAATGTATTTGATGTACGTTAATTCATGAAAACTATGTGCGTGTTCGAATTAAGAAAAGAAAAATGTATGGCATGTTGAGTCTCGGTCTAGAGGCTTAATTTTGTTAATGTTTTGTTTGTTGTTTTATGTACACAAATTGAAGTAAAATGTGATGTTCATGTGACATGAAGTGTGGCTGAATTGAGGAGTAAACCTTTTGGTTAAGAATTTGTGAAAAATTGTAGTAAAGAACATACCAAACGAACTATGTATTGTCCTACGAATTTACTAACAAAATGAGATAAAAATGAGTAAAGAAATTACTTTGAATTTCCAGCATATTTGTTGATATATGCTTCCAAATTAAGATGGTTAGAATGCCAAGAAAAATAAGGATGATTAGGTGAGGTCATTGAGGGTCGAACCCGAGACCTCACCCCTTTAAAATCGAAAGAAAAGTTTAATTAAAGAAGAAGAAAATTCGTGTGGTGAGGGGGATTAGAACCTGCATTGGCTGGGAAATATGTGTGAAGAAAAAGAAATTAAGAAATGAGTGGGGTGGGATTCGAACCCACATCCTCTCGGTTAGAAACCAAGGAAAGGCAAAATAAAGGAAAAGTTTTGAGAGGCGTGGGATTCGAACGCACGACCTCTATGCTGATGAGGGAGATAATATAAAAATAAAATGAGGCTGTGGGGATTCAACCCCACAACCTCACAGTCAACTCAAATAAGTCAACTTTTAAAAAGGAGAATAAATAAAGAGGTTGTGGGGGTTCGAACCCACAACCTCTCAGCCTTAAGCGAATGGAAGGGAAAGGAAAATAAAGGAGAATTGTAGTGTGGCTGAGGGGACTCGACCTCGGGTCCCAAAGTCTCCCATAGGCCGAAACTAATAAAAGAAAAAAACGAAATGGGGTTGTGGGGGCTTGAACCCACAACCCATCGGCCAATGCAAGAGAGATTTTAATTAGAAAAGTAATCCTTTAATGTAAATATTGTGATTTGACTTAGAGTTAAAATGTTATCAATATTAGAATGAAATCCATTAAAAATGTAAATGACATTCAATTGATTCAAGACTTGGGTTTCCTTGCCCAAACTTCCGTATTGATACATAAGTCATACGTGAACAAACGTCCAAGAATAATGCCACCCACTTAGATCAAATTCAAGATCTTGGCATAAATACAAGATACATAAGTCTTGTACTACGTAATCTTAGGAATGTAAGAATCACTTAACGAACAACGAATGAAGCCTCATGGCTTGTATATATAGACACATAAGTCTAACATACGTTCAAAAGTAAGTGAACCTAAGATGTATGAAATGAAATGATGAACCCTAGAAGGGTTAAGTATGAGTGTAAATACACTAAATGGCCAAGTGCATTGGCATATGATGAGATGAACAATGAAATGATGAAATGCACAATGAAATAATGAAACCCTAGAAGGGTTAAGTAAGGGTGTGAAACACACCAAATGGCCAAGTACATTGGCATATGATGAAATGAACAATGAAATAATGAAACCCTAGAAGGGTTAAGTAAGGGTGTGAAACACACCAAATGGCCAAGTGCATTGGCATATGATGAAATGAAAATTCACGTAATAAGAGGTGAATAACTATGAAAAGCAAAGATGCTAATGATGATGAATGCGGTGACAACATGATAAGAGGCTAATGTAAATGATGAGAGCAATCTCAAATGAGCCTAAGTAAATGTTACCAATACGTACTCACCTATGAGAGTGTAAGATAATGAAGAGACCAGTCTCTATGAACACTCTAATGAGAGTATTGAGCTTAACACACTCAATACGAATGATGAGATGAGAAATCATCTAATGAGCTATGATGTCCTCACACTAGAAGCCAGCTTCCATGACGTATGAGAAGAATGTAATGGAACTTTATACTGATCACCGATAGACTAGGTATGAGCGGTGATGACTTCTTTCGGGAAGGACGGAGGTTCACGTAACTCTCATGAGATGAGACTATCCGGTATGCCAGGTATGGGTCTCCTTATATCTCCTAGTCTTTGAACCTATACTGCCAATATAGGGATCTGGCGGGGTTAAATTCCCATGTACGCCAGCATGTTATTGGATCACTTTGGCCGGTGATTCCACCTCTTTTCGGTGTGGGGGAGACACTGGATTTCATGATGTTCACATGATCTATGTCGTTTAAAGTTAAAGTTCCCATTGAATGAATGAGGCCAGCCTCAAATGATGCACATAATGAAATGAATGATACCAAAGGTGTTAGGATAGGATAATCAAAAGGTGAGTTAGATTCAAGTAATGACATTAGGTCATTCTTGGTCATTGCACAACGAACCTAATGAAAGTCTTAAACTACATCCTAGATATAACTGGTGTTTACACTGGTCTATGAATGAAATGAAATGGAGTACGTATGAATGAACGAAGCAGACTCTGTGTTTGCTAATGAAGACTCCCTAGTTGAGGTCCTATATGGTGAGCCCTCATTTTGGAAAGTCTTAATGTCAAGTCCATGATTCCAAGGTCTCATGGCATATGAATGAATGATATGAAAGAAGTTATGTGTTACATGTGAAATGTACTGTATGCTCTATGATGTGTGCTATGTGTAAATGTGATGTGCTGTGTGTAAATGTGAAAATTATGATGTATGATTATTCTCATGGCATAACTATCCTATTCCCAATATGGAAATCTCACTGACTTTCCTAATCCAGATTTGGAAAGATTATTTACTTTCCTAATTCAAATTAGGAAACTTTCCTAATCTCAATCTGGCAAGTCCACTGACTTGACTTCCAAAAACATGTTGTTAGGAAAGAGCTATTCTTTCTCATGCATGTCCTTGGTGTGTGCTTGCATATACCCATACTTAGTACAAGTGTGTACTAACCCCATACAAACTCTACTATTTTAGGTGCAGGCACAGGTGGACGGTAGAGCTAAGGATCATCGCTGCAGTTATCCGGACGTTCAGCATTCATCCGGCTTTGGTAGGTCCTCATGCTTTCGAGGATGCTACTGTTTATGTTCTAGATTAGTTTAGGAGTTGAGCTAGTGGAGCATGTTCCACTAGCGTTTCTTTCTTATTTTATTCAGACTATGTATGGATGCCATTTTGGCAATTATACGATTATGTTATTGAACTATTTCTTTCATTTGATTATCTCTTAATGTTTAGATGGTTGATGTTGAACGAATTACGAACGTATTAAAAAAGTTTAGTAAGTAATGTTTAGAAACGAAAAGTTTCAAATTTTCCGCTAAAATTAACCTATGTAAAGTAAGAATGACGTAAGTAGGCTTGTCTGCGACCTCTGAGAGGTCAACGATGCCGGTCTCGTCTGGGGTCTAGATTTCGGTCGTGACAGTCTTATGCCGACAATAGAAGAAGAGATCCTGAGTTTGAAATTCATGTCTAATTGAATATTTTACCTATGAAGGGGGTGATGAGGTTTGGTAATAAGGGGAAGTTCAGTCCCCGATATATTGGTCCTTATGAGGTTTTATAACATATTGGAAAGTTTGCATATGAGCTTAAACTACCTAGTGAACTAGCTTTGGTTCATCCGATGTTTCATATTTCTATGCTCAAGAAATGCATAGGCGACCAAGTGTCAATTCTGCCTATTGAAGGTTTAGGGGTGGATGAGAACCTCTCCTATGAAGAGGTTCCTGTTGAGATCCTAGATTGCCAAGTCAAGAAGTTGAGGAACAAAGAGGTTGCCTACATAAAAGTCCTATGGCAAACCATCTTGTTGAGGGTGCAACATGGGAGGCCGAAGCCGACCTGAATTCTCGCTACCCTCATCTTTTTACTCCTTGAGGTTAGATATTCCTCTTAATAAGGCAAATAATGAATAGACATGAAATTGACTTGTTTTCTAAATAGTTGCATGTTTTGGTAAAAGTAGTACCAACTTCAGTTTAAAGAAAAGGCCTTCATACTCTCTTCTTGCACTTATATGAAATGTGTATGCATGTTGTCTTCTTGAGATTTTGATGTTTTGTTGTTTTCTTAAGAAGAGTGATAGAATGGTAACTCTTTGGTGTATTTTGAGCTCATGTTAGTGATGAGAAGGTAGTTTCTCATCATGTGTTATGAAATGTTGAAGCTCTTATATGTTATGCATCATGAATTGAGTTGCTATGTGTAATATTATGGTATGCATCGAAGGGAGTTGTGAATTACTCCTATGAGCTGTGACTTATTATGATTATATGTTGTTGTTGGTTGGGCTGCTAGTATGGAGTTTGTCCTTACCCTCCAAATGATTTTACTGTCATTCGGGGACGAATGTTCCTAAGGGGGGGGGGGGCTAATGTAACACTCCAGAAGTTTCATGACTTAGACTAGACTATTAACAATTGATTAAAATGATGTTTCCAGACCTATATCAATGTATTAAACTCAATTATAAAAGGTTAGAGCCAAAACGATAAAGAAAGATCTTGACGTCCTGAAACTAGCTAATTTGAACTAGTAGACGTCCCTATGTTTGGTGAAGGTTTGGGAGTGTCAAATGAAATCCCAAACTTGTAAATTGACCTTATATAGGTAAAATTTAGTACAAAGGGTCCAAACTTCCGGTAACGACACCCCAAGGACCACCCGAAGGGTCCGTGAGGAGGACCCGAACATGGGCAAGAAGGCTGCCAAAGCAGCCTGCGTGCAGCCAACACGTGGAGGCACAAAAGTTGCCTCGTGACGCATGCATTCCACGAGTCTCACTGCCTCAAACCGGATTTTGAAAATAAAATATGAAATTACCCTCGTGATGTGCAGCCACTTCCCAGATTCCTTAAAGTCATATTTTTAGCAATTAAACTTCACAAAAAGAACCATTTAAGTGAAGGGTCTTTTGGGAATTTTAGGGGAAGAGTTTATAATGATATTAGGTTAGTTTTAGACCACTTTTACGCACTTTAAATCAGATTAAACAAATTTCTCCCATCTCTATCAAGAATTCTCTCTTTTCAAAATCCATTGAAGAACATGAAAAAAGCTTAAGGAAGAAGACGAAGACTTCAAGATTTTCATTCGAAATTCATGGAATATTCGTCAATAAGGTATGATTTTTTCACTCTTAGGATTCCTTTTCCCAAGAGATTCTTTCAATGATGATTTTAAAGAATTCAACTCCTAGGGATTTTACTCTACGAAATGGGTTTTCTTCCTAACTCAAGATTTATGACTAATGATGAACAATAACGATTTTCTATGGTTAATTGAGTATGTATTGTTGGGGAATTGGTTTGTAATGTTTTATTTTCGTGTGAAGCATGTTCCTTTTCTAAATAATGGTTTTGATTGGGTTGTATCTATCACTTAATAACATGTAAACGTTGGGATTGGAACTATTGCTTGAATGAACTCTTTAATGACCCTTTCCCTTATCCTTAACTACGAATTGGTCATGTATATGACTTGAAGGATAGATAATGGTTATGTTATTGAGTATTTCACTATGTTGTTGGATGATTGTTTTAAAGTGAACGTATGTTCTTGATAAAGGTTCTTGGAAGCAATAGGTATGTGTTCTAAAGTCGTGAGTACTCTATTATGGTTATATTAGCCTATAAATAATGTTGCTATGCGATTGAAGTATGTATGATGTTGCTATGTATCTATGTTGGGCTATGAATATGTTAAATGTGGGATCTTGGTAAGGATATGATAATGCAAGTTGATGATGTTTATCTTTTATGCCTTAACACTATGATTATGATATGTTAATCTCACAAATGAAGTATTGTGATGAAAGGAAATTCTCATCCTAATCCTAAAGAGCTTATGATCATGTTTATAAAAGTAGTTAAGCTACTATGACATATGACAAGATTTATGTATAAATGATGACTTAAAGGTTATTCACAAAGTGACTTTTGCATAGCACCGATGAACTAGATATGAGAGGTGTCCCTTCCCTAGTTGGAACGTAAGTTCACAATGACTCTCATGAGATAGAGGTTGCCATGTAATGTGGAACTATCGTTCTAAGTATGAAAGTTTTTATTTTTTTTGAAAATTTAAACTGATGACATGTTATGACGAATGCTAAGGGCTTGTCTGAGTCCTCTGAGAGGACGACGACGATGATGACGGTCGCATCTGGGGGAGCTCTCCGGATGTGACAGAGATAATGAAAGGATCATATTTGATGTCACTTTTAATGTGTGGTATTTTAAGCCATTAATGAGAAATGAAGTCTCCTTAAAATGAAAAACGATGAGTCTTTTGAAATTTATGTGATTTTTATTATTTGGGAAATAAGATTGCAGGCTCACTCTTGAGAAGTGAAGGTATGTTTAGCCAATGTCCTTGTGTGTATTTATTAATTTTATGATTTTCCCTAAATAATGAATGTTTATGAAAGCTAATGTTATGCTAGAAATTGAAACTATGTGAAATGACTTCCTATTGTTGTGATGTGTGTTGTGTGATTTACCATTTTACTTCTATTGTTAAATGTTGAGAATTTCTCATATAAAATGAATTGAACTTTGTGCATTGCTTGTATATGAACTTATGAGACATGTAAGTGTGTTGAGGAGAAGGACATCCCTCCTTAAACATAACTAAGCATGGTCTGGTTTAGTATGGTCTTCATTGCATTATGTCTAAAAGAAGAGGATCTTTGTTGATTTACTTGCCTCAAGTCTATGTGCATTGAAGTATAAGTGCTTATTAGTTTCTTGAGTGTTGTTGAATCTGCCTAAGTTTGACTTAAATGTGGTTGCATAATGAGCTCTTAATGAATTGAAATGTAAAGACCATGTTATTATTTGGAGAAGGATGTTCCTCCTATGAAAATGACAAGAGCCTATGTTTTTGATGCTTTAAAAAGTAAGTGAATAAAGGGTTTTCTTTCTTGTGTTACATTGAGTGCTAAAAGGTTTGAAGTTTGTTTTCCTTGTAATTGTGGTGGATTGACTTCTATGTGAAGATATTTTGAATGTTGTGAGCTGCTCTATGAGTTATTGAAGTCCTTGATGTGTTTAAAAATGTTCCAAGTGTCATTTGAGGATGAGAGTTCCCAAGTGGGGGATATGGTAAGACCCCCAAAACGAATTAAGGTGTCTATAGCCTCACATGTGTCTTATAAGATTGTTAACATGTTAATTAAGTGTTTTAAGGCATGTATGATTTATTTAAAGACATTTGGAAGTCAAACATCCAAGAACGTCCAAGATGTTTGAAAGTTAGCCCTTGGACGTATTTAAATGTCCTTAGCATGTTTTGATGTGTTGAGTGTGTTGTTTGAAGATCAATCTAATATGGAAGGTTCTTGACATGTTTAGGAGTGTTTTTGCGTTGGAAACGTGTGGATAGGACTCCCTTAGGACCCCACAATAGAAAACACTGCCTAAGCACTGCCTTGGCAACACTTAGCCGTGTAAGGATGAGCTCCCAAAGTGCAGCCCCAGTAACCATCGAAGGAACAATAGGACGGGCCATCACTGCATCGATGCCCCGTCGATTGGCTTCCGTAGGTGCTGCTTGCAATTGTAGCATGCGCACTTTCATGCAAGAAATGAATTGGGAAATTCACCCCATGTCTTCAAATTACTATAGACGGTTATTTTAAGTGTTTTTAGGTATTTTAAGTTGATTATTAAGTTAAAAAACCCATACTCAATTCATTCTTCAAAATTAGACTTCCCTCCAAAAAGAAACCTCTCTAGAAACCTCCATTGGAGATGAAGCTCAAGGTCATCTTGTAGATTGGATGGCCATGGATTCTTCACCAAATTTTTGTGGTTTCTTCATTTAATAAGGTATGGTGATCTTTAATCTTTATATTACCTACCATCTAAAGAGTTCCTTCAAATCTTTTCAACGAGAATTCATGATCAAATTGTATGTTATTTAATCTAGCCATGGGTTCTTTCTCAAATTCATTTCAATAGCATGCTCAAGATGAATTGATGATTATATCCTAATTTTAAAGTGAATTTCAATCAAATTTCATGATGAACCCATGTCCCATTTAAAATCTCGATATTGTGGGCATTGAGATCTTTAGTATATGTTTAGTGAATTATGATTCTAGCATGTTGAATTGTCCATTGCTACTGTTTTGCATTTAAATTGATGGTGAATTATTGATGAGTGATCAATGATTATCAAGGCTTGGAAGTTTGGTAAGGTTGACCTATACTCCTATATCTTATATAGTTTGATGAAGTAGTGTACATGATATGACCTTGATTCTATGATGATTGAGTCATGATCTCGTATATGATTATTGTACTTTTAGCTACTGCCTTTTATATGAATTGTTGATGAGATATGGGTATTGATCAATGATGATGAAAGAATCGGTGAATTGGTGAGATTGCCTACATCCTCTACTTTTCTATAGAATTGCTAGTTGAATTGGCCTTGCATGGCATTGTGTGGCGGTGTTTACCTTCTTTTCAATATATATATATATATATATATATATATATATATATATATATATATATATATATGTGTGTGTGTGTGTGTGTGTGTGTGTATGTTTGTGTGATGTGATCATGTCCTTGAAGGAAATTGTATTTTGAATATGTGGTGATGATGATCACCCAATGTGAAGTCTCATGCCTAGTTTCCATTCTACTTTCTGGTCTAGGTTGTATTGCTAATGTTATGAGCATGTGAATGACTATGTTAGGGTTAAGTATAGGTGTTGCCTTTGATGATGTGATGAATGGTTAATGACCCCCAACCTATGTACCCTTTTGTGAGTGTGTGATTAGCTAATGTTAGGAGTCTTGGATGAAGTGTTGAAGTTATCTTGTCTCCTATGCTATTATGTTTTGTGTGGTCTATGCTTTGTTGTGCATTGTGGTCCTAAGAGGGTGGCTGCCTCAATGTGATGTTGGTATTCATTATGGATAGTGTTGACCAATGTACACACACTTACACCTCATGCATGCTTACAAGTAGTATAGGTTTATGGTGTCTAATAAAGAGTATTCTCATATGCACTTGTGTGTACTACTATGCATGTAAAGTATATGTTTATGAAGTATGTTATGTATCCCTTAACTAGGATGACTTGATAGGTGTACTAGTACGGACCAGGGTATGGGACCTTGTATATGCATTGCACACGTGTGCCTTGATAGGATAGTTCCTAGGTTTGTGGTCTATGTACATGAAAATGAATGCATGAGCATGTTATGAATATGACTTTTATGCTATGATGTCAAGTATATTAAATGATGAAGTATGAACATGTATAGTGTCTAAATGTGTTTATATGAAAGGATTGCTCATATAGTTACACCTATACAGTTATGCATGAATCAAATGAATTATGAGCATGTGTCGTCTAAGGTGTTTGTGTGAAAGGTTTGCTCACATTATGTATACACACACCCACATGAAATATGTCAATTGTGCATATATGATGATCTAGTCAATAGATGGGCTCTTGAAAGGTGTTCTCAAGAGTATCCTAAACTAGATAGGAGCTTGAATATGCTATGTCCATGTGAAAGGTTTCTCACATGATATAGGTTGGTGAAAGGACTATCTCATCTATGACCTATGATCTAAGCATATTGGGAGTCAATCTCCTAAAGCCTACTTTTATAAAGTAATGTTATTATAGGCTTTTAATAAAGGTAACTTAGCTTAGCACCTAGAGAACTTGAAATTAATGGGTGTCCCTTCCCAATGTGGGAAGGTAGGTTCACCATAATTCTCATGAGGTTGATAACTACAATGTATCAATAGGAATAAAGAGGGTTTCCATAGGTGGATAACTACAATGCCTCAAAAGGTATAAAGGGGTTTTTCATACATGCCTCCAAGTTCCATAAACTATGCTTTACCCATGGGATCTTGCAAGTGATATCACCTAATATGCTAGCAAGATGTTAATGTTCTACCTTGGCAAGGTAGATCACCTTCCCTTGGTGTAAGGCTATACAACACCAAATTCCATGTTTAGCACCCATGGTCTTAGTGTTGGTTAAGGCTATAGTTTCCCTAAATCTAAATGGACAATGGAAGTAAAGTAAGGACCCTAACTAGGATAATGTAAGGGAAGTTTCTTAGTGTAGGCGAGGGTATGGGACTTTACCTATACATTGCACAAGTAACTCTTGAAGGGAGTTCTAGGAAGGTGTTCTAATGTACATGATTATGTTTATGACCTTATGTATGACATTGTAGGCTTGTCAACTTGTTATGATGAAATTCATGGTATGAGTCCTAATGAGTCTATATGATGTGTTATTACCTTATATGCATAATCTGGGTCTTATTTACCATATGATGAGGGTCTTGCTTGGTTTTTATGAAGAGTCTATACTTGCCATGTTGATGTGTGAAGTAAATTATAGTGCTTGTGGTCTCTTGATAGGTTTACTTAGCATATGTGGGGTTATTGGGCTTCACATGTACATTGGACTAGTAGACTAAGATTTGGGTCATCATTAGGGTCTTATAATGGTCTATGTGATGTGAAGTTAGCATATGCGAATATTGACTATGGTTTAACAGTAATGGCATTTGGAATCTTGACTTGAAAGTGTCTTGTGATATGTTATACTTCTAGGAATACATGCATTGAGTTAGGAAGGTTGTATGTATGAATACCTTGTGGCCTTAAGGTGATGCATTGCGCCAAGTATGACTAGAGGGTTACTTGGGAAGATAACGAGTTATAGAAAAGAAGTTTACTGTAAAAGAAATGAGTTCACTGTGAATGAAATATACTTACTGTAAAGTGGTGCTTAATATGTTTTAAATGCAATGTATGGTTTTAGGTAATGTTGTGACCATTGAACATGTCTATATGAAGTATGTGAATTGTATGATGCTTATTGTATTAAAGGTTTATTGAGTTTTCACAAAAAAATCATGATGCATGGTTTTAAAGAAAAATGTCCTCTTTAAATGCATGTTTTGCATGGTTGCCATACTTAGTGCATTCGTGTTTTAACACCATTCTTCTTTACCTCTTTACACAAAGTGTAGTTTATGTATGCTTAAATAGATGTATCTAAAGTGAAGAGGCTTGATATTTGATTCCCAAGCTCAATTAGAGGGATCCTTAGGTTCAAGTATTTCCCAAGTCATGTTCTATGTAAAGTCTTGCAATAGTTTAGTTTATGATATTATGTTATAAGGGTCATGTCCCTTATGTATTCTAATGATGTTTAGTCTAACATGGCAAAGAGACTTAGAGTCTAAATATGTATTATGATATTTTATATGTAATAAAAGTGATATTCTAGCATATGATGTGCTATGAAAGTTTTAAATTTTCCCTAAAGTTGCCTATGACAATGCGATGAATGATAACTATGAGCTTGTATAAGACATCTGAGAGGTCAAGTACGCCAGGTTACTTCTAGGGGGTGCTCCCAGGTCGTGACAGCTACTTTCACATTGCACTATTTGTAACTTGGGAGTTGTGTTGGAGAAGGGTTCTTATGTGAAGTCCTTAAATATAAGTATTTTTCATTTATTGTCCTTAATATTGAATGTGTCTTGTTAAGAGTGATGAAGTATGCCTATCTTTGGTAGTCTTAGGAATCACTTAGGTGTTTATTGAAGAGGTTGTGTGGGCGGTTTCTTCATCGCTTAGCTGAGTATGTCTTCGGATAACTTTGGGTAGGGAAACTTCAAGGGTAATGAGTTATTTTTAAAGTATAGTCTTGTGTTGAGATTATGGAAGTTTTACCTTATGTGCTAAATGATGATTTTCTATGTTGTTTACTACTATATTCATGAAGGTTTTACATAAATAGCATGAAAGCTTTATTTTAACTAAAATGTCCCATTTTACATGTTTTTTTGCATAATGTCACACTTAGTACAATTAATGTTTGTAATAACCTCATACTTCTCTATACTCTATAAGTATAAGTTGAAGGCAAGTGAAGGTTCCTAGAAGGCAAGGCCTGGGAAGTTGACTCTCTAAAGACTCGATATGTCCTCATATATTTGAGGAAATAGTTGATATTTCTTTAGTTTCTTCTTTAAGACTTATTATGTATTTCTTTCAATGTAAAGGGTCGTGACCTTAAGATATTTAAGTTGTGTCTTTAAGTTGGCTTATAACGATGAGGCTTACTCCTTAGTAATCTATAAAAGCTTGTTATTATTATTCTTGAGAAAAGTTTTAATTCTGCACTACTTTTCATATCTTCTGTAATGAATGATAGCTAAGAGGCATGTATAAGACCTCCGAAGGGTCAAGTACTCCTTGTGATGACTCAAGAGTACTACTTTCTTCTAGGGTGTACCTGCAGGTCATTACAATAGATATCCCAAGTTCAAGTAAAGGGACCCTTATGATTCAAGGGTTGCCTATGATAAGATGTTATTTAAGTTTATGTAATAGCTTAGACTTATATTTTATGTTGTTAAGGGTCGTGTCCCTATTCTATTCTATTGAGTTGTGTCTTAAGATGGCAAAGAGTCTTTTAGTATACTTATGTACTTATGATTTATATATATATATATATATATATATATATATATATATATATATATATATATATATATATATATATATATATATATATATATGAAGTGATATTCTATTATATGATCTGCTATGAAAAATTTTAAATTTTCCTCTAAATTTATATGTCTATTCAATGAATGAATTCTAAGAGGGTTGTCTTAGACCTCCGAGTGGTTGATGATGCCGTGTCGCGACTTGAGGATGCCATAACTTCTAGGGTATACTATCGGGTCGTAACAATAATATGATGTTTTGCATGCTCTTGATGTTATCGTAGTTATATGAGTAGATTGGTAGTTAATCTATCTTTCCATGACAAGGTGTAGCTAATGATATTTGCTTAATTGCTTTAAAATATTATGATTATGTGCCAATATGTGATTGGAAGGTTATTTCATGTTAAGTTTTGAGATGGTATGATGAGCATGTCTAATGTTGTATAAGGTAGTTCCTCCATAAATGAAATGAAAATAAAGAAGTGAGTGTTTGCTTTGAAATGTGAAAATAATTATAATTTGCCTGTGTCGCTAAACAATGCTTAATAATTTGTAGTTGGTGCTGCTTGTAAGTTTGGTGCGTTACCTATGAATGTTATGTCCATGGTCATATGTGTTACATTCTTCTAGTTTAGTCCTTGATGTCCTCGAAAGTGTTTAGTGTCATTCGATGACGAATGATTTTCTATGTGGGGAAGAATGTAGCGACTCTCATAGACACATTTCTGTGTATTTAGTTATTTCTCTATACCAGTGGGCTAGTGTATCTTTGATTGAAGAAAATCTTATGTGCTGGCACATAAGTCTGATATCTTGATTATTTATCACCTTCATGCACTAACGTATTACCTTTTATATTATTTTTCTTTTGAAAGGTACTTAGAACTGATCTGTGTTATTAAGCAGGCCGAATAATATTACTTTACAAGATCCAAAGCTCCAAAAGATTCCTTCCCTAACAAAAGTCTACTAAAAGGAAAAGAAACAATGGTTGAAAATAGTGAAGAGATTGGCCAGACCAAAGTAGTTATATTCCAGCCCTGTACCGCTTAACAAAATGAGGTAAGTGTCGAGATCCAGAAAAAGCAATATTTGACAAATTTAGGTTACACTGAAAACATTCCACATGATGGAAGACCTCCACTCAACTCTCCTTCTCTGTATTCAAGCACAAAAATTTCAATAACGCACCCTACAACCATATTCAAAATCATTCCACCATTCACTAAACAACCCATAATCCCCATCATGCCACCAATTCATATCAAGCACCACTTCCTACTCCTAATACAAACCATAAAACCTTCCCTCTTCCTCAAAACCAACATACTAAAAATGCTAAGACTTTCCCTATCCTCAAACCAAAATACCAACCCTCAAGAATTCTTCAAAATATACCTTGCTCCTCAAAACACTAAAAATCCTTCCACCGTTCCATCCTTGCCTCCCAAACCTACTTTCTAAATCCCAATCCAAAATGAACCTTATACTAATTATTTTGAACTCGATCATTATGAGGAGTAAGAAAAAGAGTGGAGATCGAAGGAAGAAAATGCCAAGTTGAATATAAAAGAGGAGATCACGAAAGCCATGAAGGAGTTGCACTATACTCCAGAAGTGACCAAATTCAATTACGAAGATCTATGCATCCATCGAAAATTGGACCTTCCAGAAAGTTTCAAAATGCCAATTTTCAACACTTTTGGAGTAATTGAAAGTACGTTGGCTTATGTCAGAGCTTAGTGTGACCAACTCGTGGTATTTGGAAAGAATGAAGCCTTGTGAATGCGTCTCATTACTCAAAGTTTAAGTGGTGAAGTATTGAAATGGTTTGACCTCTCATGAGATAAGCATTAATCTAGCTGGAATGAACTAGCTAAGGATTTAATCAAACGGTTCGCCTACTATACGGAGATCTTTCCAAATTGATATTCAGTAGATAAATTCAACAGAAATACACTGACATCAATCGTGAATAATGGAGGAAAGAGGCAGAGCGGGTTCGACCTCGCACTTCTGAAATATACATTCAAGAACCAGAATATTATGATAGGACAATATTGCTCATTGGAGGAAAATTTGGGGAGATAGTCAATAGAGGTGAGACTATCAAGGATGGACTTTAAATCAGAAAGATGTCTCGTCTTTCCACTTCAATTAAATATTCAGGATTGTTTA
Source organism: Solanum sitiens (assembly GCA_016801875.1). Classification (NCBI taxonomy): domain Eukaryota; kingdom Viridiplantae; phylum Streptophyta; class Magnoliopsida; order Solanales; family Solanaceae; genus Solanum; species Solanum sitiens. Next base: position 685,904 of record JABWTJ010000156.1, read on the forward strand.
AGAAGAAAAGATAGAATGTTCCTCCGATTTCCTACGCATCTAATGGAGAAAGATACTTCAAAAATCCCCACCTTACAAAAGTCATCCTCGAGTTCCAAAAAATTCATATCTAGCTTTTTATAACCTATCAGGTTATCGAACTCTACCACTGAGTTACCAAATTCAAACTCCTAACTACAAAACTTCACCACTATGTTACCAAATTCCGCCACCTGTTTACAAAACTTCAACTCCACATTACTAAATTCCCATACATATTACAAAAATACCTCATTTAACTAATCAAATATCCAATAAAGTTACCAAACTTAACCCCCACACCACTAAAACACCCCTCTTTGCTACCAAGCTCATGTAACACCTCGAACTTAAATGCATGATTTAGCGTGTAAGCATGTGGTAGTGCCACCGTTCAAGGACCAACTATGGTACCTTGAAGAGGACCCTAGAAAACATCCTAAGGTAGTATCCATGCTAGGAACAATGCCCCATGAATTGGTCTACAACTCGTGGAGAGGGTCTTGGTTCAAACCCTTTTTTGGCCCATCTTTGGATGAAACTATGGTTGACCAGTATGGACCTTGGGTCCATCTATATACCATCAACGCGGTCTCGTGGATTGTACATACAAGTTAGTTTTGGTGGTTTAGTGTCTAGGTACAATTGGACTTTTAAGTTTTAATTAGGATTAAGTGAGGTTGTGTTACCCCAGTTTAGATCACTTATATACAAACTTTTAGACCCCTAAATTAAGACATACTAAGTGATTATTTGAAAACCCCAACGGAAATCCAATATTCTCCCAAATATTCTCTCTCTAGAAAGAAGAAGATTAAAAAGAAGAAGAAGAAGAGGAAGATGAAGAAGTATCAAAAGAAGAGGAGGAGGATTAGGAATAATAATAATAATAATAATAATAAGAAGAAGAAGAAGAAGAAGAAGAACAAGAAGATGAAGAAAAAGACAAAAAAGAGGAAGATAATGAAGACAAAAAAGAGGGAGAAGAAGAAGTGAAAGAAGAAGAAGTAGAAGAAGAAGAATAGGAAGAGGAAGAGGAAGAGGAAGAAGAGGATGAAGAAGATGGAAAATAATAGGAATAATAATAATAATAATAATAATAATAATAAGGAGAAGAATAAGAAGAAGAAGAAAAAGAAAAAGACATAGAGGAAGAAGTGGAAGAAGAAAGAGAATAGGAAGAGTAGAAAGAGGAAGAGGAAGAGGAAGTGGAAGATGAATGATAGGAAAAATAAGAAGGAAAAGATAAAGAAGTGAAGAAGAGGATAAGGAAGAGGAGTAAGAAGAAGAAGAAGAGGAAGAAGAGGGAGAGGAGGAAGAGGAGGAAGATGAAGAAGAAGAAGATGAGGAGGAGGAGGAAGAGGAAGAGAAAGAGGAATATTAAGTAGAAGGAGAAGGAGACAGAAAAGAAGAAAAAGAAAAAGAAGGAGAAGGAGAAGGAGAAGGAGGAGGAAAAGAAGAAGGAGGATGATAAGAAGGAGAAGCATGTTCAAACTGGTTCAAGTCCTCAAATCTTCACGATTTTGAGGGAATTGTTACTAAGGTATTGTATATATTCATCGACGAACATCTTCCATCTATGGAGTTCAATAGTTTTCCCTAATTGTGAGGATGAAATCCCCAATTCAAATTAGGGTTCCTTCAAATATTGTGGGTTATGATGAATGTTAATCCAATTGAATGGATAATGATTTTTTATGATTGAATTAGTAGTAAATCATATTTTAAAGATGAAATTTCATGCTTTCCTAGTCTAACTCATGTATAGAAATGGGAAATTGAGGATTTAGAGATAATTATCTAGGATTGATAATGTGTATAGTAGATTGCTTGAGAGTAAACCACATAGACATCAATTGATGTATATATGAGTATACATGTTGAATCATGATTATTAATACTTGAGATTGAGACTATATGATGATATTTGATTAGAATTGCTTAAGAATGAAAAATGTGACTAGAATGCTTTGAGATCTAGGAAAATGTGATGATTGTAAGAAGTAAAGCTTTGCGAATAAGGCTTATAGTTATGAATGTCGATTACTAGGAATTTAAGAGTGAAACTTGAATAATGGTAGACTATTATATAAAATTGTTTTTGAAGGACTTTTCCAACATAATCTACCTTATGTATGTATCAATATGCAATGTTTTCTAATATTGAATAATTCTAGGTTGAAAGGTTTGCTAAACTTAAATGAATCAAGGAATTATAATTAATATATCTTGAAGTAGTGATATGGTATCCCTTCATGAATAAGCTTGACATGGATAGACAAGAACATGCATTAGCTTGAGTAGTAGGTCTCTTGGATAGCCTTGAATTGAGAAAATGTACCTTTCCTAAGGTTAGCTTGCACTGGCATAATAGAATGCTTGCATGATAGCATGGATTTGTAAGGCCAAACGACTTCATTGTTATAATGAGTTGAGCAATAATACTTTTCCTTGAGTAGCTTGGACTTGCATGAGATTGTTCTTTCTATGATAGCTTCGTCTGCCATGATGAGGTGGTTTTCCTTAAAAGCCTTTAATTGTCAAATTGTAACCATACATGAGTAATGTTTGTATTGGTCTAGTAGAGAAGTACTTTTCCATTAATAGTCGCAAGAACTAAAGAGATAAATAGGTAAAATACCCTAATAAAAGTAGCATGATTATGATGAATCAAGGTTACTTCAAGGAAGTATTGTATGTTGTTTTAATATGTAATTTCCTTGTATTATGTATGCTTAGCTTTGATTGTTTCTAGAGTAGCCTTCCTTAATATGTATGACTAGAGGTGATTATCCCTTGTTCATGAGAATTACGCTAAGGATGAGAATAAAAAATTATGAACATTAATGATGGACCAAGGTGGTTACTAAGCATGGGTGAGATTTATGGGGTTTTATACATTCCTTGATTGAGTATGCTTTGAGGTTAATTGTGATATGGTCCTCTCACATTATGATGATCTATGTATGATCACTATGCTTATGACTAAATTGTTGTCTCTAATCTGTATAACTTATGTCTTATATTCACTAATGCGTATGTTATGTTCTATATGATGTTATATTAGCTATAATATTTAGTACAATTTGTACTTACACATATTGTTTCCTACATTCTTATCAAATGTAGGGTCTGGCTCTATGGATATTCCTCTCTGTGTCTAGGTTCATTGATCGTAGAGAAAGAAGTGAAGACTTGGTGAGTCCTCAAAGCATCGAAGAGTTGATCACATTTATTTTATGTCTTTCCTTTTTATGTTAGAACATTCCTAAGGGCTGCATCCCAAAGACATTTATGGTTTTAGACAAAGTTCAATAAAATCCATTTGTTTTTATAAAGGACTTTTATTGTATGCAAAATGTTTGAATTTTCCTCACCATTTTCTATCATCTTATGTTATGAAAGCTAAGTGGCTTGTATTAGGTTCTTTGGGATCTTGTATTCCATATTTCATCTAACGGGTATCACTGGGTCATGGAAAACTATGTTTCAGAGCACATGGTTTAGAGTAGATCTAGGATGTTTCAAAACCGCATCTAGTACAGTCTTGTTCATAAGGTGAAGCGCGCAAAATTTATGAATGGAAGTTGTTAGATGACTCGGAAGTATTACTCTTTATATCTCATAGTCATGTCATAGAATTTTATTTTATAAAGACTTTCTCCTAATCCATACCTGAAAGTCTACAGGATATGACGACTACAAGAGGTAATGCTAGAAGGAATGAGGAAGACATAGTGAATGAATAAGCTCCTTCACAAGCTCTACAAGCTCTGATTGACCCTTTGGGTGAGAATGTGACTAATTTAGAGTTAGGGTCGTCTTTTAAAGTGTTGTCTCAATCCCTGATGGCCTAAGCCATTAGAGAGGTAGTATCTGCCGTGAACCCAAATGAGGGTACGTTAACTTCAAAAGTGTGGGATTTTACTAGGATGAACCCTTTTGAATTTTATGATTCAAAGATGGAGGAAGATCCCCAAGAATTTATAGATGAGGTCCATAAAGTGTTTTAGATATTATGGGAGTTACTCCGGTAGAGAAGGCGGAATTGGCCGCTTACAAACTCAAGGGGGTTACTCGAGTTTCGTTATGTCAATTGGAGGAGGCTAGAACAGAACACACGGGTCCGATGGAATGGCAAAGTTTCAAAAATGCTTCTCCAGATAGATTCTTTCCTCTAAAGATGACAGAGGCTAAGGTGATTGAGTTCATTAATTTTAGGCAAGGTTGTATGAGTGCTATGGAATATTCCTTTTGGTTTACCCAACTATATATGTGTGCTCCTACTATTGTGGATGATCGTAAAAGTAGGATGAGTATGTTTGTATCGGAAGTATATTATCTAGTAGTGAAAGAATCTTGTATGGCTATGCTTATTCCTGATATAGATGTTGCTCGTCTTATAATTCATGCCCCACTAATTTAGTAGGTCAAGCTAAAAGGGATATCTAAGGAGAAAAAAAGTCTAGAATGGATGATAATAAGTTCTACTATGATGGATCTGATGGACATGGTCGTTCTATGAATAGTAAAAGGTCTTCCGAGCAAGGTTCTTCCTTTTCTCCATGGTATAATGAGGATGGGATGTCTAACGCTAAGCCGCAATGAATTAGTAATGAATCCCTATGGCCTAATTGTTCTAGGTGTGAAATTAAACGTGAGGGTAGATGTTTAGACGACATGGAGGGTTGCTTTAGTTGTGGTGAAAGTTGTTACAAGATGAGGCAAAGGATAAATGAAAAGAAGGTTCACCTAATCAAAACCGATTGTATGCACTACACGCCAGATAAGACCATAACTATGCTCAAAATATGGATCCTGGTATGTTGATAGCTTCTTCATTGATTATTTATGCTTTGTTAGATTTTGATGCCATTTTTGTAATGTTTTGGTTGGACTCTTAAGATGCTCTCATGTGATTTTAGAACCCTTTGAATGTATGAATCTGAAGGATTTTCTCAATATGAATGATTCTAGGTTGAATGGTTTTCTCATTTAAAATAAAGCAAAGCATGTTAATTAAGATAACATGAAGTAATGATACGGAATCCCTTCATAAATAAGTTTGACTTGGTAAGACAGGACCATGCATATTCTCTTTAGTAGTAAGTCTCATGGATAACCTTGAATTGGGAAATAGTACCATTACTAAGGTTCGCTTGAACTATCTAAATAAAATTCTTGCATGATAGCATGACTTTGTACGGCCAAACCAATTCATTGGTAGCTTGGATAGAGCAATAGTGCCCTTTCTTGAGAAACTTGGACTTGCATTAGAGTGTGCTTTCCATGATAGCTTGGTCTAGAATGATGAGGTGCTTTTCCCTGATATCCTTGAATTGGTAATGGTAACCATTCATGAGTAATGTTTGTATTGGACTAGTGGTGAAATACCTTTCCATGAATAGTCGCAAAAGACAAAGATCTAAAGAGGAACAAGTCGCTAATAAAAGTGGAATGATTATGATGAATCAAGGTTACTTCAAGAAAATATCTTAAGTGTGTTTTAATACTAGATTTCCTTGAATGATGTATGTATAGTTTGGATTGTAGTGTCACAACCGGGGAGCACCCACTAGTTATAACCGGCGTCCTCGTCCTCGAAGAGGACTTAAACAAGCCCTTAGAATTCGTCATAGCATAAATCATAAATAAAAATGCAGAAAAATTAAACTTCGCTTCTTATATGAATAAACAAAAACTAAATTCATCATGATATACCATCTAAACATAGAAGTACAAAAATTTGTGACTAAACCCTTAAAATCAATAAGGAGTCTAGAAATAGGGAATACAAAAATGTCTTCCAACATAAGCAAAGAACTAAAAAGCTATAATATAAGGGTCTTGTCCTCGGACTTGAGGACTTATCAACATGCAGAAGAAAATCCAAGTATACTTGAAAAGTGACCTTGATTCCTCAATGGCCCGAACCTACATTGTTTGGGGAAAAGGGAAGAAAATATAGGTTAATACATCACACGTACTATTTATGGCTCCTATGTATAATAACCATTGAAAAATTGTCACATTCGGGAAGCACCCCTTAGACATAACTGTTGTCGTCGTCCTCTAAGAGGACATAGACTAGCCTCTTAGCTTACATCATTACATTCATAGGTTAATAATGCGGAAAATTTAAAATTTCTCGTTAACTTCTACATTAGGTTTACTTAGACCTCTCGCTTACACACAATATATTTATCGAGTATAAATAGACCCTTCGTATCAGAAGATTACATAATCTTTTACTTTTATTTCACATACATAGTATAGGAACATAATCTCATAAGAATGTCTTTAATATGTCTCATATCAAAACCATCTAAAATGAATTCAACAATTGGGCTTAACCCATACTTCAATACAAGAAAGACACTCATATAGTCTTTACAACAATCGTCTTGAAATAAAAGGGAAAGAACTAGAAGTCTTATAAATAGAACAACACCAATAGCTTGATAATGGCATTGTCCTCGGAAAGTGAAGACCTACTGAACTCTTGGGAAATATCCAAGTAGTCTTCAACGGCCTTCAATAAGCTCAACAGCTGGATCCTACATTTGTAACAAACATAAAAGATGGGTTAGTACACATTTGTATTAATTATGAGTATATGCACATAAAACAAGTGAAATCATGCTAAAAAGGACATTTTTTCAAAACATGCTAATTTACTTTGAAAAGCATTATGCATATCCAAGAACTCATATAAGCCAATAAGCACATAACCGTTATGTTAAGACTATAAACAACACAAGACCATCAATATCAAGTCTATTCAAGTCAACATCCATATCAAATTAATTGAGTACATAATAGAGACAACTCTATCATCAAGTTATGACATCAACAAGCATGCATTAGAGTTCATAACATCATAACCTAAGCAAGACTATTACTCATGAACCCTCATTAAGTCCACTAGTGCAATTTTCTAAGTAAAGCCCCATAACCTTACTCAAACAAGTAAACTCAACAAGAACTATAAGCAACGCCAACTTCACATACTATATCATTAAGAGATAACATCATCATACTTTATCAATGGAGACCAAACACATGTTCGTAAATGAAGCCCATATCACATAGTGTCATTAGCATATAAGAGTCAACACACACATAACATATACATTATAAAATATAATAACAACCTCCTAAGGCTTCCCTCAAGGAAAACTAGTGCAAGACATTGGTAGAGTCCCATACCCCTACCTAGGCTAAGTCAAACCTCTTAAGTCACCATGGTTAGTTTTTACTCCATTACTTCATTTTACTTTTAGGAACACATGCCTTAACCGACGTAGACCACAAGAGCTAAGTGTGGATCCGGTGTTGTAAAACCTTTCACCGACGGAAGGTGGTCTACTGGCTAAAGTAGGACCAAACATTGACATAGCGCCTAGGTGGATCCACTAGCTAGTATTCCTATGGTGGCAACATAGTTTATGGAGATTGATGACTGTCATGGAAACATCATTCTATGCCCTTTCAAGAATATGAGGCTATCCACCCATGAGGACTATGGTGAACCCTACCTTCCCTCCTTGGGAAGGCAACACCCCTCATCTACAAGTTCACTCGGTTCTAAGCTAGAGTCCCGTTTGAATGTATTTAATGCCTTTATTAATGATCATAGCTTAGATTAGGTCATAGGGTCTATCCCTTATATAATCATCATCATCGTATCTCAATAAGAATTGCATGAGTATTTTTCTTTCATTACAATTCATACATGTGAGATTAGCACCTTTACATAGTCACATCATAATAAGGCATATTGGTAAGTTATCACCATCCTTATAACATTTAAATCTTAGCCAACAACTCACAAACCATAGTCAAGACATTTCAATTCAACATTATACCAACCCTATTAATCTCATCATAAGGTATACTTCAATGTAACTTCATCACTAAACACAAGTAATCATAATTGAAGTAAAGGTTAGTATCATAAAAACTTACCCAATCTCCTTCACAAGACATCATCCATGGTTTTACCATCAACCATCCAATTCAACCCAACATTGGGTGTAATACCATCACACAATAGTAGTTAACAGAATAGTTAGGTCAATTGCATCATCACTATCCAAATTTACTTCAATTCACAACCTATGGTTAGGGGAATAGGGTTCATAATGAATTCTTCAAGAAATCGATTTAATACCAACAATACATTACCCTATTCAGTCCATTAATGAATTAGAATAGATAAAACAAGTCTAACAACCAATACATTCTTCAATTCCCATCAATTTATAAGCAAGATCAGAGATTTGTGGAATTTGGGAAAACGAACATGATCTACATGAAATTGCATCAATTTCCATCAATTAACTAACAATCTACACTTAATAAGTCATAGTCAATAACAATTAATCATCAAATTGATGTTTAGAATAAAACCCGTTAGAATTAGAAAACCCTTGGAATTGGGTGAATTAGAAATAAACTTTTAAAGGACCTCTTGGGAAAAGGAATCCCAAGATTTAGAAACCCATACCTTAATGAAGATTAACCCACGAAGTTCAAGTGAAATCCTATAGAAATTGGTCTTGTCCTTCAAGTTTTGTTCTTCCTTCAATGGAAGTTGAATAGAGAGAGAAAGTAGAAGAGGTGAGAGCTTTTGGGTTTTTATTTGGGGATTTCATTTGAGTGAGTAAAATGTGCGGGAAACTGACCTAAAATCAATATATATATACCTCCCATGAAATACCCAATAGACCCCTCACTTAAGTTGACCTTTAATGAAGTTAAAATTGAATTCCAATTTTCAGATTTCGTAAGGGAACAAGTCTGTGACGCGGAGCTTCTCCCGCATGATTTTCTAAATTAATTTTCGAGACAATGGAGTCCATGACATGCCCGTGATGCAGTCTTAACTTTCAAAAGCCACACAAGTCCGCGACGAGGACTTCTTTCTGCTATGCACAACTTGGCTGCTCCTTTGGTACCTTGCCAAGCCAAGTTTGGGGTCCTTTCGTGGGCCCCTAAGGCGACCCTTGGGGGGTTGGACCTGGACGTTTTTACTCTATATATATGGTTTTACCTATCCAAAGTCATTTTACATGTTTTAGACCTCATACAACACCTCCAAATCTTCCCGAAACCTAAGGACATCACACTAGTTAAATTTGACTATCTTCCGGACGTCATGGACGTTTCTTGACGTCTTGACTCTAAAACTTCCTAGATAATTTATGAATATTAATTTAGGTCTTAAAAAAATATTTTCAACCTTAGATCAACTTGTCAGGCTCTAGATTAGGTCTTGAGTTTTCGGAGTGTTACATTATCCCCCTTAAGAACATTCGTCCCCGAATGACACTAAACTTAAAAAAGGGAAATGATAGAATCAAGACTAGCAGCCTTACAACTCAATTCAACATAACAACATGACATTTACTCAATGCAACTCAAAACACCACTTTCAACATATAGAAGCTCAACATTCATTACATGAGTCAATTATGCCAAAACTCAAACTATTGACATGCTCAATATCTTTTAATGAAGATAACAAAATACAAAAATATGACACATAAGTTCAAATCAAGCAAAAGATCTATTTTTGAAAAATTTCATTTTACGCATATCATTCACAGTAAATTGCACATTCTTGTAAAACATCACCAAAAATCAAGGCAACTTCAAATTCACTCATAATTTTCATTCTTAGGAAGAAAAAATAACCTTTATTAGGAAAGAGATGAGGATAACGAGACTTCATGTTGGCCTTGGCCTCCCATGTTTCTCCCTCAACTAAGTGGTTTCTCCATAACACTTTTACGGATGCCACCTCTTTGTTCCTCAATCTCTTCACTTGACGATCAAAGATTTCAACCGGAACCTCCTCATAAGAGAGGTTCTCTTTCACATCAAGACCTTTAATGGGAAGAATGGACTCGGGGTTACCAATGCACTTCTTAAGCATTGATACGTTGAAAACCAGATGAACCAAATATATTTCACTAGGGAGTTTCAACTCATATGCGACCTTACCGACCCTTTGCAAGATTTCATAACGACCCACATAACGAGGACTCAACTTCCCTTTCTTGCCAAATCTCATCACCCCTTTCATAGGTGAAATTTTTAGATACACCTTATAACCTTCTTGAAACTCTAAATCCCTTCTCCTATGATTGGGAGAAGACTTTTGCCGACTATAGGATGTTTGAGAATGGTTTCTTATGATATGAACTTTCTCCAAAGTATTATAAATAAAATCGGGACCAAGAAGCGAAGACTCACCAACCTCAAACCATCCGATAGGAGATCTACACTTCCTGCCATAAAATTCTTCGAAAGGATCCATATATATGGATGAATGGAAGCCATTGTTATATGAGAATTCCACCAAAGGCAAATGCTCATCCCAAGTTAATGATACAAGCTCTAAGCTTATCTTGAACAATTTGAATGGTACGCTCTGCTAGACCATCCGTTTGAGGATAAAAAGCGTTGTCTAACTTCACTTGAGTACCTAAACCTCTTTGAAACAACCTCCAAAACCTAGATGTAAATTGAGCACCTCTATCCGATATGATGGACAAAGGTACCCCATGAAGACTCACTATCTTATCAATATACATCCTTACATAATGTTCCAGCAAATAAGTACACTTAACGGGACTAGATGGTCAATCTGTCATCTACCACCCAAATAGAGTCATATTGCTTACGAGTCCAAGGTAACCCAACTACGAAACCCATGTTAACATCTTCCCACTTCCAAGTGGGAAATTGAATTTCTTGTATTAAACCATTCGTTTGGTTTTTGGCTTTCACTTCTTGGCAATTGGGACACTTTGCAACAAACTCCGCATTGTCCCTTTCTAGGCCATCTCACCAAAACACCTCTCTAAGATCATGGTACATCTTTGTAGAACCCGGATGAATAGAAACGGGTTCCATGATCTTCCTCAAGGATCCTATTCCTCAAATCATCCACATTCGACACACACAAACTCCGTTGGTACCTAAGAAAACTATCCCCCCGGGAGAATGACTTATTCATCTTTCCAAGAACCGATTCTTTCAAATCCATCAAAAATGCATCAAGGTGTTTCTTAGACTTCACTCAACCACCAAAGACGACTCGGAGTTATGATGTACCACTATACCGCCATTTGGAAAAATTTCAATTCGAACCCCTAAACCGGCCAACCTATGAACATCCTTCACTAGGTTTCTCTTGGAGTTTTCAAAATGTGACACACTTCCCATAGACAAATGACTTAGAGAATCCACCACAACATTAGCCTTGCCGTGGTGATAGAGAACACTCGTGTCGTAGTCTTTCAACAATTCTAACCACCTTCTTCATCGGAGATTCAACTCTTTTTGGGTGAATACGTATTGAAGACTTTTATGGTCCGTATACACATAAACATGAACCCCGTAATGATAATGTCTCCATATTTTCAAGGCAAATACTACGACCGCTAACTCTAGTTCATTTGTAGGATAATTCTTCTCATGAACATGGAGTTGCTTAGAAGCATAGGCTATAACTTTGCCATGCTGCATAAGAACACACCCCAACCCGACTCGGGATGCAGCACAATATACCACAAAACCATTAGTACCCTCCGGTAAGATCAATATCGAAGTGGAAGTAAGACTTTCCTTCAACAATTGTAAGCTCTTCTCACATGCTTTCGACCACTCAAATTTCACATTATTATAAGTCAAGGTTGTCAAAGGGGAAGCAACAGAAGCAAACCCGTCGACAAACCTTCTATAATAACCGGCTAGGCCTAAGAAAATCTTTATATCTGTAGGAGCCAAAGGTCTAGGCATAATTTTCACAGCTTCCGTCTTTCTTAGATGAACCTCAACACCCTCAATAGAGACGATATGACCAAGGAATGCTACCGACCTCAACCAAAGCTCGCATTTGCTATACTTGGAAAATAATTGGTGTTCCTTAAGCACTTGTCAAACTACTCTCAAATGGTCTATGTGTTCACCCTAATTTTTCGAATATACCAAGATGTTGTCAATGAAGACAATGACAAATGAATCTAGATAACTTCAAAAGACCCTATTCATTAGGTCCATAAATGCCGCTGGATCATTAGTGAGACCAAAGGAAATTACTAAGAACTCAAAGTGACCATATCTTGTTCGAAATGCCGTCATGGGAATATCTTCACCTCTCACCCTAAGTTGGTGATATCCCGATCTCAAGTCAATCTAGGAAAAGTAACTCGCACCTTGGGGTTGATCAAATAGTCATCAACCCGAGGGAGAGGATACTTGTTCTTGATTGTGACTTAGTTGAGTTGACGCTAATCGATACACATTCTGAGGGACCCATCCTTCTTTTTCACAAATAATACTGGAGCACTCCATGGAGAAATACTAGGCCGAATGAAACTCTTGTCTAGTAGATCCTTGAGTTGAGCCTTCAACTCTTTGAATTCGGCCAGAGCCATATGATAAGGAGGAATTGAAATGGGGTTGGTATCCGGTAGCAAGTCAATACCAAAATCAATTTCCCGTTCGGGAGGAATACCGGGTAGATCATTGGAAAAGACATCCGGAAATTCCCTCACTACGGGGACCGACTCAATAGGAAGAATATCGGAGTCTAAATATTAGACTCTCATAATATGGTATAAACACCCTCTAGAGATCATCTTACAACCTTTCAAACAAGAAATAATACGACCTCTAGGAATAGAATTTCCCCCCCTTCCATTGTAAAATTTGTTAACTTGGAAAGTTAAACTTCATCACCCCTTTTCTACAATCTATGGAAGCGAAACAAGCATGCAACCAATCCATACCCAAAATAAGATCAAAATCAACCATATCGAGTTGTACTAAGTCCACATGAGTAACTCTATTAGGCAACATTATAGGATAAATTCTATATACTTTCTTAGCAACAATCGACTCACCCACCGAGGTAGTCACCATAAAAAGTTCATTCAAGATATCGGGCAAAATTACAAACATTTTAGCTACTAGAGGAGTAACAAATGACAAATTAGCACCGGGATCAAGTAAAGCATATACATTAATAGAATAAACTTTCAACATACCGGTCACCACATCAGGAGAAGTATCTTGCTCACCCCTAAAGCGGAGAGCACATAAGCTATTCTTCTTCACAGCAACAACATTAGAATCACTTGGTTAAGCTTTACCACTACCCTTGTCCTGAACCTTCAAGTTTGGAAAATACTTCATCTTATGGACATTCTTATCACAACGAGAGCAATTGTCCATCCCAATGAGGCAATCACCATAATGCTTCTTGCCACACTCTCCACAAGTTGAATTTGTACTTGATGAACTAGTACCCTTTCCCTTTTGAGGCTTAGGGTTAGACACCCTATCATCACGAGCCTTAGAGAACTTAGAAGGAACTTGATTGGTGAACCTCTTCTTGAACCTAGGCTTGTCTTGGATATCAAGACTACCCTTTGAAGAACCACCATGAAAAGATTGGCCCTATTTGCTTCCTTAATCTTCCTCTTCACCCTAGTCTCTTCCACTTGTTGAGAATGAATCATGAGACGAGAAATATTTATATTATCATGTAGCATAGCCAAACGACATTCTTCTTTAAAGTCATCCGACACTCTCGTCACAAAGCGGCTAATTTCATCTCTAGGGTCAGAAACCAAAGAAGAAGCATACTTCGACAACTTAGCAAATTTCAAAGAGTAGTCAAGTACACTTATACCTCCTTGACGAAGGTTGATAAATTCTTCCACTTTGGCTTCCCTCTTTTCCCTATGAAAGAATCTATCAAGAAAAACCTTCTTGAAAATCTCTCATGTCACCGGTCCACCACTTAAATGCCTATTGTTTCTCCATTGGATGTACCAAGTTTGGGACATATCTTTGAGTTGGTAAGTGGCTAACTCAACCTTCTCACTAGTAGTCAACCCCATATGATAGAGAATCTTGTTGGTTTCATCAATGAATTCTTGGGGGTCTTCCTCAACTTTGGACCCATAGAAAGTAGGGGGATTCATCCTAGTGAAATCCCTCAAACGGGAGGCCATGGTGCTTACTTGTTGGTTTCTTTGGGGTACCACCTTTCGTTTAGCTTGGGACATCATAGCTTGTTCTTGAGTAGTGATGTCTTGTGCTTGGGTCGTAATGGCTTGGGATATTTGGAGAAAAACTGCCCTTAATCCCCATCCGTCATAGGAGGAGGAGCAACCAGAACTTTATCATCCATAGAAACTTCTTCAAGTGGAGGCACTTGGTTGTCTTGTGCTCCCGCATTGGCGATGCCTTCCTCGGCCCTTCTTGCGGCTGCTCTTCGAGTGTTCATACCGATAACCATTATACAAGTTTTAGGTGAAAGCACACATAAAGTAGACTATATAGGAATGACCTAGGATTACAAGAAGATAAGAGTTTCCTCAGCATCACATAGTCTCTCATTCACAAGTGTGTCGCGCTTCACAATTATGAATAAGAATCTACATAAATGTGGTTTAATGAGACATCGTTCCTAAAGATATTCAACCTCATGCTCTGATACAAAGTTTGTCACATCCGGGGAGCACCCCTAGATGTAACTGGCGTCGTCGTCCTCGAAGAGGACTAAGACTAGCCTCTTAGCTTACATCATTACATTCATAGGTAAAAAATGCAGAAAATTCAAAACTTTTCGTTAACTTCTACGTTGTGTTTTACTTAGATCCCTTGATTACACACAATATATTTATCGATTATACATAGACCCTTCGTATAAGAAGACTACATATTCTATTACTTTTATTTCTCATACATAGTATAGATGTTGCTCATCTTATAATTCATGCCCATGTAATTTAGCAGACCAAGCTAAAAGAGATATCTAAGGAGAAAAAAGTCTAGAATGGATGATGAGAAGTTCTACTATGATGGATCTGATGGACATGGTCGTTCTATGAATAGTAAAAGGTCTTCCGAGAAAGGTTCTTCCTTTGCTCCTTGGTATAATGAGAATGGGGTGTCTAACATAAGCCTCACGAATTATTAATAAATCCCTATGGCCTACTTGTGCTAGGTGTGAAATGAGATGTGAGGGTAGATGTTTAGCCGACATGGAGGGTTGCTTTAGTTGTGGTGAAAGTTGTTACAAGATGAGGCATTTTCCTTTGACAAAGGATAAAAGAAGAGAATATTCTCTTAATCAAAACCGATTTTACGCACTACACGCCAGATATGACCATAACTTTGATCCAAATATGGATCTTGGTATGTTGATAGCTTCTTCTTTGATTGTTTATTCTTTGTTATATTTTGATGACATCTTTGTAATGTTTTGGTTGTACTCTTATGATGCTCTCATGTGATTTTAGAACCCTTTGAATGTATGAATGTGAAAGGTTTTATCACATGGAATGATTCGAGGTTGAATGGTCTTCTCATCTAAAATAAATCAAAGTATGTTAATTAAGATAGCATGAAGTAACGATACAGAATCCCTTCATAAATATGTTTAACTTGGTAAAATAGGACCATACATGTTTTCTTGAGTAGTAGATCTCATGGATAACCTTGAATTTGGGAAATATTACCCTTACTATGGTTAGCTTGAACTATCAAAATAAAATTCTTTCATGATAGCATGACTTTGCACGGCCAAACCACTTCATTGGTAGCTTGGATTGAGCAATAGTGCCCTTCCTTGAGCAACTTGGACTTGCATGAGAGTGTGATTTCCATTATAGCTTGGTCTAGAATGATGAGGTGCTTTTCCCTAATATCCTTGAATTGGTAATGGTAACGATTCATTAGTAATTTTTGTATTGGACTAGTAGTGAAATACCTTTCCATGAATAGTCTTAAAACATAAAGATCTAAAGAGGAACAAGTCGCTAATAAAAGTAGAATGATTATGATGAATCAAGGTTACTTCAAGGAAATATCTTAAGTATGTTTTAATACTAGGTTTGCTTGAATGATGTATGGTTATTTTAGATTGTAGTGTCACAACCGGGGAGAACCCCCCAGTTATAATCGGCGTCCTCGTCCTCGAAGTGGACTTAAACAAGCCCTTAGTATTCTTCATATCACGTATCATAGAATAAAATTGCAGAAAAATTAAACTTCGCTTCATATATGAAAATAAAAACTAAATTCACCATGATATTCCATCTAAACATAGAAGTATATAAATTTGGGTCTTGTCCTTGGACTTGAGGACTCATAAACATGGAGAAGACCATCCAAGTATCCTTGAAATGTGACCTTGATTCCTCAACGGCCCGAATGTACATTGTTTGGTGAAAAGGGAAGAAATATGGGTTAGTATATCACATGTACTATTTATGGCTCCTATGCATAAAAACCATTAAAACATTGTCACATCTGGGGAGCACCCCCTAGACATAACCGACGGCGTCGTCCTTGAAGAGGACTAAGACTAGCCTCTTAGCTTACATCATTACATTCATAGATTAAAAAATGCAGAAAATTTAAAACTTTTCGTTAACTTCTACATTGAGGTTTACTTATACTTCTCGCTTACACACAATATATTTATTAAATATACATAGACCCTTCATATAATAAGATTACATAGTTTTCTACTTTTATTTCACATACATAGTACAGGAACATAATCTCATAAGAATGTCTATGAATTGTATAATATAAAACCATCTAAAACGAATTCAACAATTAGGCTTAACCCATACGTGAATACAACAAAGAACCTCATATAGTTTATACAACAATCGTCTTGAAATGAAAATTAAAGAACTAGAAGTCTTTTAACTAGAACAACATCAATAGCTTGATAATGGCATTGTCCTCGAAAAGTGAGGACCTACCGAACTCTTGGGAAAGATCCAAGTAGTCTTCAAAGGCTTTCTATAAGCTCAAAGGCCGGATCCTACATTTGTAGTAAACATAAAAGATGGGTTAGTACACACTTGTACTAAGTATGGGTATATTCACATAAAACAAGTGAAATCATGCCAAAAAGGACATTAGTTCAAAACATGCTAACTTACTTTGAAAAGCATCATGCATATCCAAGAGCTCATATAAGCCAATAAATACATAACCCTTTAGTTAAGAATATAAACAACACAAGACCATCAATATCAAGTCTAGTCAAGTCAACATGCATATCAACTTAATTGAGTACATAATCGAGACAACTAAATAATCAAGTTATAACATCAACAAGCATGCATTAGAGTTCATAACATCAAAACCTAAGCAAGACTATTACTCATGAACCCTCATTATGTCTACTAATGCAATTGGCTAAGTAAATCCCCATAACCTTATTCAACCAAGTAAACTCAACAAGAACTATAAGCAACGCCCAACTTCACATACTATATCATTAAGAGATAACATCATCATACTTTATAAATGGAGACCAACCCCATGTTCATAAGTAAAACCCATATCACATAGTATCATTAGAATATAAGAGTCAACACATTCATAACATATACATTATAGAACATAATAACAACCTCCTAAGGCTTTCCTCAAGGCAAACTAGTGCAAGGCATAGGTAGAATCCCATACCCCTACCTCGGCTAAGTCAAACCTCTTAAGTCACAATAGTTAGTGTTTACTCCATTAGTTCATTTTACTTTTGGGAACACTTGCTTTAACCGACATAGACGACAAGAGCTAAGTGTGGAATCCGGTATTGTAAAACCTTACACCGATGGAAGGTGGTCCACCGTCCAAGGTTGGACCAAACATTGACATAGAGTCTAGGTGGATCCACTAGCTAGTATTTCTATGGTGATAACATAGTTTATGGATCTTGGGGTTGTCATGGAAACATCACTCTATGCCCTTTTTAGACTATGAGTCTATCCACCCCGTGAGGACTATGGTGAACTCCCTCCTTGGGAAGGTACCACCCATCATCTACAAGTTCACTCGGTGATAAGATAGAGTTCCTTTTGAAATGTCTGTAATGCCTTTATTATTGATCATAGATTATTTAGGTCATAGGGTCTATACCTCATATAATCATCGTCATCATAGCTTAATAAGAGTTGCATGAGTATTTTTCTTTTATTACAATTCATACATGTGAGGTTAACACCTTTACATAGTCACATTATAATAAGTCATATTGGTAAGTTATCACCATCCTTATAACATTTACATCTTAGACAACAACTAACATACCATAGTCAATACATTTCAATTGATCATCATACCAACCCTATCAATCTCATCATAAGTTATACTTCAATGTAACTTCATCACTAAACACAAGTAATCCTAATTGAAGTAAAGGTTATTATGATAAAAACTTACCCAATATCCTTCACAATCCATAATCCATGGTTTTACCATCAACCATCCAATTCAACCCGACAATGGGCAATACTATCACACAATAGTAGTTAATACAATAACTAGGTCAATTGCATCATGACTATCCAAATTAACTTCAATTCATAACCTAGGGTTAGGGGAATAGGGTTCATCATGAATTCTTAAAGAAATCAATCCAATCCCAACAATACATTACCCTAGGTAGTCCATGAATGAATTAGAATGGATAAAACAAGTCTAACAACCAATACATTCTTCAATTCCCATCAATTTATAAGCAAGATCCAAGATTTGGGGAATTTTGGGAAAGGGACATGATCTACATGAAATTGCATAAATAGAGATCAGTTAACCAACAATCTACAGTTAATTAGTCATAGACAATCACAATTTATTATCAATTTGAAGTTTAGAAGAAAACCCATTAGAATTAGAAAACCCTTGGAATTCGGTGATTTAGAAATCAACTTTGAAAGGACCTCTTAGGGAAAGGAATCCCAAAGAATACCAAGAGTGAAGAACACATACCTTAATGAAGATTATCCCACGAAATTCAAGTGAAATACTAAAGAAATTGGTCTTCTTTTTCAAGCATTGTTCTTCCTTCAACGGAGGTTGAATAGAGAGAGAAAGTACAGAGAGGTCAGAGCTTTTTGATTTTTATTTGGTGATTTGATTTGAGTGAGTAAAATGTTTGGTAAACTGATATAAAATCAATATATAAACCTCCCATGAAATACCCATTAGACCCCTCACTTATGTTAACCTGTCATGAAGTCAAATTTGTATTCTAATTTTAAGATTTCGTCGGGGAACAAGTCCGCGATGCGGAGCTGCTCCTGCATGATTTTCTAAATTAATTTTTGATACAGTGGACTCCGCGACCTACCCGCGATGCAGACTTGAGTTTTGACCAAAATCTACCCAAATCCGCGACGCGTACTTGTTTCTGCCATGCACAACTTGGCTGCTGCTTTGGCAGCTTGCCAGGCCAAGTTTGGGGTCCTTTCGTGGGCCCCTAAGGTGACCCTTGGGGGGTTGGACCTGGATTATTTTACTATATATATATATGGTTTTACCTATCCAAAGTCATTTTACAAGTTTTAGACCTCATACAACACCTCCAAACCTTCCCAAAACTTAAGGACGTCACACTAGTTAAATTTGACTAGCTTTCGGACGTCATGGACGTTTCTTGACGTCTTGACTCTAAAACTTTCTTGTTCACTTATAAATATTAATTTAGGTCTTTAAACAGTATTTTCAACCTTAGATCAACTTGTGAGACTCTAGATTAGGTCTTGACTTTTTGGAGTGTTACATTATCCCCCCCTTAGGAACATTCGTCCTCGAATGACACTAAACTTTCAAAAGAGAAAGGATAGACTCAAGACTAGAAGCCTGACCATCAATATATATCAACACATGAGTTACAACTCAATTCAACATAAAAACATGATATTTACTCAATGTAACTAAAAACACAACTTTAAACATATAGCAACTCAACATTCATTACATGAGTCAATCATGCTAAACTCAAACTATCTACATGCTCATTACCATTTCATGAAGACCACAACATACAAAAATACGACACATAACTTCAAATCAAGCAAAAGATCTCTTTTT
This sequence comes from Solanum sitiens, assembly GCA_016801875.1. NCBI lineage: Eukaryota > Viridiplantae > Streptophyta > Magnoliopsida > Solanales > Solanaceae > Solanum > Solanum sitiens. Next base: position 705,845 of record JABWTJ010000156.1, read on the forward strand.
GAAAAAATTCATTTTAAGCATATCATTCACTGTAAATTGCACATTGTTGTAAAACATCACCAAAAATCAAGGCAACTTCAAATTCACTCATTATTTTCATTATCAGAAAGAAAAACTAACCTTCATTAGGAAAGAGATGAGGATAATGGGATCACGTCGGCGGCGGCCTCCCATGTTGCTCCCTAAACTAGGTGGTTTCTCCATAACACATTTATGGAGGCCACCTGGTTGTTCCTCAACCTCTTCACTTGACGATCAAGGATTTCAACCAGAACCTCCTCATAAGAGAGGTTCTCTTTCACACTAAGACCTTCAATGGGAAGAATGGACTAGGGGTTACCAATACACTTCTTAAGCATCGATACATGGAAAACCGCATGAACTGGAGATAGTTCACTAGGGAGTTTCAACTCATATGTGACCTTACCGACCCTTTGCATGATTTCATACGGACTCACATAACGAGGACTCAGCTTCCCTCGCTTGCCAAATCTCACCACCCCTTTCATAGGTGAATTTTTAGATACAACTTATCACCTTCTTCAAACTCTAAATCTCTTCTCCTATGATCGGTACAAGACTTTTGCCAACTATAGACTGTTGCAAACGGTTTTTCATGTTATGAACTTTCTCCAAAGTCTTATAAATTAAATCGGGACAAATAAGCGAAGACTTGACAACCTCAAACCATCCAATAGGAGATCTACACCTTCTGCCATAAAATGCTTTGAAAGGAGCCATAAATTTGGATGAATGAAAGCTATTGTTATATGAAAACTTCACCAAAAGGCAAATGATCATCCCTATTCCCTTTAAAGTCAATGATATAATCTCTAAGCATATCATGAAGTGTTTTAATAGTACGCTCCGTTAGACCATCCATTTAAGGATGAAAGCGGTGCTTAACTTTAGCTGAGTACCTAAACCTATTTGAAACGACCTCCAAAAGCTAGATGTCAATTGAGCAACTCCATCCGATATGATGGACAAAGGAACCCCATGAAGACTCACGATAATGTCAATATAGATCCTTGCATAATCTTCTGACGAATAAGTAAACTTAATGGGAATAAAGTGAGCGGATTAGGTCAATCTGTCCACTACCATCCATAGAGTCATATTTCTTTAGAGTCCGAGGCAACCTAACTACGAAATCCATGTTAACATCTTGCCACTTCATAGTAGAAAATTGGATTTATTGTAGTAAACCACTAGGATTTTGGTGTTTGGCTTTCACTTGTTTGCAATTGGGACACTTTGCAAAAAACTCCGCAATGTGTCTTTTTAGGCCATCCCACGAAAACACCTATATATGATCATGGTACATCTTTGTGAAACCCGAATGAATAGAGTAACGGGTTCCATGAGATTCATCAAGGATCCTATTCCTCAAATCATCCATATTTGGCACACACAATCTCCCTTGGTACCTAAGAACACCATTCCCCCCTTGGGAGAATGACTCATTCATCTTTTCTAGAACTGATTCTTTCAAATCCATCAACAATGGATCAAGGTCTTTCTTAGACTTCACCTCAACCACCAAAGACAACTCAGAGTTATGATGTACCACCATACCGCCATTTGGAGAACATTCAATTTAAACGTCTAAACGGGCCAACCTATGAACATCCTTCACTAGGTTTCTCTTGGCTTCTTCCACATGGGACACACTTCCAATAGATAAACGACTTAGAGTGTCCACCACCATGTTAGCCTTATTGGGGTGATAGAGAACATTCATGTCGTAGTCTTTCAACAATTTTGACCACCGTCTTTGTCAGAGATTAAAATCCTTTTGGGTGAATACGTATTGAAGACTTTTACGGTCTGTATGCACATCAACATGAACCTTGTAAAGATAATGCCTCCATATTTTCAAGGCAAATACCACGGACGCTAACTCAAGATCATGAGTCGGATAATCTTCTCACGAACATTAAGTTTCTTGGAAGCATAGGCTATAACTTTTCCATGTTGCATAAGAACACACCCCAACCCGACTCGGGATGCATCACAATATACCACAAAACCCTTACTACCCTCTGGTAGGGTCAATACCGGAGCAAAAGTAAGCCTATCCTTCAACACTTTGAAGCTCTTTTCACATGCTTCTGACCACTCAAATTTCACATTATTTTGAGTCAAAGTAGTCAAAGGGGAAGAGATGGATGCAAACCCGTCGACAAATCTTCTACAATAACCGTCTAGTCCTAAGAAACACTTACTAACAGTAGGAGCCAACGGTCTAGGCCAATTTTTCACAGGTTTGGTCTTTCTTGGATCAACCTCAACACCTTCACTAGTGATGATATAACCAAGGAACGCTACCGACCTCAACCAAAACTCACATTTGCTATACTTGGAAAATAATTGGTGTTTCTTAAGCACTTGTAAAACCACTCTCAAATGGTCCATGTGTTCACCCTCATTTTTTGAATATACCAAGATGTCGTCAATGAAGAAAATGACAAATGAATCTAGGTAAATTCAAAACACCCTATTCATTAGGTCTATAAATACCATCGGAGCATTAGTGAGGCCAAAGGACATTACTACGAACTCATAGTGACCATATCTTGTTCGAAATGCCGTTTTGGGAATATCTTCACCTCTCACCCTAAGTTGTTGATATCCTTATCACAAGTCAATATTGGTAAAGTAACTCGGACCTTGGAGTTGATGAAATAAATCATCAATCCGAGGGGGAAGATAATTGTTCTTTATTGTGACTTTTTTGAGTTGACGGTAATCCATAAATATTCTGAGGGACCCATCCTTATTTTTCACAAACAATACCGGAGCACCCCATTGAGAAATACTAGGCAGAATGAAACCCTTGTCTAGTAGATCTTTGAGTTGAGCCTTCAACTCTTTCACCGGAGCCATCCGATAAGGAGTAATTGAAATGGGGTTGGTATCCGATAGCAAGTAAATACCTGAATAAATTTCCTGTTCGGGAGAAATACCAGGAAGATCATTAGGAAAGACCTCCGGAAATTCCCACACTACGGGGACCGACTCAATAGGAAGAATCTCAGAGTCTAAATCTGTGACTCTCACAATATGGTATAAACACCCTTTAAAGATCATATAACAAGCTTTCAAACAAGAAATTATATGACCTCTAGGAATAGAATTTCCCCCCTTCCATTCTAAAACGTGTTCATTTGGAAAGTTAAACTTCACAACCCTTAATCTACAATATATAGAAGCAAAACAAGCATGCAACCAATCCATACCCAGAATAACATCAAAATCAACCATATCGAGTTCTACTAATTCCACATGAGTAACTCTATTGCGCAACATTATAGCATAATTTCTATATATTCTCTTAGCAACAATCGAATCACCCACCAGGGTACTAACCATAAAAGTTTCATTCAAGATATCGGGCAAAACGTCAAACATTTTAGCTACTAGAGGAGTAACAAATGACAAATTAGCACCGGGATCAAGTAAAGCATATACATTAATAGAAAATACTTTTAATATACCGGTCACCACATCGGGAGAAGTCTCTTTCTCACCCTAGAGCGGAGAGCATAGAAGCAATTCTTCTTCGGAGCATCAACATTAGAGCGATTTGGTTGATCTTGCCCACTACCCTTGACTTCACCCTTCAAGTTTGGACAATCCTTCACCTTGTGTCCACTCCTACCATAACTAAAGAAATTATCCGTCCCAAAGAGGCAATCACCATAATGTTTCTTGCCACACTCTCATAAGTTGGCTTCGTACTTGATGAACTAGTACCCTTTCCCTTTTGAGGCTTAGGGTTAGACACCCTATCATCACGAGCCTTACAGAACTTAGAAGGAACCTTATTGGAGAAATTCCTCTTGAACCTACGCTTGACTTGGATATCAAGCCTACCCTTTGAAGAACGACCATCAAAAGACTTGGCCCTATTTGCTTTCCTACTCTTCCTCTTCACCCTAGTTTCTTCCACTTGTTGAGCATGAACCATGAGACAAGAAATGTTCATATTATCATGTAGCATATCCGAATGACATTCTTCTTTCAAGTTATTCGACACTCCCATCACAAAGCAACTTATTTCATCTATATGGTCGGAAACCAAAGAAGGAGCATACTTTGAATATTTAGTAAATTTCAAAGAGTAGTCAACTACACTCATACCTCCCTGACAAAGGTTGATAAATTCATCCACTTTGGCTTCCCTCTTTTCCCTATGAAAGAATCTATCAAGAAAAACCTTCTTGAAAATCTCTCATGTCATCAGTCAACCCCTTAAAGGCCTATTGTCTCTCCATTGTATGTACCAAGTTTGGGCCACATGTTTTAGTTGGTAAGTTGATAACTCGGCCTTTTCACTAGTAGTCAACCCCATAGTATATAGAATCTTGTACGTTTCATCAACGAACTCTTGGGGGTCTTCCTCAACTTTGGACCCATAGAAAGTAGGGGGATTCATTCTAGTGAAATCCCTCAAAAGGGAGGCCATGGTGATAACTTATTATTTTCCTCGAGGTACCACCTCCTGATTAGCTTGGGCCGTCATCGCTTGTGCTTTAGTAGTTATGACTTGTTCTTGGGTCGTAATGGCTTGAGCTATTTGAAGAAAAGCTATACTTATATCCCCATCCGTCATAGGAGGAGGAGCAACCAGAACTTGATCATCCATAACAATTTCTTCAAGTAGAGACACTATAACCACAAGACAAGATTTAGGTTAAAGTACACATAAAGTAGACTCTAGAGTCCCGACCTAGGATTACATGAACATGAGAGTTTCCTAAGCATCACATAGTCTCTCATTCATATGTGTGGCGCACTTCACAATTAGGAATAAGAAACTACATAAACGTGGTTTAATGAGACATCATTCCTAAATATATTAAACCTCATGATCTGATACTAAGTTTTTCACATCCGAGGAGCACCTCTTAGACGTAACCGGTGGCGGCGTCCTCGAAGAGGACTAAGACTAGCCTCTTAGCTTACATCATTACATTCATAGGTTAAAAATGTGGAAAATTCAAAACTTTTTGTTAACTTCTACATTGTGGTTTACTTAGACCTCTCGCTTACACACAATATATTTATCGAGTATACATAGACCCTTCGTATAAGAAGACTACATAGTCTTCAAATTTTATTTCACATACATAGTATAGATGTTACTCGTCTTATAATTCATACGCAACTAATTTAGCACGCTAAGCTAAAAGGGATATGTAAGGAGAAAAAAGTCTACAATGGAGGATGATAAGTTCTACTATGATAGATCTGATGGACATGGTCGTTCTAAGAATAGTAAAAGGTCTTCCGAGCAAGGTTCTTCCTTTGCCCCTTGGTATAATGAGAATTGGGTATCTAAATCTAATCCGCAATGAATTAGTAATGAATCCATATGGCCTACTTGTGCTAGGTGTGAAATGATACGTAAGGTTAGATATTAAGTCGACATGGAGGGTTTCTTTAGTTGTGGTGAAAATTGTTACAAGATGAGGAATTTTCCTAAGACAAGGGATAAACGAAGAGAAGATTCTCCTAATCAAAACCGGGTTTATATACTACACTCCAGATATGGCCATAACTATGCTCCAAATATGGATCTTGGTATGTTGATAACTTCTTCGTTAATTGTTTATGCTTTGCTAGATTTTGATGCCATTTTTTATGTTTTGGTTGTACTCTATGGTGCTCTCATGTGATTTTAGAACCCTTTTAATGTATGAATATGAAAGGTTTTCTAACGTTAAATGATTCTAGGTTGAATGGTTTTCTCATCTAAAATAAATCAAACCATGTTAATTAAGATAACATGAAGTAATGATACGGAATCCCTTCATAAATAAGCTTGACTTAGTAAAACAAGACCATACATGTTCTCTTGAGTAGTTGATCTCATGGATAACCTTGAATTGGGAAATAGTACCCTTACTAAGGTTAGCTTTAACTATCTAAATAAAATTCTAGAATTATAACATGACTTTTTACGGCCAAACCACTTCATTTGTAGCTTGGATTGAGCAATAGTGCCCTTCTTTGAGCAACTTGGACTTGCATGAGAGTGTGATTTCCATGATAGCTTGGTCTAGAATGTTGAGGTACTTTTCCCTAATATCCTTGAATTAGTAATGGTAACCATTCATGAGTAATGTTTGTATTGGACTAGTAGTGAAATACCTTTCCATGAATAGTCACAAAATATAAAGATCTAAAGAGGAACAAGTTGCTAATAAAAGTATAATAATAATGATAAATCAAGGTTACTTCAAATAAATATCTTAAGTATATTTTAATACTAGATTTGCTTGAATGATGTATGGTTAGTTTGGATTGTAGTGTCACAACCAGGGAGAACCCTATCACATCCGGGTTTACCCCCTAGACGTAACCGGCGTCATCGTCCTCTTTGAGGACTAAGACAAGCCTCTTAGTCTTACATCATTGCATTCATCGATTAAATACACAGAAGAATTAAAAACTTTTGCAAACTAATCTAATCGGAGGTTTACATAGACCTCTACATACACATAATTATATTTATATCAAGTATACATAGACTTGTTCGTACAAGAAGATTACATAGTCTCCTACTTTTATTTCACATACTTATATAATAAGGAAATAGAGTCATAAATACGTGTCATCTCATAAACCATCTAAACGAGAACAATAACATTGGGCATAGCCCTATATCAGTAAAAGTAAGCCACATATAGGCTTTATACAACTTTGTCTCAAATAGGAAATAGAGTCAATACAAAAGTTGTAGTAACTAAGTAACTTCATAAGAGACTATTGGCATCATCCTCAGGAAAATGAGGACCTACCACTTGGATGATAGAATATCAAAGTCTTCCTTCCAATCACCTCAAACCAACTTCAACGACCGGAACCTAAAATGTTTGGGAAAGAGGGAGAAAATGGGGTAAGTACGCCGCATGTACTAAGTATGAGACCATATGCACAAATACAAACAAAGTATGCTAAAAAGGGACATTTAATGAAATCATGTTTTTCAAACCAATCCTTTAAACATACTAAACAAGTTAATTATATCATATGCATATCATCATACTTAAACTCATAATCCCATATAACTCTAACATGAAGTAATAACATCACAAACATGCAGAAGAGTAAATCATTTGAATACCAAAGCAAACCAACCAACTATAATCCTTAAGAAGCCACACGTGCAATGACCAAGCAAAGCCCCATAACCCTACTTAGTCAAGTAACCTACCAAGGATCATAATTAGAAATTCACTTCACATAGCATCATCTTCCATCTCGGATAGTAATCTTTCTTTTACAAGGATAACCAATTTCATATTCATAAGCATCTCATTCAACACATAAAGTCACTTACATTATATCGTCATTCATATACATAATATTAACTTCTCAAAGCGTCTATCAAGGCAAACTAGTGCAAGGCATAGGTAGGGTCCCATACCCCTACCTAAGCTAAAGTCAAACCCCTCAAGTCACTTCAATTAGTCTATACTTCGTTCATTCATTTTAGTTTAGGGAACTCTTGCCTTAACCGACATAGACCAGATGAGCTAATATGGAATTCGGTGTCATAAACCTTACACCGATGGAAGGTGGTCTACCGGCCAAGGTAGAACCTAACATAAACGTAGCTATCTAGGTGGATCCACTAGCTAGTATCCTATGGTGGCGACATAGTTTATGGAGCTTGGGGAAAAGAACCATGGATTATCAACTCTACACCCTACCTTGGGTCATGAGGCTATCCACCCCGTGAGGACCGTAGTGAATCCTACCTTTCCTTATGTAAGAAAGTGTCACCCCCTCACCTATTAGCTCGCTCGGTGCTAAGCTAGGTCCCTTTATTGAAATGCCTTTACTCTTATTATAATCATAAACTTAATATAGGTCATAGGGCCTAGCCCTTGTATATTCGTTATCATAGCTCAATAAGAATTGCATGAGAATTAGTCCTTTCATTCACAATTCATATAAGTGAGGTCAACCTTTTTGTATATCACATCATAATAGGGTACATAATCACATGTTATCATTCTTATGGCATGTACACCCTAAGCAACCTCACAACCAAAACGTAAGACATTTCAACTCAATCATCATACCATCCTATCAATCTAAGCAAGGTATACTTCAATACAACATCATAACTTGAGGACAATTTACCATAATTAAAGTTAGAATTAGGATAGTCAAGACTTACCAACACTCCTCCATAGTTCATCATAAAGGGCCTTACCATCAACCCATGGATTAACGCAATTTGAGCCATCACACCAATGTAACTCAACAACCAACGTGATTATGAATTTAGAAAAGTCACTACACCATAATTTAATACTAAATCAAAACTTGGAAACATGTTATCTAAGCCTATCTTCTTAACCTAGATCAATACCCAAGGATTTGCATGAAGGACTTCAATTCACCACTATAGATTCACGATCAATGTAATAACAACCATTAAATATGATTTAATCAATAATAGAATCAATTGTATCAAACTAAACCTAATTCATATCAAGATCATACCTAGGGTTAGGGATTAAGGGTCATGATCTACAATTAGACCAAACCATATCAATTCATCCTAACCATTTACAATACATGATAATCTACTCATTATAACCCAAAGAAAACATGAAATTTGTGATTGAATGAAACCCATATGAAACTCAACTTATGGGAAAGCCTTTGAAGGAGCCCTTTGAGGAAAGAAGTCACAAAGGTGAATTAGATCCCATACCTTAAGATTGGATGACCCTTTGATGGTGAATTCGTCCTTAACCAGCCCCCAATTCACCTACCAAGCTAATCTCCAATGGTGTCTTCCAATAGAGAGAGAAAGCAGAGAGAAAGAAGGGAGTTTATTTTGAGAGTTATATTTAGGCTAATGAGGATTGAAGGTATTTATAGTGGGACTAAATCAACTCAATTAATCTTCCTTAAATCCCCAATTACCCCTAAACCATCTAATTAATTAATTATATTTAATTTAAAACGTGTAGGGATTTACAGACCCTCACCGACAGAACCCCGCTTACAGACCGTCGGTGGGTCGACGACAGCCCCTCCCTCCGTCCTGCACTCCGTAGTCTTGGTCAGAGACTGTGCAGGCGAGGGTTCCTTAGAAATCAACTAAAAGTGGGACGATGGTGGCCTCGACGCCCCATCGAGCCACTGACGCCCCGTCAACCATCTTCCGTCGTGTGTAACATTAGCTAGGTAAGCGAGAGACTTCTTGAATCTTTCTAAGTGTGGGACGATGGTGGCCTCGACGCCCCGTCGTCTCCTTCGTCGATGCACGCTGTCAGGCAGTGTTGTATCCAAGCTTCAAGGGTCCTTGGTTGGTCCTTGGGGACTCGTAGCCAGACGTGTCAATCATGAAACATTCCTCACATGTGTTACCCTTATTTCTATTAACTTTCGTTCGAATCTGACTCTTAAAACTAGTCAAATGGCTAAGACAGACTAGCCCCCCCTTATGAACCAACTTTCCGGACGTCATGGACGTTCTTGAATATTTTGGTTGTTAAACACCTTAACCACTCTATATGCATCTAATTCGACTTATAGCAGTGGTTAGACCTCATGGAGCCTAGGATAAGTTTTACAACATGCCTTGGGATTTTCAAAATGTTACATTATTCCCCCCTTGGGAACATTCGTCCCCGAATGACACTAAACACTCTTTTAAAGAAAGGAATAGACTCAAGACTAGAAGCTCAACCAATTCACAATATCAATTTAGCATGAATCACATCATTTCAATAAGGCAACTTCAAAACTCAATTAATACCCATAGGCTCTAAATTACATCATGAGGTACCTCTTTCTCACAAAACATATGAGCTCATCATTTATTACATAAGTCAATTAGAACCAAGTTCATTTCCTCAATATGCTACATATAATTTCCACAAGGACTCACCAAATCAAAATGCGTAACTTAACTCAAATAAGCAACAAGCAAAACAATTTCCATGTTTCAAAGCCAAGTTAAAGTGACTTCACCAAAAAATCAAGAAACCACAATTCCTAATCATAATTATGATACTAAAGGAATGGCTAACCTTAATCGTTGAAAAGATGAGGATAACGGGTCTTCATGTCGGCCTCGGCCTCCCATATTGCACCCTCAACAAGGTGGTTCTTCCATAACACTTTTACGGAAACCACCTCTTTGTTCCTCAACTTCTTCAGTTGTCTATCAAGGATTTGAACCGGAACCTCCTCATAAGAGAGGTTATCCATGACTAAAAGGCCTTCAATAGGAAGAATAGACCCGTTATCCCCGACACACTTCTTCAACATAGAGACATGGAAAACCGAATGAACCGAAGCTAAATCATTAGGGAGTTTCAAGCGATAGGCAACCTTACCAACCCTTTCCAAAATCTCATAAGGGCCCACATAACGAGGACTCAACTTTCCTTTCTTGACAAATCTAACCACCCCCTTCATAGGTGAAATTTTCAAATACAACTTATCACCTTTTTCAAACTCCAATTCCCTTCTCCCAATGTCGGCATAGGAGTTTTGTTGACTATAGGCTGTTTGTAACCGATTCCTTATTATATTCACATTCTCCAAGGTCCTATAAATCAAATCGGGACCAACAATCGATGGCTCACCAAGTTCAAACCATCTTGTAGGAGATCTACACCTCCTACCATACAAGGCTTCATAGGGAGCCATGGAGATGGATGAATGAAAGTTATTATTATAAGTAAACTCCACCAACGGCAAGTGCTTATCCCAACTTCCTTTAAAATTAATAATGCAAGCTCTAAGCATATACTCGAGGGTTTGAATAGTGCGTTCCACTTGACCATCCGTTTGATGATGAAAAGCGGTACTCAATTTTACCTTAGTACCCAAACCTTCTTGAAATGACCTCCAAAATCTAGATGTGAATTGTGCACCCCGACCTAAAATGATGGATAACGGAATACCATGGCGACAGACAATCTCATCTATGAAGATCTTTGCATAATCTTCCGCCGAATATGTGGACTTGACGGGAATAAAATGAGCGGACTTAGTCAATCTATCCACAATCACCCATATAGAATCATATGACTTTTGAGTCCGAGGAAACCCTACCACAAAGTCCATATTAATGTCTTCCCACTTCCAAGTAGGAATTTGGATCTCTTGTAGTAAGCCACCAGGCTTTTTATGTTCCGCCTTCACTTGTTGGCAATTTGGACACTTAGCAACAAATTTCGCTATGTCCTTCTTCAAGCCTTCCCACCAATAAACCTCCCGAAGGTCATGGTACATCTTAGTTGAACCCGGATGAATAGAGTAGTGGGATCCATGGGCTTCCTCAAGGATTCGATCCCTCAATCCATCAACATCGGGAACACATAATATCCCTTGGTACCTCAACACACCATACCCCCCCCCAACACAAGGAGAAATACTCAATCAACTTGCCAAGAACCGATTCCTTAAACTCCATCAACTGTTGATCAAGGTGTTGTTTGGACTTCACCTCAACCACCAATGATGACTCGGAGCTATGATGAACAGTAGCACCACCATTTGGAGAACTTTCCAATCGCACCCCTAATCTAGCCAACCAATTAACATCTTTTACTAGGTCTTTATTGCTTCATCCATTTGCGACACACTACCCATAGTCATACGACTTAAGGCATCCGCAACCACATTGGCCTTACCGGGATGATATAAGACACTCATATCATAATCTTTCAGCAATTCTAACCACCTTCTTTGATGTAGATTCAACTCTTTTTGAGTAAACACATATTGGAGACTTTTATGATCGGTGAAAACATCAACATGGACACCATACAAGTAATGCCTCCATATTTTCAAAGCAAACACCACGGCTTCTAACTCAAGGTCATGAGTGGGTTAGTTCCTCTCATGCACCTTAAGTTGCCTCAAGGCATAGGCAATCACCTTCCCATTTTGCATAAGCACACACCCCAAACCTATACGAGATGCATTACAATACACCACAAAGCCCTTTGTACCCTCAGGTAGTGTCAACACCGTAGCCGAAGTAAGTCTATCCTTCAATAATTGAAAACTCTTTTCACAAGACCCCGACCACTCAAACTTCTTAACTTTTTGAGTCAATGTGGTCAAAGGAGATGCAATGGATGAAAAACCATCCACAAACCTTCGGTAATAGCCCGCTAGACCCAAGAAACTCCTAATGTCTGACGGAGTCAAAGGTCTAGGCCAACTTCTCACTGCATCTGTCTTCCTTGGGTCTACCTCAACTCTCTCACTAGAGATGATGTGCCCAATAAACGCCACCTACCTCAACCAAAACTCACATTTTGTATATTTAGCGAACAATTGATGCTCATTAAGGGGTTGCAATACCACCCTCAAAGGACCCATGTGGTTAACGTCATTCTTTGAATACACCAAGATATCATCAATAAACACTATAACGAATGAATCTAGATAGCTTCGAAACACCCTATTCATTAGGTCCATAAATGCCGCCGGAGCATTTGTAAGACCGAAGGACATAACCACGAACTCATAGTGTCCATACCGAGTCCAAATGGCCGTCTTTGGAATATCTTCATTCCTCACCCTAAGTTGGTGATACCCTGACCTCAAGTCAATTTTTGAAAAGTAACTCGCCCCTTGGAGTTGATCAAACAAATCGTCAATCCGAGGAAGTTGATACTTATTCTTGATAGTAACCTTGTTGAGTTGGCGATAGTCAATACACATTCTCAAGGAACCATCTTTCTTCTTCACGAACAATACCGGATAACCCCATGGAGAAATGCTAGGCCTTATAAAGCCCTTGTCAAACAAATCTATAAGTTGTGCCTTCAACTCCTTCAATACAAAAATCAATACCAAAATCAATTTCCCATTCGGGAGGAACACCAGGAAGGTCATTAGGAAAGACCTCCGGAAATTTACTCACCACGGGGACTGACTCAATAGGAGGAATTTCGGAATCCAAGTCTTGGACTCTTACAATATGATAAAGACAACCCTTTGAGATCATTTTACATGCTTTTAGACAAGATATGAAGCGACCACTAGGAATAGAATTCCCACCCTTCCACTCAATAACGGGTTCATTTGGGAAACTAAACCTCACAACTCTAGTCCTACAATCAATAGAAGCGAAACTAGCATGCAGCCAATCCATACCCAAAATGACATCAAAATCAATCATATCTAGTTCAACTAGATCTACATGAGAAATTCTATTGGGCAAAGTAATAGGACAATTTCGATAGACTCTTTTTGCCACAATTGACTCCCCCACCGGAGTAGACACCACAAAAGGGTCATGCAAAACATCGGGTAAAGTATCAAACTTTTTAGCTACTAAAGGAGTAACAAAAGACAAAGTAGCACCCGGATCAAGCAAAGCATACACATCAATAGCAAAGATTTGTAACATACCCATCACTACATCGGGAGAGGCCTCTTGGTCATCCCTAGTACGAATAGCATAGAAGCAGTTCTTTTTGGGAGCATCCCTAGAACCGCTTGGCTGCCCACCCTTCTCTTGCCCTTTAGCATTAGGACAATCTCGCACCTTGTGACCCATCTTTCCACAACCAAAGAAATTGTCCGACCCAAGGAGGCAAGCACCAAAATGTTTCTTCCCAGATTCCTTGCAAGGTGGTCTCTCTTCAAATGAATTTCCACTTTTCCCTTTTTGAACTCTTGGCCTAGGGTCCCTCTCATCCCTGGTCTTGGGAAATTTGGATGGAACTTGATTCGAGAACCTCTTCTTGAATCTAGGCTTGTCTTGAATTCCAAGCCTATCTTTCGCAGCTCCACCCTCAAAAGACCTTGTTCTTTTTGATTCTCTATCCTTTCTTTTTGTTCTATCCTCCTCAACCCTTTTTGCATGCACCATAAGATGACCAATATTCATGTTATCATGAAGCATAGCCGAATGACATTCTTCTTGCAAGTCATCCAACACACCCATCACAAATTGACTCATCTCGTCTCTAGGATCGGAGACCAAGGAAGGAGCATATTTGGCCAATTGAATGAATTTCAAAGAGTAATCCTGAACACTCGTACTTCCTTGGCGAAGGTTGATGAATTCCACCACCTTAGCTTCCCTCATCTCTCTTGGGAAAAACCGATCAAGGAAAGCCCTCTTGAAGATCTCCCAATTCACCGGTCACCTTGAAGTAGCCTATTGTCTTTCCATTGCACATGCTAAGTATGAGCCACATCCTTGAGTTGGTATGAGGCCAATTAGGCATTCTCATTGGAAGACAACCCCATAACACATAGTATCTTATAAACCTCATCAACAAATTCTTGAGGGTCTTCATCAACCTTAGACCCATTGAAGATAGGAGGATTCATCCATGTGAAATCCCTAAGTAGAGAAGCCATAGTTTTCTCATGAACCCTAGGTGCAACATCCCGATTGGCTTGGGCAGTCATAGCTTGAGCTTGAACCGTGGAAGCTTGGTCTTGAGTAGTCATGGCTTGGGCTATTTGAGCAAGAATAGCCCCCATCTGAGCCTCTATCATAGGTGGAGGATCGGCCGAAGCCTGATCATCAACAACAATCTCTTCAAGAGGAGACACTGGATCATCACAGGGAGGTATTCCCGCATTAGCAATCTCCTCCTCAAGTCTCCTAGCCGCATTCCTCCGAGTATTCATCTCCTATAACCAAAATACAAGGTTTAGGTAAAATCATATGAGAAGTACACTCTAGAGGCACGATAATGGATTTCCAAAAATGAGAGTGATTCCTAAGCATCAAATAAGTTCCCATTAATAAGTGTGGCGCGCTTCACAATGATGAATACAAACCTACACAGACGTGGTTGAGAGAGACGTCAACATCAAGGATATTCAACCTCATGTTCTGATACCAAGTTTTTCACATCCGGGTTTACCCCCTAGATGTAACCGGCATCATCGTCCTCTTTGAGGACTAAGACAAGTCTCTTAGTCTTACATCATTGCATTCATCGATTAAAAATACAGAAGAATTAAAAACTTTTGCAAACTAATCTAATCGGAGGTTTACATAGACCTCTACATACACATAATTATATTTATATCAAGTATACATAGACTTGTTCGTATAAGAATATTACATAGTCTCCTACTTTTATTTCACATACTTATATAATAAGGAATAGAGTCATAAATCCGTCTCATCTCATAAACCATCTAAACGAGAAAAATAACATTGGGCATAGCCCTACATCAATAAATGTAAGCCACATATAGGCTTTATACAACTTTGTCTCAAATAGGAAATAGAGTCAATACAAAATTTGTAGTAACTAAGTAACTTCATAAGAGACTATTGGCATCATCCTCGGGAATATGAGGACCTACCACTTGGATGATAGAATATCCAAGTCTTCCTTCCAATCACCTCAAACCAACTTCAACGACCGGAACCTAAAATGTTTGGTAAAGAGGGAGAAAATGGGGTTAGTATGCCACATGTACTAAATATGAGACCATATGCACAAATACCAACAAAGTATGCTAAAAAAGGGACATTTAATGAAATCATGTTATTCAAACCAATCCTTTAAACATACTAAACAAGTTAATTATATCATATGCATATCATCATACTTAAACCCATAATCCCATATAACTCTAACATCAAGTAATAACATCACAAACATGAATAAGAGTAAATCATATGAATACCAAAGCAAACCAACCAACTATAATCCTTAAGAAGCCACACGTGCAATGACCAAGCAAAGCCCCATAACCCTACTTAGTCAAGTAACCTACCAAAGATCATAATTAGCAATTCACTTCACATAGCATCATCTTCCATCTCGCATAGTATTCTTTCTTTAACAATGATAACCAATTTCATATTCATAAGCATCTCATTCAACACATAAAGTCATTTACATTATATCGTCATTCATATACAGAATATTAACTTCTCAAAGTTTCTATCAAGGCAAACTAGTGCAAGGCATAGGTAGAGTCCCATACCCCTACCTAAGCTAATGTCAAACCCCTCAAGTCCCTTCAATTAGTCTATACTTCGTTCATTCATTTTAGTTTAGGGAACTCTTGCCTTAACTGACATAGACCACATGAGATAATGTGGGATCCGGTGTCATAAACCTTACACCGATGGAAGGTGGTCAACCGCCCAAGGTAGAACCTAACATAAACATGTCTATCTAGGTGGATGCACTAGCTAGTATCCTATGGTGGCAACATAGTTTATGGAGCTTGGGAAAATAACCATGGAAATATCAAATCTACACCCTACCTTGGTTCATGAGGCTATCCACCCTGTGAGGACCGTAGTGAACCCTACCTTCCTTATGTAAGAAAGTGTCACCCCCTCACCTACAAGCTCGCTCTATTGAAATGCCTTTACTCTTATTATAATCATAGACTTAATTTAGGTCATAGGTCCTAGATCTTGTATATTCGTTATCATAGCTCAATAAGAATTGTATGACAATTAGTCCTTTCATTCACAATTCATATAAGTGAGGTCAACCTTTTTGTATATCACATCATAATAGGGTACGTAATCACATGTTATCATTCTTATGGCACGTACACCCTAAGCAACCTCACAACCAAAACATAAGACATTTCAACTCAATCATCATACCATCATATCACTCTAAGCAAGGTATACTTCAATACAACATCATAACTTGATGACAATTTACCATAATTAAAGTGAGAATTAGGATAGTCAAGACTTACCAACACTCCTCCATAGTTCGTCATAAAGGGCCTTACCATCAACCCATGGATTAACGCAATTTGAGCCATCACACCAATGTAACTCAACAACCAACGTGATTATGAATTTAGAAAAGTCACTACACCATAATTTAATACTAAATCAAAACTTGGAAACATGTTATCTAAGCCTATCTTCTTAACCTAGATCAATACCCAAGGATTTGCATGAAGGACTTCAATTCACCACTATAGATTCACGATCAATGTAATAACAACCATTAAATATGATTTAATCAATAATAGAATCAATTGTATCAAACTAAACCTAATTCATATCAAGATCATACCTAGGGTTAGGGATTAAGGGTCATGATCTACAATCTAGACAAAACCATATCAATTCATCCTAACCAAGTTACAATACATGATAATCTACTCATTATAACCCAAAGAAAACATGAACAACTCAATTCATAACATAAAATTCGTGATTGAATGAAACCCATATGAAACTCAACTTTTGGGAAAGCCTTTGAAGGAGCCCTTTGAGGAAAGAAGTCTTAAAGGTTAATTAGATCCCATACCTTAAGATTGGATGACCTTTTAATGGTGATTCATCCTTAACCAGCCCCCAATTCACCTCCCAAGCTAATCTCCAATGGTGTCTTCCAATAGAGAGAGAAAGTAGAGAGAAAGTAGAGAGAAAGAAGAGAGTTTATTTTGAGAGTTGTATTTAGGCTAATGAGGATTGAAGGTGTTTATAGTGGGACTAAATCAACTCAATTAATCTTCCTTAAATCCCCAAATACCCCTAAACCATCTAATTAATTAATTGTATTTAATTTAAAACGTGCAGGGATTTACAGATCCTCACCGACGGAACCCCACTGACGGACCATCGGTGAATCGACGGCAGCCCCTTCCTCCGTCCTGCACTCCGTCGTCTTGGTCAGAGGCTGTGCAGGAGAGGGTTCCTTGGAAATCAACTAAGTGTGGGACGACGGTGGCCTCGACACCCCGTCGAGCCACTGACGCCCCGTCAACCGTCTTCCGTCGTGTGTAACAGTAGCTAGTAAGCGAGAGACTTCTTGAATCTTTCTAAGTGTGGGACGACAGTGGACTCGACTGCCCGTCGAGCCAGTGACGCCCCATCGTCTCCTTCGTCGATGCACGCTGTCAAGCAATGTTGCATCCAAGCTTCAAGTGTCCTTCTCAAGGGACCTTGGTTGGTCCTTGGGAAATCGTACCTGGACGTTTCAATCATGAAACATTCCTCACATGTGTTACACTTATTTATACCAACTTTCATTCGAATGCAACTCTTAAAACTAGTCAAACGGCTAAGACACACTAGCCCCCCATTATGAACCAACTTTCCGGACGTTCTTGAATATTTTGGTTCTTAAACACCTTAACCACTCTATATGCACCTAATTCGACTTATAGCAGTGGTTAGACCTCATGGAGACTAGGTTAAGTTTTACAACATGCCTTGAGATTTTCGAAATGTTACACACACCCTAGTTATAACTAGCGTCCTCGTACTCGAAGAGGGATCAAGCCCTTAGCATTCGTCATAGCACGTAGCATAGAATACAAATGCAGAAAAATTGAACTTCGCTTCATATATGAAAATAAAAACTAAATTCATCATTATATACCATCTTAACATAGAAGTATAGAAATTTGGGACTAAGTCCTTAAAATCAATAAGGAGTATATAAATAGAAAATACAACAACGTCTTCAAACATAAGAAAAGAACTAAAAAGCTATAATATAAGGGTATTGTCCTCGAACTTGAGGACTTATCAACATGGAGAAGCAAATCCAAGTATCCTTGAAAACTGACCTTGATTCCTCAACGGCCCGAACCTACATTGTTTGGGGAAAAGGTAAGAAAATATGGGTTAGTACATCACATGTACTATTTATGGCTCCTATGCAAAAAAACCATTGAAACATTGTCACATCCGGGGAGCAACCCCTAGACATAACCGGCGTCATTGTCCTAGAAGAGGACTAAGACTAGACTCTTAGCTTACATCATTACATTGATAGGTTAAAAATACGGAAACTTTAAAACTTTTCGTTAACTTCTACATTGAGGTTTACTTAGATATCTCGCTTACACACAATAGGTTTATCGAGTATACATAGACCCTTCATATAAGAAGATTACATAGTCTTTTACTTTTATATCACATACATATTATAGGAACATAATCTTATAAGAATACCTATAATATGTCTCATATTAAGCCATCCAAAACAAATTCAACAATTGGACTTAACCCATACTTCAATACAACAAAGAGCCTCATATAGGCTATACAACAATTGTCTTGAAATGAAAAGGAAAGAACTAGAAGTCTTATAACTAGAGCAACATCAATAGCTTTATAATGGCATTTTCCTCGGAAAGTGAGGACCTACCGAACTCTTGGGAAATATCCAAGTAGTTTTCAATGGACTTTTATAATCTCAACGATCGGATCCTACATTTGTATTAAACATAAAAGATGGGTTAGTACACACTTGTACTAAGTATGAGTATATTCACATAAAACAAGTGAAATCATGCCAAAAAGTACATTTGTTCAACACATGCTAATTTACTTTGAAAAGCAATATGCATATCCAAGAACTCATATAAGACAATAAACACATAACCCTTAAGTCAAGAATATAAACAACACAAGACCATCAATATCAAGTCTACTCAAGTCAACATGCATATCAACTTAATTGAGTACATAATCGAGAAAACTCTATAATCAAGTTATAACATCAACAAGTATGCATTAGAGTTCATAACATCAAAACCTAAGCAAGACTATTACTCATGAACCCTCATTGTGTCCACTAATGCAATTGGCTAAGTAAAGCCCCATAACCTTACTCAACCAAGTAAACTCAACAAGAACTATAAGCAACGCCCAACTTCATATACTATATCATTAAGAAATAAAATCATCATACTTTATAAATGGAGACCAACCACATGTTCATAAGTGAAACCCATATCACATAGTGTCATTAGAATATAAAATTCAACACATACATAACATATACCTTATAGATCATAATAACAACCTCCTAAGGCTTCCCTCAAGGCAAACTAGTGCAAGGCATAGGTTGATTCACATACCCCTAACTAGGCTAAGTCAAACCTCTTAAGTCACCCTAGTTAGTGTGTACTCTATTACTTCATTTTACTTTTGGGAACACTTGCCTTAACCGACATAGACCACAAGATTTAAGTAGTGAATCCAATGATGTAAAACCTTACACCGATAGAAGGTGGTCCACCGGCCAAAGTAGGACCAAACATTGAAATACCGTCTAGGTGGATCCACTAGCCAGTATTCCTATGGTGGGAACATAGTTGTTATGACTCAAAATACCCCCTAGGCGTAACCAGCATCGTCATCCTCTATGAGGAATAAGACAAGCCTCTTAGTAGTCGTCATAGCAAATCATAAGTCAAAATCACGGAAAAATTAAAAAATTTACTTATATCGCATGGAGGATTACATAGTCCTCTACATAGGAATTTAGTCTAATACTGTGTCTCATATCAACCATCTATAAGGAAGTCAAACAATCCGGGCAAAGGCCTTATACAAATCCATAATTGCCACATAGGGCTTACATCAATATCTTCAACAATAGGAAAGAAATGAATGTCTACTAGACAATACAAGTACTACTAAGATAGAGTTTGTGGTAGCATCCTCGAACTAGAGGGCATACCAAAACTTGGAGAGTCTAGTCCAAACATTCTTGTTTTAGCCTCAATGATACCTCAACGGCCCGAACCTACAATGTTTGGGGAAAAAGTAAAGAAATATGGGTTAGTACAAACTACATGTACTAAGTATGGTCCCTATGCATAAAAATCGTTAATGCATGAGAAAAGGCACAATTTAGTCAAAACTATGCACAATGACCAACAATTCAATATACACATTTAAGGAACATCATAATCATATCAACATATAAGTAACTCAAGCAACACTTGTGCAATGCCAAGAATAAATCCCCATAACCCTATTCGAAGCTAAGTATCACATTAAGCAACCCATTTCGTACTTACAACATATTCTCATATATAACATGCTTCAAATATCAAGTCTACTCATAGCTTAACAACATAATCATAATCATAATAAAACACTAATAGAACCATCCTATAGGATCCCACATGTGCAATGTGTAAGAGAAGTCTCATACCCTCCCTCACACTATGTAGTCACCTTTAAGACAACCCTAATAGAAGTTCACATACATAACTTGTTCATACCTTTACTTTAGGTAAATAAGTACAATAACCGACATGAGACCATTTGAGCTACATGGAATCCGGTGTTCTACTCGCAACCCGAAAAGAGAGGGTTAACACTTGCCTAAGGTGCAACCATTCGTACGTAGCTATCTAGGTGGATCCACTAAGCTAGAGTCCTATGAGGGCACATAGTTAAGAGACAATGAGATTGTTTCTAGAAATTTTGAGTTACGAATGTGAGGGTTTCCATCTCATGAGACAACACATATATTGGGAATCCGTACTTACAAATGTGAAGAAACCCATGTGGGAGGCTGGACTTACTAACGTGACACCTCCATCTCATTTACATTCCCATTCGGTGCTAAGCAATTATTCCCTTTAGTAATCATCATATATCATCATACAAGTTCACATTAGCCTCTTCTAGACACTTAGGTGAACATCTTATCATAATAGCTCATAGGTGATCATAAGTGAGAACTATTCTTTCACTTTTAGACCAAACATTATAATCATGAGAAACTACATTAAATCATAGAATGATCATGCCATAACATAATTACGTACTTCATAGAAAATTCGTAGATCTAGGGTTAGGGATGAGGGATCCTTATCACCAACATCATAAAAACACAATTAGATATAGCATCATTATCACATAAGTAGATTTCACCTTGCATAATTGAGATCAAAGGAGAATCAAGATCATACATCATTGCCCTTCATGGGACTTCATACTTCAATACCCAAGAACTCACAACCAACATATGAAATAGGTAAATTCATGAAGTATTAACATAACTAAAATCAAAGTAAACAAGTGACATGTTCATCACCGTCAACAATTCACCTTAATCAATCCAAGAAATTAGGGATATAGGAGAATAACATGTGTCAAGGGAAAAATCATAAGAATTCATCAATTAACCACTAATTCATACTCTAACAACATTAATTCATCATAATTAACTCACAATTTCATTTAAAAAAGAAGACCCATGTGAGGATAAAATCCCTTATTTTGAGGGATCTAGAAATCATCCTTTGAAGGAAATCTTGGGGTAAAGGATTCCCAAGAGTGAAAGAAATCATACCTTATAGATGATAAATCCACAAAATTGGGTTGAAAAAACTTGAAGGCTTTTTCTTCTTCTTGGAGCTCTAATGGTCTTCAATGGAGTTTTGGAGGAAGAGAGAATTTGAGAGAGAGAGAGAGAGAGAGAGATATTTTTGAGTTCAACTCTTGGGACTTGATTTTTGTGTTAAAATTGACCTATAACTTACCCTAAGGCATTATATAGTCACCCATTAAATTACCCAAAAGACCCCTCACTTAAATGGGTTTATTTGTGAAGTCAAAACACCCAAAATACAAATTTTTAGGAATTTGGGAAGTGGCTCCGTGTCGCGGGGCCAACACACACTTTTTACTTGAAAATTGAAAACTGAACCAGTAAGGTCCATGTGGGCTGCACGTCGCGCAGCAGCCCACTGAATCCTGACTTATGGAGGCTGCTTTGGCAGCCTGCCCACCCATGTTGGGGTCCTTCCCAAGGACCCTTCCGGGGGTCCTTGGGGTGTCATTATCGAAT
This sequence comes from Solanum sitiens, assembly GCA_016801875.1. Classification (NCBI taxonomy): domain Eukaryota; kingdom Viridiplantae; phylum Streptophyta; class Magnoliopsida; order Solanales; family Solanaceae; genus Solanum; species Solanum sitiens. The sequence goes on from JABWTJ010000156.1 coordinate 728,419, forward strand.
GTTTAGACTCTCTATACAAAACTCTACCTATAAAAAGTCTTTTTACAAGTTCTATACTTGATTTGACCGTCTGAAACCTTCCCCAAACATAGGGACATCAACTAGTTAAATTTCGCTAGTTTTTGGACGTTAAGGACTTTCAGAAATGCTATGTCTCCGAAACTTCTCAAACAAGTTATTTATACTTATTTAGACCTAAAATCATTATTAATATACATTTTAGGTTCTATTATAGGTCATGGAAATTTCCGGGTGTGACAATAATTCCCCCCTTAGGAACATTCGTCCCCGAATGACACTCTAAACCTTTTTATAGGGAGAAAGACTCAAGTAACAATATCATAATGAGTTACAGCTCATAGGAGGAAATTTAAACTCCTTTCGACACATAAACATGGCTTCAACAATTAGGAACCTACTCCACACATACTTATAACAAAAGCTCAACTTTTGATATCACATAAGGAGGTAGTACCTTCTCCATTTCAATATGAGCTCAATATGAACATTAAAAGTTGACATGTTGATTTCTTATCAAAACAATATCAGTTATGCTCATTATGAGCTTCCATGAACACTTACAGCACACAACACACTTAAGTGAAATCCAACATAATAAACATATTTCATGAGAAGACAAGAACTCAATTTAAGCATGAATTTCTACTATAATATGCACATATTCAGAAAAACATGATAAGCTCAACATTATTCATATTAGTCGTATAAGGAATTTACTAACATTAATCTTAGCTAGGAGTGAGGGGAAATTATGAGAATAGCGGGTCTTCATGTCGGCCTCGGTCTCCCATGTTGCACCCTCAACAAGGTGGTTCCTCCATAGAACTTTTACGGAGGCAACCTCTTTATTCCTCAATTTCTTAACTTGGAGATCCAAGATCTCAACCGAGAACTCCTCATATGAAAGGTCCTCCTTTACCCCCAAACCTTCAGAGAAAGAATGGACATCGGATCACCTATACACTTCTTAAGCATAAATGCATGGAATACCGGATGAATCATGGCTAACTCATTTGGCAATTTCAACTCATTGGCAACACTCCCAACTCTCTTCAAAATTTCATACGGCCCCACATAACGAGGACTAAGTTTCCCCTTCTTTTCAAAACTCATCACCCCTTTCATGGGTGAAATTTTAAAATAGACCCAATCTCCTACTTCGAACTCAAGGTCCCTTTTCTATTATCAGCATAAGATATTTGTCGACTTTAAGCCGCTTTTAGTCTATCTCTTAGAACCTTAACCTTCTCGAGAGCTTAATAAACCAAGTCGGGACCAAGTAGAGCAAACTCACCTACCTCATACCACCCAACCAGGGATCTACAGCTCCTCCCATAAAGTGCCTAAAAGGGTGCCATAAAGATAGTAGAGTTGTAGCTATTGTTGTAGGAGAATTCTATCAGAGGTAGGTGGTCATCCCAATTACCTTTGAAGTAGATGATTCAAGCCCTCAACATGTATTCAAGTGTTTGAATTGTGTGTTCCGCTTTACCATCCATCTTTGGATGAAAAGTGGTACTAAGTTTCACCTTCTTACCAATCCCACATTGGAAAGCTTTTCAAAAATAGGAGGTAAATTGAGTACCTTTATCTGAAATGATAGACAAAGGGGCTCCATGCAATCTCACTATTCCTTTGAGGTACAATTTTGCATAATCTTCCGCCGAATATGTGACTTTGACAGGAAGAAAATATGCGGACTTGGTCAACCTATCAACAATGACCCATATCGAGTCATGTAGCCTTCGGGTACGAGGCAGCCCAACTATGAAATCCATGTTAATATCCTCCCACTTCCATGTAGGAATGTCTATATTTTGAGTCAAGCCACCCGGACTTTGGTGCTCCACTTTTACTCGTTGGCAATTCTAACACTTAGTGACATAATCCTTTATATCCCTTTTCATACCATTCCACTAATATGTTTCTTGTATGTCGCGGTACAATTTTGTGGCACCCGCGGGAATGGAATATCGGGAGACATGAGCCTCTTCTATGATCAATTCCCTCAACCCATCCACATCTGGTACACACAATCTTCCTTGGTGCCTAAGCACCCCATCTTCCCCTTGAGAGAAGGACTCATTAGCTTTATTAAGGACCGTTTCCTTGAACTCCATCAATAGAGTATCAAGGTGTTGCTTGGATTTAACCTAAACCACTAGAGACGACTCAGAGTTATGGAGAACCATGACACCACCCTTTAAAGAATATTCTAGTCGGACCCTCAACCCGGCCAACCTATGAACCTCTTTTACTAGCTTTTTCTTATCCTCCTCAACATGCGTCACACTACCCATGGATACTCGACTCAAAGCATCTACCACAACATTAGCTTTCCCGGGATGGTAAAGGACACTCATATCATAATCTTTTGAAAGCTCTAACCATCTTCTTTGGTGTAAATTCAAGTCCTTTTGGGTGAATACATATTCTAGACTCTTATGATCCGTGAACACCTCAACATGCACCCCATATAAATAGTGTCTCCAAATCTTTAAGGCAAATACCACGGCCGCAAGTTCAAGGTCATGAGTTGGATAATTATTCTCATGTGGCTTGAGTTGTCTAGAGGCATACGCCATGACTTTGCCATGTTGCATAAGCGCACATCCTAAAACCACTCAGGAGGCATCACAATAAATAACAAAACCTTTGGTACCCTCTGGTAAAGTCAATATTGGAGAGGAGGTGAGTCTATCTTTCAATAATTGGAAAATCTTTTCACATGATTCCAGCCATTCAAATTTGGACTTCTTTTGGGTTAAAGCCGTTAATGGAGATGCGATAGATGAAAATCCCTCAAGAAACCTCCGATAGTATCTGGCCAACCCTATAAAACTCCAAATGTCGGTAGGACTCAAAGGTCTAGAACAACTTTTGACCACTTCCGTCTTTCTCGTATCGACCTTAACCCTTTCACTACAGACAATATGACCAAGAAAAGCCACCAACCTCGACCAAAACTCACACTTGCTAAGCTTAACAAAAAGTTGGTTATGTTTGAGAACTTGCAAAATTATTTTCAAATGATCCATATGATCATCCTCACTCCTCGAGTACATTAAAATATCGTCGATAAAGACAATCACAAACAAATAAAGATACTTTCTAAAAACTCAATTCATGAGGTATATTAAAGCCGCCGGGGCATTGGTTAAGCCAAATGACATAAGAAGGAATTCAAAATGACCATCTCTTGTTCGATACGGAGGGATTGAATAAAACCCTTATCTAGAAAATATTTGAGTTGATCCTTTAGTTCTTTCAACTCGGCCGGGGCCATCCGATAAGGAGGGATTGGAATAGGTTGTGTATCAGGTAATAGATCTATACCAAAGACAATCTACCATTCGGGAGGAATTTCGTGAAGATCATCGGGGAAAACTTCTAGAAACTCCCTCACCACGTCTACCGAATCAATAGGAGGGACCTCGTATTTAAGATCCATCACTCTTACTATGTGATAGAGACAACCCCTTGCAATCAACTTGTTACGACCCAAAGTACCCCCTAGGCGTAACCGGCGTCGTCGTCCTCTATGAGGACTAAGACAAGCCTCTTAGCATTCATCATATCAAATCATAAGTCCAAATCGTGGAAAAATTGAAATTTTGGCTTATATAGCAAGGAGGTTTACATAGACCTCTACATAGGAAGCATACATAGGCTTCTGGCAATAGACCATATAAACGCATAGGAATTTAGTCTAATACGTTTTCCCATATCAAACATTTAAACGACGTCAAACAATCCGGGCAAAGCCCTTATACAAATCCATAATTGCCACATAGGGCGTACATCAATATCTTCAACAATAGGAAATAACTGAATGTCTACTAGACAATACAAATACTACTAAGTTAGAGTGTGTGGTAGCATCCTCGAACTTAGAGGGCATAGCAAAACTTGGAGAGTCTAGTCCAAGCCTTCTCTCTTTAGCCTCAATAATACTTCAAGGGCCCGAACCTACAATGTTTGGAGGAAAAAAGGAAGAAATATGGGTTAGTAAGAACCACATGTACTAAGTATGGTCCCTATGCATAAAAATCGCTGATGCATGAGAAAAGGGACAATTTAGTCAAAACTATGCAAAATGACCAACAATTCAATATACACATATAAGGAACATCATAATCATATCAAAATATAAGTAATTCAAGCAACACTTGTGCAATACCAAGAATAAAGCCCCATAACTCTATCCAAAGCTAAGTATCACATTAAGCAACCCATTTCATACTTAAAACATATTCTCATATATAACATGCTTGATATATCAACACTAATCATAGCTTACAAACATAATCATAAACATAATCATAATCATAGTCATAGTCATAAAAGAACACTACTAGCATCATCCTATTGTATCCCACATGTGCAATGTGTAAGAGAAGTCTCATACCCTCCCTCACACTATGTAGTAACCTTTAAGACAACCCTAATAGAAATTCACATACATAACTTGTTCATACTTTTACTTTAGGGAAATAAGTACCATAACCGATATGAGACAATGTGAGCTACATGCAATCCGGTGTTCTACCCCCACACCGAAAAGTGATGGTTAACACTTGCCTAAGGTGCAACCATTCGTACGTAGCTATCTCGGTGGATCCACTAAGCTAGAGTCCTATGAGGGCACATAGTTAAGAGACAATGAGATTGTTTCTAGAAATTTTGAGTTACTAATGTGAGGGTTTCCATCTCATGAGACAACACATATATTGGGAATCCGTACTTACAAATGTGAAGAAACCCATGTGGGAGGCTGGACTTACTAACGTGACACCTCCATCTCATTTACATTCCTTTTCGGTGCTAAGCAATTATTCCCTTTAGTAATCATCATATATCGTCATACAAGTTCACATTAGCCTCTTCTAGACACTTAGGTGAACATCTTATCATAATAGCTCATAGGTGATCATAAGTGAGAACTATTCTTTCACTTTTAGACCAAACATTATAATCATGAGAAACTACATTAAATCATATAATGATCATACCATAACATAATTACGTACTTCATGGCAAATTCGTAGATCTAGGGTTAGGGATGAGGGATCCTTATCACCAACATCATAAAAACACAATTAGCTATAGCATCATTATCACATAAGTAGATTTCACCTTGCATAATTGATATCAAAGGAGAATCAAGATCATACCTAATTGCCCTTCATGGGACTTCATACTTCAATACCTAAGAAATCACAATCAACATATGAAATATGGAAATTCATGAAGTATTAACTTAACAAAAATCAAAGTAAACAAGTGACATATTCATCACCCTCAATATTTCACCTTAATCCATCCAAGAAATTAGGAATTTAGGGGAAAGACATCGGTCAAGGGAAGACTCATAGGAATTCATCAATTAACCATTAACTCATACTTAAACAACATTAATTCATCATAGTTCATCACAATTGATTCACGATTTCATTTTATAAAGAAGACTCATGTGAGGAGAAAAACCCTTGTTTTGGGAAATGTAGAAATCATCTTTTGAAGGACCTCTTGGGGAAAGGAATCCCAAGAGTGAAAGAAACCATACCTTATTGATGAGAAAACCACGAAATTGGGTTGAAAAACTTGAAGGCTTGATCTTCTTCTTGGAGCTCTAATGGTCTTCAATGGAGTTTTGGAGGAAGAGAGATTTGGGAGAGAGAGAGAGATTTTTTATTTCAAATTGAGGGACTTGATTTGAGTGATAAAATGGAACTAAAACTGACCCTAATACATTATTTGGTCACCCATTAAATTACCCAAAGTACCTCTCACTTAAATGGGTTTATTTGGGAAGCCAAAACACCCAAAATACGACTTTTACAATATCTGGGAACTAGGTGCGCGTCGCGGGGATAATTCCCCAATTTATTTTCAAATTTTTAGATGAGGCAATGAGGAATGTGTCAGACTCTTGTCGCGAGGCTGCCTCCAAAATCTTGAGGCAATGACATGCGTGTCAGGCTCGCGTCGCGCGCTATGCATCCCATTTTGCCTGCGTGCAGCCTGCCCACCCATGTTTGGGTCCTCCCCAAGGACCCTTCCGGTGGTCCTTGGGGTGTCGTTTTCAAATGTTTAGACTCTTTCTACTACACTCTACCTATACAAAGTCTTTTTAAAAGTTTTAGACTTCATATGACCCTCTGAAACCTTCACCAAATATAGGGACGTAAACATAGTTGAATTTCGCTGGTTTCCGGACGTTAAGGCTTTTCTTTAATCCTATTGATCCGAAACTTCTCAAACAAGTTATTTACACTTATTTAGACCTAAAATCATTGTTACTTGATATTTTAGTCTCTAGTATAAATCATGGAAATTTTGGGGTGTGTCAATACTCCCCCCTTAGGATAATTCGTCCCCGAATGACACTCTAAACCTTTCTATAGGAGGAAAGACTCAAGACTAGCAGCCAACCAACCAACAATATCATAATGAGTCACAGCTCATAGGATGAAATATCAACTCCTTTCAACATATAAACATAGAATTAAAAAATAGGAACTTAATCCACAACATATCATAACACTAGCTCAACTTTTCATATCACATAAGGAGGTTCTACCTTCTCCATTTCATTATAATCACAATATGAATATTAAAAGTTAAATTGTTGATTTATTATCAAAATGATATCAGTTATGCTCATTATAATATTCCATGAACACTTATAGCACACAACACACTCAAGTGAAAGTCAACATATTACACATATCTTATCGAAAGACAAGATCTAAACTTAGGCATGAATTTCTACTACAATATGCACATATTTAGAAAAACATGAGAAGTTCAACATTATTCATAATAGTCATATAAGAAATTACTAACCTTAATTTGGCTAGGAGTAAGGGGGGAAAAATGAGGATAGCTGGTCTTCATGTCGGCCTCGGCCTCCCATGTTGCACCCTCAACATGGTGGTTCCTCCGTAGAACCTTTGCGGAGGCAACCTCCTTATTCCTAAATTTCTTAACTTGGCAATCCAATATCTCAACCGGGACCTCGTCATATGAAAGGTCCTCCTTTACCCCCAAACCTTCTAGAGGAAGAATGGACACCGGATCTCCTATACACTTCTTAAGCATATGGAATACTGGATGAATCATGGCCAACTCATTTGGCAATTTCAACTCATAGGCGACACTTCCAAACCTCTTCAAAATTTCATACGTCCCCACATAACGGGGACTAAGTTTCCCCTTCTTTCTAAACCTCATCACCCCTTTTATGGGTGATATCTTCAAATAGACCCAATTTCCTACTTCGAATTCTAAGTCCCTTTTTCTATTATCGGCATAGGATTTTTGTCGACTTTGAGCCGCTTTTAGTCTATCTCTTATAACTCGAACCTTCTCAAGAGCTTCATAAACCAAGTCAGGACCAAGTAGAGCAAACTCACCTACCTCATACCACCCAACCGGGGATCTACACCTCCTCCCATAAAGTGCCTCAAAGGGTGCCATGGATATAGTAGAGTGGTAGCTATTGTTGTAGGAAAATTCTATCAAAGGTAGGTGGTCATCCCAATTCCCTTTGAATTTGATGACGCAAGCCCTCAACATATCTTCAATGGTTTAATAGTCCGTTCTGATTGACCATCCGTCTTGGGATGAAATCGGTACTAAGTTTAGCCTTCGTACCAATCCCACTTTGAAAAGCTTTCCAAAAATGAGAGGTAAATTGAGTAACTCTATCCGAAATGATGGACAAAGGGGCTCCATGCAATCTCACAATTTCTTTGAGGTACAATTTGGAATAATCTTCCCCCGAATATGTGAATTTAAAGGGAAGAAAATATGCAGACTTGGTCAACCTATCAACAATAACCCATATCGAGTCATGTTGCCTTCGGGTACGAGGCAACCCAACTATGAAATCATGTTAATATCCTCCCACTTCCATGTGGGAATGTCTATATTTTGAGTCAAGCCACCTGGCCTTTGGTGCTCCCCATTTACTTGTTGGCAATTCGGACACTTAGCAACAAAATCCTCTATATCCCTTTTTATACCATTCCACCAATATGTTTCTCGTAAGTCATGGTACATCTTTGTAACACCCGGGTGAATGGAATATAGGGGGCCATAAGCCTCTTCCATGATCAATTCCCTCAACCCATCCATATCCGGTACACACAATCTTCCTTGGTGCCTAAGCACCTCATCTTCCCCTTGAGAGAAGGACTCATTAGCTTTACTAAGGATTGTTTCCTTTAACTCCATCAATAGAGGATCAAGGTGTTGTTTAGATTTCACCCTCACCACTAGAGATGACTCGGAGTTTCGCCAAACCATGACACCACCTTTTAGAGAATCTTCTAGTCGGACACCCAACCGGGCCAGCCTATGAACCTCTTTTACTAGCTCCTTTTTATCATCTTCAACATACGTCACACTACCCATGGATACTCGACTCAAAGCATCCGCCACCACATTAAATTTTACCAGATGGTAAAGGACACTCCTATCATAATCCTTTAAAATCTCTATCCATCTTCTTTGGCATATATTCAAGTCTTTTTGGGTCAATACATATTTTAGACTCTTATCATCCGTGAACACGTCAACATGCATCCCATATAGATAGTGTCTCCAAATCTTTAAAGCAAACACCACGGCCACAAGTTCAAGGTCGTGTGTTGGATAATTCTTTTCAAAAGGTTTAAGTTGTCTAGAGTTGTATGATATAACTTTGCCACGTTGCATGAGCACACATCCTAGACCCACTCGGGAGGCATCACAATAAACCACAAACCCATCGGTACACTCCGATAAAGTCAATACCGGAGTAGAGGTGAGTCTATCTTTCAATAATTGGAAGCTCTTCTCACAAGATTCCGACCATTCGAACTTGGACTTAAATTGGGTTAAGACCGTTAATGGAGATGTGATAGATAAAAATCCCTCAACAAACCTCCGATAGTAGCCGGCCAACCCTAGAAAACTCCGAATGTCGGTAGGACTCAAAGGTCTTGGCCAACTTTTTACCACTTCCGTATTCCTTGGATCAACCTCTACCCCTTCACTAGAGACAATGTGCCCAAGAAATGCAACCGACCTCAACCAAAACTCACACTTTCTAAACTTAGCAAAAAGTTGATTATCCTTGATAACTTGAAAAACTATCCTCAAATGATCTGTATGATCATCCTCACTCCTTAAGTATATTAAATATCATCAATAAAGACAATCACGAATAAATCAAGATACTTTTTAAAAACTCAAATCATAAGGTCCATGAATGCCGCTTGGGCATTTGTTAGACCAAATGACATCCCTAGGAATTCAAAGTGGCCATATCTTGTTCATAATGCCATTTTTGGAATATAAACCTTCCTAACTCTAAGTTGATGATAACCCGATCTTAAGTCAATGTTTGAAAAGTAACTCTCTCCTTGGAGTTGATCAAATAAGTTATCAATCGTAGGGAGCGGGTACTTATTCTTTATAGTGACTTTGTTCAATTGCCAATAATTGATACACATTCTCAAAGACCCATCCTTCTTCTTCACAAACAATACCGGGGCACCCCATGGAGATATACTAGGTTGAATACAACCCTTACCTAAAAAATCCTTGAGTTGAGCCCTTAGTTCTTTTAACTTGGCCGGGGCCATCCGATAAGGAGGGATTGATATAGGTTGTGTATCCGGCAATAAGTCGATGCCAAAGTCAATCTCCCGCTCTTGAGGAATTCCGGGAAGTTCATCGAGAAAGACCTTCAAAAATTCCTTCACTACGGGTACCGACTCTATGGGAGGGACTTCGGATTCAAGATCCCTAAGTATCACTATGTGATATAGACAACCCTTTGCAATCAATTTGGAAGCTTTTAGACATGAGATGATCTTACCCCTAGGATTTGAGTTTCCTCCCTTCCACTCAAAAATGGGTTCATTTGGAAATTGAAATTTGACTACCCTCGTCCTACAATCAATAGAGGCAAAGAAAGCACACAACCAATTCATTCCCAATATGACGTCAAAATCAAGCATATCAAGTTCTATCAAGTCAACTAATGTAACTCTATTGGTAAAGGAAATTGGACAACCTCTATAGACTCTATTAACCACCACGGAATCACCAACTGGGATAGAAACCAAAAAAGGTTCGTCTAATATGTCGGGTAGTATATCAAATTTCATGGCTATAAGAGGGGTCAGAAATGACAATGTAGCTCCCGGATCCAACAAAGCATATACATCAAAGGAAAATAATTTTAACATACCGGTGACCACGTCCGGTGAGCTCTGTTGATCACTTTTGGGATTGGAGATCATAGCAGAGATTTTTCTTAGGGGCATCCGGATTTTGAGCACTTGATTGATCTTGAGCATTTTCCCCTCCTTGAGTCTTCATCATAGGGCAATCTTTCTTCATGAGACCACTCTTGCCATATTATATCAATTACCTATGCCCACAAGACACTTGCCTTCATGCCTTCTACCATATTTAGAGCAAAGAGGCCTATCAACATAAGAACGACCACTTTTTCCCTATTAGGGCTTGGGAGTAGGAACCTTACACTTATTTCCCCTTGGAGTACTAGAACATCCTTGATTAGAAAACCACTTCTTTAACCTTGGTTTTTATTGAACCTCATACCTATTCGTATAAGAATTACCCTCTTCAGTTCTCACCTTCTTCAACTCCCTACCAACTTGTTTAAGCTCTAATTCCTCAATTTGCTCGGCATAAACCATGACACGAGAGATGTCCATGCTAAGAATCAACATAGCCGACCTACATTCATTAACCACAAGATCGGATATCCCCATGACAAATTTGTTCATCTTATCTCTAGAATCCGCAACCATAGTAGGAGCATGCTTTGATAGTTGAGTAAACTTGAGGCTATACTACCTCACACTCATACCCCTTTGACGAATGTTGATGAATTCCTGCATTTTTCTCTCCCTTAATTCCAAGGGAAAGGACATATCAAGGAAAGTCATCTTGAAAGTATCCTAAGTAATCCGACCTTCTCTAACCGGTCTTTCATCCCTCCATTGTTCATGCCAAACTTGAGCCACATCTTTCAGTTGGTAGGCAGCTAGTTCCGCCTTTTCTTGAGAAGAAATACCCATAGCATCAAGAACCTTTAACACTTCATCAATGAACCCTTGTGGGTCCTCCTCCACCTTAGAACCATAGAAGATAGGGGGATTCATCCTTGTGAAGTCCCTAACCCTTGAAGCGATGGTATTGGCATTAGGTTTCACTTGCACCCTTGTATCCCTAGCAACTTGGGTAGCCAACACTTGAGTCAAGTTATGAATGGCCGACCTTATGTCAACATTAGACATAACACCTTCAATAGGAACTTGAGGGTTTTGAGGAGCTTGAGGGGGAACCGCCTCATTCAGATACTCCTCTCCAGCCTTTCGAGCATTGTTCCTCCTTGTATTCATTGCCTATAAGCACAAATAAAAGATTAGAAGAAAGGACTAGATAGAGTTGTGACTCTTACAAACGACTAAGGAATAACAAAAGTGTGAAAGTTCCTAAGCATCACATAGTCTCTCATTCATAAGTGTGGTGCGCTTCACAATTATGATTAAGACACTACATAGACGTGGATTAATGAGACATCAATCCTAAAAAAATATAACCTCATGATCTGATACCAAGTTTGTTACGACCCAAAGTACCCCCTAGGGGTAACCGGTGTCGGCGTCCTCTATGAGGACTAAGACAAGACTCTTAGCATTCATCATAGAAAATCATAAGTCAAAATCGCAGAAAAATTAAAACTTTTGCTTATATAGCAAGGAGAGTTACATAGACCTCTACATAGGAAGCATACACAGGCTTCTTTAATAGACAATAACAAGGCATAGGAATTTAGTCTAATACTTTGTCTCATATCGACCTTTTAAACGACGTCAAACAATCCGGGCAAAGCCCTTATACAAATACATAATTGCCACATAGGGAGTACATCAATATATTCAACAATAGGAAAGAAATGAATGTCTACTAGACAATACAAATACTACTAAGATAGAGTGTGTGGTAGCATCCTTGAACTAGAGGGCATACCAAAACTTGGAGAGTCTAGTACAAGACTTCTTGCTTTAGCCTCAATAATACTTCAACGGACCGAACCTACAATGTTTGGAGAAAAAAGGAAGAAATATGGGTTAGTACAAACCATATGTACTAAGTATGGTCCCTATGCATAAAAATCGTTGATGCATAAGAAAAGGGACAATTTAGTCAAAAAAATGACCAACAATTCAATATAAACATATAAGGAACATCATAATCATATAAACATATAAGTAACTCAAGATACATTTGTGCAATACCAAGAATAAAGCCCCATAATCCTATCCAAACCTAAGTATCACATTAACCAACCCATTTCATACTTAAAACATATTTTCATATATAACATGTTTGATATATCAACACTAATCATAGCTTACCAACATAATCATAAACATAATCATAATCATAGTAATAGTCATAAAAGAACACTACTAGCATCATCCTATTGGATCCCACATGTGCAATGTGTAAGAGAAGTCACATACCCTCCCTCATACTATGTAGCAACCTTTAAGACAACCCTAATAGAAGATCACATACATAACTTGTTCATTCTTTTACTTCAGGGAAATAAGTACCATAACCGACATGAGACCATGATAGCTACATGGAATCCGGTGTTCTACCCCCACACCGAAAAGAGAGGGTTAACACTTTCCAAAGGTGCAACTATTCGTACAAAGATATTCTAGGTGGATCCACTATGCTAGAGTCCTATCTGAGAACATAGTTAAGGGTCAAGGAGATTGTTTCTAGAAACCTTGACTACTAATCGTGAAGGTTTCCATCTCATGAGACAACACATATCTTGGGAATCCACACTACTAGTCATGAAGAAACCCATGTTGGAGGCCGGACTTATTAACATGAGACCTCCATCTCATTTACATGCCCTTTCAGTGCTAAGCAATTATTCCCTTTAGTAATCATAATATATCATCATACAAGTTCACATTAGTCTCTTTTATACCTTTAAGTAAACATCTTATCATAATAGCTCATAGGTGATCATAACTGAGAACTATCCTTTCACTTTTAGACCTAACATTATAATCACGAGAAACTACCTTCAATTATATAATGATCATACAATAACGTAATTACATACTTCATAGCCAATTCATAGATCTAGGGTTTGGGATGAGGGTTTCGTGTCACCAACATCACAACAACACAATTAGCTATAGCATCATTATCACATAAGTAGATTTCACCTTGCATAATTGAGATCAAAGGAGAATCAAGATCATACCTAATTGCCCTTCATATGACTTCATACTTCAATACCCAAGAAATCACAATCAACATATGAAATAGGGCAATTCATGAGGTATTAACTTAACTAAAATCAAAGTAAACAAGTGACATGTTCATCACCATCAACAATTCACCTTAATTAATCCAAGAAATTAGGAATTTAGGGGAAAGACATGGGTCAAGGGTAAACTCATAGGAATTCATAAATTAACCATTAATTCATACTTAAACAACACTAATTCATCATAATTCATCACAATTGATTCACAATTTCGTTTTAGAAAGAAGACCCCTATAAGGAGAAAAACCCTTGTTTTGGGGGATTTAGAAATCATCTTTTGAATGACCTCTTGGGAAAAGGAATCACAAGAGTGAAAGAAAATCATACCTTATTGATGAGAAAGCCACAAAATTGGGTTTAAAAACTTTAAGGCTTGATCTTCTTCTTGGAGCTCTAATGGTCTTCAATGGAGTGTTGGAGGAAGAAATATTTTGGGAGAGAGAGAGATTTTTTATTTCAACTTGTGGGACTTAATTTGAGTGATAAAATGGACCTAAAATTGACCCTAAGGCATTATATAGTCACCCATTAAACTACCCAAAAGACCCGTTACTTACATGGGTTTATTTGGGAAGTCAAAACAGCCAAAATACGACTTTTACGATATCTGGGAACTAGGTGAGTGTGACAACCCAAAAACTACTATGCTAAGTAAGGCCTAAACGTACCTAGAATGCCTAGGTTAGATCGGGTTCACACGGATTGATGCGCATGGAACCAGACCTCTGAACCTATGCACCAGCCAAGCCAACCAACTTGGTGAGTTAGTTGAGCTAGGCAGAGTTGGTTCGAGCCATGTAGTGTACCCGAATAATAGGATTCACTCTGATGAGTCTTAACTGGACTTAGAGGGTTAGTCCTAGGTTTTAAGGGTTTTAGGGGTATAAAGGTAATTTTGGGGCTAGGGGTAGTATAGTAATTACCCTAGGCTGATATTTAATTTATTAAATAAAGATATTAATTAGTCAAAATAAGTCAAATATCGGTGGTCAAACCCAAGATTGACCTTACCTCCACAACTCGGGTTCGAGCCGAGTTGGAAGCATAATGAGGCACGAATTAAAGGATTAAAAATTAGAGAAAATATGGAGGGGCATTATAATAACTTAATATATAATTATAATCTGATTTTTATAATTGAAATTGTGTTGAATAAGTCAACAACAATTCCCACAAAAGGGGGCGCACAACTCCCACTAGGAGTGTGCTTCTTGCCCACTCTTAATTCTTTAATTTACTCCGAAAAACATTTTCAGCTTTCCACACTTCAAAAATAGAATATAAACGTAAAACTCACTGTTATAAGCGTATTATTGGCTGCAGCCATGAAAAACAAAAGGAAAAACTTGTACGCCTATGTGTTATAAGTAAATAACTTCACTTGGGAACAAGAATCAAAGCTCGGAAGAAAGGTTTGTGTGTGGGCCAAGGCATGTGGTTGTGGCTGGTTTTCAAGGCTGAAAAGGTATGGGTTTTCTTCTCTCTTGGTCCCTTTCCCAAGAGTCCCCTAAGGTTCATTTTAAATCCAATCGAAAAACTAAGGTTGTCCCCCGTTGCATGCCCCTGTCATTAGATCCTATGAACGAATTGATGCATGCGTTGGTATGACTTCTGGTAGAAGATTTAGGAATGATTGTGGTTGTGTGTAATGTATGTTACAGGCTGTTTATGATTTGTTATGTACGTCCGAATGTTGAATGTCATATGTGCACAAAACATGCTGTTTTCCGTAATTGTATTGTTACTGTTAACTTAAAGAAAATGGTGAATCATGTGTTATGCAATGTTGTGTGTTTAACATGCAAAATAAATCGTGATGTTCATGAATAAGAAAGTGAAAGTAAAGTCCTTAATGAATTGGTCAAAAGTATATGTAAAACTATGAGTTAAATGCCTAGGATAAATGTAAGAGAGTGAATTTCAACTTTATGTTAAATGAATATGGTTTCGGCTAGTCACTAACATATATGTAGAGGAATAGTTGCTGCCATTTAGAGTGAATCTCGAAATTCATAAGGTACTAATACTAAGTGATTAAGCCTTAAAATAAAATAAAAGAAAATAGGGTGAGAGAGGGGATTCGAACTTGGGCAGGTTGAAAGAAGCTTGGAATTAAAAGAAAAAGGAAATAGTGAGGGAAGGGGGATTCGAACTTGGCTCCTTGGACAAGGGTGTGAGATACATAAATCTCACACCAAAATAAAGTAATAAAAGATGAGACCACTGGGATTAGATCCCAGATCCTCTTGGCCGAATTAAGGAAGACACTTAGCACTCTAAATAATTAAAAATAAGGTGCTACCCAAGGGATTCGAACATGGGTCCTCTTGGCCAAATTTATGGAGACACTTAACACTTTAAATAATTAAAAATAAAGTGCTGCCCAAGGGATTCGAACATGGGTCCTCTTTGCCGAAATTGGGAGACACAAAAGTCTCACATATAATTAAATAAAATTCAGCCACTAGGGATTGAACTTGGGTCCCTTGACTGCATGTGTAAAATGAATAAGTCTTACACAACATATACTTAGATGGTCATGAAACACTTAGTCAATTATGAGTAACCCGAATTGGGTAAGAACAGGAGTTAATGGTAAGATTATTAAATGAACATTCACGTAATGAGGTGAGTAATTATATTATACTATAATGCTAATGAAAACACTGACAACATGATAAGAGGCTAAGATGAATGGTGAGACAAGTCTCAACCAAGCCTAAGTAAATGTTACCAAACGTACTCACCTTTGGGAGTGTAGAATGATGTAGGAGTCAAGCCTCAAGCATATTCCAAAAGAAACTGTTAAGAATGAATTCATAGTTAATATGTAAAGAAAAGAGTGACTACATGATTATAGGCTAGTTCAAGTGAGACAAGCTGCATCTACGCCTAAAAAGCAATGTCACTAAATGCAATTTCTAAGAGATCATATCTATGTTAACCGATGAAAAAATTATGAAAGGTGAGTAAAGATAAAATGAGAAGATGTTAAAAAAGAACAGGGAGGCACCACAATATGAGGCTAGTGCAAGTGAGACAAGCTGTACCTACGCCAATATAAGGTCACCAAAAGTACTCACCTAAGAGAGTGTTGAATATTAAGAGACAAGTCTCAATCACACTCTATATGTAAGTGTAAGGACAATTCACACTTAATACGTAAAGAAGAGATGAGAAATCATCTAATGAGCTATGATTACCTCATTCTAGAAGCAAGCTTCGATGATGTATGAGTTGAATATAAAAAGGAACTTTAAACAGAGCACCGATAGGCTAGTTATGAGTGGTGATGCCTTCTTTAGGGAAGGGCGGAGGTTCACATAAATCTCATGAGATGAGACTGTCCACCAATGTGGGTATGGGTCTGCCTAAATCTCCTATTCTTTGAACTATGCTGCCAACATTTGGAACTAGCTTGGTTCGAACCCATGAAGCTAGAATGTTTTGGTTTCACCTTGGCCAGTGACTCCACCTCTTTTCGGTGTGGGGAAGACACCGGAATTCATGAGCTCACATGATCTATGTCGGTTAAATTTGAAGTTCCTCAAAGTATGAAAGATAATAAAATGAACGATACCGAAGGTGTTTGTGCAAGACAATCAGGAGGTGAGACCGGAGTCAAGTATTGACATTAGGTCATTCTTGGTCATTGTACTTCATGATCCCGATGAGAGTCTTAATCTTCATCCTAGGTATAGCTGGTGTTCTAAGAAAGCATGTTGATTAGGAAGATCCATCCTTGTTCATGCATTACCGTTATGTGTTGTTGCATGTACCCATACTTAGTACAAGTGTGTACTAATTCCATACAATATTACTATTTTAGGTGCAGGGTCAGGTGGACGTTTAGGGTATCATTGCAGTTGTTCGGACTCTGATATTTCATCCAGACTTGGTAGGTCCCCATGCATTCGAGGATGCCTGCCTTTATATTTCTTGCTTAGTAGTAGGTTTGAACTATTGGGGTAGGTTCCACTAGTGTTTCTTTCCTATTTTATTCAGACGCTTGTAATGATGCCGTTTTGGCAAGTATTACGTATAACATGAGATTCCATTTCTTCCAAGTTGCATGATCATATAATTAGATGGTTGATGTATCAGCAATGAACTTCCTTAAAGATATGCTTTTATATGAAGTCTATGTATACTTCAACTATAAACAAAAAGTTCCAAATTTTTTGCAAAAATTAACCGTATGAATGTGATGAATGCAAGAAGAAGCTTGTCTGCGACCTCTGAGAGGTCAACGACGGCGGTTGCAATTCGTATTCCAGAATCCGGGTCATGATAAACTTGGTATCAGAGCATTAGGTTAAATATCCAAGACTTCAGGCTCATATCAACCACGTTAAGTAGTTTGTATGTTATGATAGTGAAATGCACCACTATCATGAATTAAAGACTGCATAATGCTTAGGAAATTTTCCCTTCTTCAACTCTTATGGTTCCTTATGAAATTTTGAATTCTTGGTGTTAAGAGTCCAAGGGTCTCTATGATAGGGATTCCAAGCCCAGAGTTAAGAGTAACAATGAAGTAGATACACCTCTGGAGAGGCCACCGTGTAGAAAGTGTTGAAAATTGCATGGAGGAGAGTGTATGCTGGGATCTAACGCTTGTTACACTTGTGGAAAATTGGGTCACATGATGAAGGATTGTCTGAATAGGAGAAGTCAAGAAAAAGGGGAGGAGAAAGTTAATCCTAATGGTCCAAGTGAAGAGGCTCTAAGGAGGCACTGATTCTTGCACTTAAGTCTAGGGGTGCAGGGGAAGGCACTTCTGGTGAAGTCTCGGGTGCGTAGCCTTAATTAGTCTTTCATGTATTTGACTGTGTATGGTGTTTATGCACTAGTATGAGGTTAATATGTTTGAGTCATCATGTTTGTTGCTGGTTTGTGTGACTTATATGTTTACTTGTGTTGTATGTTTTGATGAGAATAATTTGGGAAAGACTTTCCTCATTCTATTAATGTGAAGCTGCTAGTAGGTTTCAAAGATGTGCACCACCATGCTAATATGTGAATCAGATATTCACCAATGAAAAGTACTGAATTGCTTATGTATGCATAAGTTCTATAGATGACTGGCTTGTTCCTAGTAGAGAGTAGTGTCATTCGAGGACGAATGTTCCTAAGGGGGGGATAATGTGACAACCCGAAAAAACTATGCTAAGTAAGGCCTAAACGTACCTAGAATGACTATGTTAGATCGGGTTCACACTGATTGATGCACGTGGAACCAGACCGCTGAACATATGCACCAGCCCAGCCAACCAACTTGGAGAGTTAGTTGGGCTTGGCAGGGTTGGTTCCATCCATGTAGTGTACCCGAATACTAGGATTCACCCGGATGCGTCTCAACCGGACTTAGAGGGTTAACCCTAGGTTTTAAGGATTCTAGGGGTATAAAGGTAATTTTGGGGCTAGGGGTAGTATAGTAATTACCCTAGACTGATATTTAATTAATTAAATAAAGATATTAATTAGTCAAAATAAGTCAAATCTCAGTGGTCAAACCCGAGATTAACCTTACCTCCACAACTCGGGTTCGAGCCTAGTTGGAAGCATAATAAGGCACGAATTAAAGGATTAAAAATTATAGAAAATAACGAGGGGCATTATAATAACTTAATATATAATTATAATCTGATTTTTATAATTAAAATTGTGTTGAATAAGTCAACAACAATTCCCACAAAAGGGGACGCACAACTCCCACTAGGAGTGTGCTTCTTGCCCACTCTTAATTCTTTAATTTACTCCGAAAAACATTTTAAGCTTTCCACACTTCAAAAATAGAATATAAACGTAAAACTCACTGTTATAAGCGTATTATTGGCTGCAGCCATGAAAAACAAAAGGAAAAATTTGTACGCCTATGTGTTATAAGTAAATAACTTCACTTGGGAACAAGAATCTAAGCTCGGAAGAAAGGTTTGTGTGTGGGCTGGGACGTGTGGTTGTGGCTGGTTTTCAAGGCTGAAAAGGTATGGATTTTCTTCTCTCTTGGTCCCTTTACCAAGAGTCCCCTAAGGTTCAGTTTAAATCCAATCGAAAAACTAAGGTAGTCCCCCGTTGCATGCCCTTATAATTAGATCCTATGAAGGAATTGATGCATGCGTTGGTATGACTTCTGGTAGATGATTTTAGGAATGATTGTGGTTGTGTGTAATGTATGTTACGGGTTGTTTATGATTAGTTATGTACGTCTGAATGTTGAATGTCATACGTGCAGAAAACATGTTGTTTTCCGTGATTGTATTGTTACTGTTAACTTGAAGGAAATGGTGAATCATGTGTTATGCAATGTTGTGTTTTTAACATGCAAAATAAATCGTGATGTTCATGAATAAGAAAGTGAAATTAAAGTCCTTAATGAATTGGTCAAAAGTATATGTAAAACTATGAGTTAAACGCCTAGGCTAAATGTAAGAAAGTGAATTAAAACTTTATGTTAAATGAATATGGTTTTGGCTTGTCACTAACATATATGAAGAGGAATAGTCGCTGCCATTTAGAGTGAATCTCAAAATTCTTAAGGTCCTAACACAAAGAGATTAAGCCTTAAAATAAAAGAAAAGAAAATAGGGTGAGAGAGGGGATTCGAACTTGGGCAGGCTGAAAGAAGCTTGGAATTAAAAGAAAAAGAAAATAGTGAGGAAAGGGGGATTCAAACTTGGCTCCTTGGAGAAGGGTGTTGTAAGACCTCGAAAATGTGATAAGGTGTCTAGAGCCTGACATGTTAGTCTTAATTTTATAAGGTCCTAAATGCCTTATTATGTTATATATAGGCAGTGTGCAAAGTTTGAAGTGATTTGGAAGTCGGACGTCAAGGGACGTCCAAGACGTTCGACGAATAGTCGCTTATGTGCCTCATGTGTGTATGCATGCCTAAATTGTATGAACTGAGTCTAATGACTCTTGAAATGGTTTTAAATGATGTTAATGTTATTGTATGAAGTTTGGAGGTCAAACGCCCAAGAACGTCCAAGGCGTTCGAAAGATAGCCCCTAAGACGTTCATCGTATGTCATGTTGGGGTCAAGGCTGTTTGGACGTCTTGTAGGTGTTTGTTTTAGATTAAACTTATGTGGTAGGTCTATAACATGTTAAGGTTTGTAATCGCGTTGGAAACTTCCGGGTACAACTTCTAAAGGTCCCCGTAAGAGGCCCCAAAAGAAGGACCCAAAAGCTGCCTAGACACTGCCTGGGCAGTGTCCCTTGACGGACCCAATGACGGATCGTTGGGCCACCAATGGACCTTCAAGAAGGTATCGTCTAAGGGGGATTGCCTTGGTCAGGTCTTGAGCCAAGATTTTGGCTAATCAATGGGCGACGAAGGCTGTCACGGCCCATCATGGCCATGACGCCCCGTCGAGCCCCTCGTCGCAGATGGCCTACAGGTTGGCTGCTGCGTGCTGCCACTTAAAGGGGTGAATGGGAAATTCACCCCACGCCCTAACCTTACTATAATAGGTTTATTTAGTTAATTTTAGGTGTATATAAGTCTTCTAAAACGTGATTAACCCATTCCCAAATCCTCTCACATGTTTAAAGCCTTTCCCCTCCAAAATATTCTCTCTAGAACCTCCATGGTTTTTGAAGCTCAAGAACAGCCTGTAGATTGGATTCTCTTTGGTTCTTCATCAAGTTTTATAGGTCTTCATGAAGATTAAGGTATGGTGATCCTTCATCTCTAAGTAACCTTTCACTTGGAGAGTTCTTCTCAATGTTTTCAAAGAAAGTTTATGGTCAAAGTTCTTCTTCTCCAATCTAGCCATGGGTTCTTTCTCAAAACATTTTTAATGATTAAATCATGATGAATTGAAGTTAATACAGTGATTTGAATGTAATTTCACTCCAATTGCATGATGAACCCATGTTCCTTCCAAAATTGGTTTAGCTCTTGCATGGGCTTTGTGATCTTGACTTGTTATCGATTGAATTATGATTCCCTTACGTTGAATTGATTGTATATACTGTAATTTACATGAATTTATGTTTAATTGATGTTTAATGATCCATGAGGATTAATGTAGGAAGATTGGAGCATGTTTAGCCTAGTTTCTATAGTTCATTGTAACATTGGCTTTCTTATGATCTAAAGTGAATTTCGATTAAGTTGTGGTTCTTGTAGCTACTGTTTTAGGTTAATACCATGGTTGAATTGTGGATATAAATCATGTATGACCAAAGTAGAGAAGGCTTGGTTTGAATTAATCTAGGTTCTTCTTGTCCATGAAGTTGTAACATGTGATCTTGACGTTAGGTTAGTCGCTATAAGAATTGATTATGGTTAATGTCTATAGATGTTTCCTATAATGAAATATGAGGATGAATTATATGTAATTATTACAATATGGGTAAATTCATGATAGGTTGAATATGATTAACCTATGTAAACATACTTGCCATGAACTCCCTATATGAAGCATGCTTGTATCGACCTAAATGGCAAATTGTAGTAGTGTCTCATCTAGATTTTGATTTTATTAGCTACTGACTTAGGGTGGTATGATTCATGAAATATTACCTATAATCCATATGAATGAAATTGATTAACGATCTATGTTCTTCTACTTTCCTAGTATGTGATGTATATGTTATGGTATAATCATGTAGTGACTTGTAGATGGTTTCTTATATGTTTAAAGTACATTTAGCTACTGCCATATATGTTTTTTATTGATGAATAAGGTGTATTGATCAATGATGATCAAATGGTGAGAATTGGGTAAGAATGCTTATTTCCTTTACTCTTCTACTTCTCTATTCCTTTATAGTAATGTTGATGAAGCCTTGTATGGCATTGTGTGGTAGGTCCACTTATGGTGGCGGTGTTTACTTTATTTTCATTATATATGTGTTCACTATGGCCTTGAAGGCATATTGATGAACTTATGAACATGTGCTTAAGATGATACTATGAGAAGATTATGTTTACTTTCCTATTCTAGTTGTGGATTAGGTTGTGTGGCTATTTCATGAGCATGTGTATAACCATGTTAGGGTAAAGTATATGTGCTTCCATTAATGTGTTAAGATGGTTAATAACCCTTTACCTATGTAACCCTTATATGAAAGTGTGAATAACTAAAGTTAGGAGTCTTGATTACATTGTATATATTGTCTTGTCTCCTATGCTATTAGGTGTTGTGTGCTATGTGCTTGAAGTGTAATGTGGTCTAATAGGGTGGCTGACTTAATAAGTTATTGATAGCCAATATGTGATCATGTTGGTCAATGTACACACACTCTCACTTACATGCATATTACAAGTAGTATAAGTTATTCTGTCTAAATGAAAGGTAGTTCTCATATTCACTAGTGTCTACTACTATGCATATTAAGGTGATATTTATGAATGTGTGATTTGTATTCCCTTACTAGGATGACTTGATAGGTGTACTAGTATGGGCAAGGTCTGGTACCTTGTCTATGCATTGCACATGTGTATCTTGATAGGATAGTTCCTAGGTTTGGTTCTTATGCATATGAAGGATGATTATATGAACAGGTTATGAATATATATGAAGAAGTATGAATGTGTATTCTGTCTTAGTAGGTTTATATGAAAGTATTGCTCATATGGTTATGCCTATAGACTTATGTATTGATATATGAACATGTGTGACCTTATGTGTTATGTGAAAGGTTTGCTCACATCTAAGTATACACTCACACACATGGATGATCTAGTTAATAGAGGGGCCTTGAGAGGGATGCCCAAGAATGCTATAAAACTAGATAGATGCTTGAATATGCTATAAGCATATGAATGATGAATATTCTTAAGCTTATGTTTTATAAATAAACGTAATGAAGGCTTTTCAATAAAGAGAACTTAACTTAGCACCGAGCGAACTTGACAATGGGAGGTGATGACTTATCCATAGAAGGAAAGATTCATTCTAAAGTTGCCCATGTGATGTTAACTCCCTTGTTTATGGGATATGTCATCTAAGGGATTTCCATGAGGAGCGGCCCACTTTACCAAATGGTATGAATAGGGATATCTACCACTTAGTTCTTGAACTATGTTGCCACCATAGGATACTAGCTAGAGGATTCTACCTGGATAGCTAAGTTTATATATGTTCTACTTTGGCCGGTAGACCACCTTCCATCGGTGTAAGGTTTGATGATACCGGATTCCATGTTTAGCATCACATGGTCTATGTCGGTTGAGGTTATGGTTTCCCTAAAGGTAAAATGGACAATGGAAGTAAGTGAATAGGATTCTAACTAGGAGGACTTAAGGTAAGTTACTTAGGATAGGTGGAAGTAATGAACCCATCTAGACATTGCACAAGTGACTCCTTAGGAAGTCTTAGGAAGGTACCTTATTACATAGGATTATGTATGTGTCCTTTATGTATGATATTGTAGTCTTGGTTTTAATATGATTATATTGAATTATATATCTATGATCGCATGTGTTGTCTTGTGTAGATGCTATGTATGGTATTCTCTTGTGTTCCTAAGGTGATGCATTGCACCAAGTATCCTTAAAGGATAAATTAGGAGGCTAATGAATTGAAAGAGAGGGTTAATGTTAAGGAGAGTGAGTTCACTGTAAAGTGACCTCTATTTGTACTTAAATTCTATATGTGTTTGTATGAAGTATGTGGATGATATAAATGCTATTGATAAAGGTTTTATGATGATTTACTCAAAAAGGCATGAAGTATGATTTCAAAGTAAATGTCCCTTTTAAATGAATGTATTTGCATGGTTGCCATACTTAGTACATTCTTGTTCTAATCCCATTCTTCTCTACTTTTTACACAAAGTGTAGGTGTTGGAATTCTTAAAGGAGGTCTATGTTTGAGGAGCTTGATATGTTATTTATCAAGCTCAAGGAAAGGAATCCTTAAGTTCAAGGATGTCCTAATGTGTACTTATTGTAAAGTCTATTTAGTAATGTATAGCTTTGTATTATGTCTTAAGGGCCTTGTCCTTAATGTACTCTAAAGTTATTGAGTCTAAGATGGCAAAGAGATTTAGAGTCTAAATATGTATTATGACTTATGTTTTATATATATATGATGTGATGGTTCTAGCATATGATGTGCTATGAAAAGTTTTAAATTTTCCGCTAAATTTACTATGTAAATGCAATGAATGATATGAGAGGCTTGTCTTAGACCTCCGAGAGGTCGACGACTTATGAGAGGTATAGTGGGATTATGAAGTATGAGAACTTGAAGATTCTTAGTAAAGATCCTAACAAGAAGTAATGAGAATGTGTAAAGGAGCGAATCCACAATGAAGACCCCGGTGAGTCATCATTCCTTATGGTTGTCTTGATTTGATCTAAATGAGTTTACCCTAAGTGGGGGAGTACGAGTTGAGTAGCAAGGTAGTTGATACCCTTATCATTTCCTTCAATTTTTATTCAAGCTTGAGAGTTAATATGTCAGAGTAGCATGTAGCATGATGTTTAGGAGCCTAGTTGTAAATGAATTTCATTGTTCTCCTTGCATTGTGCATTCCATGAGATTATGTTTATGTTGAAAGATGAGTTTGTATTGTCTTGCCTCTAATATTGTCATGCCTTTACGATAAATTGCTTAAAGAATGAATTAGTGAATTATTAAGCATGGTTCACAGTGAAAGTTTGGTATTATGTACGGAAATTCAAAATTTGACTCAATTATATTTTCGTGAAGAATAGTTTCAATGTTTGTACAAATGATGTGATGAGCATGTCTAATGTTGGATAAGGTAGTTCCTCCATAAATGAAATTAAAATGATAAAGTAAGAGTATGCTTTGAATTGTGGATATAGTTCCGAATTTGCTTGTGTTTCTTGAAAATGCTCAGTGATATGAGGTTGGTGTTCCATGTGAGGTTGGTGCATTGACGATGAATGTTATGACCATTATGTTATGAGTTATATGCTTCTAGTTGAGTCCTTCATGTCCTTAAGTTGTTTTAGTGTCATTCGAGGACGAATGTTTTTCTAAGTAGGGGAGAATGTAACAACCCTCGTAATGAAATAGGTATTAACTATAGCTTCACATGTGTTTCATAAGTTAATAATGAGTTAAAATGATGTATTTTAGTGTTAAAAGTCAGTTTGTGAAGTTTGGATGCCAAACGTCAAGGGACGACCAAGACCTTCGAAAACTAGACTTGTGTGTTCGCTAGTGTGTCCTTGTATGTTGTATGTGTTTTATGTGTTTTATGAAGTCTAAAACTTGTAAAAATACTTTAAATAGGTAAACTGAAGTATATAAGGTCGAAACGTCCAGGTCTGACCCCCTAAGGATTGACCTAGGGGTCAACGAAGGGACCCCACCTTTGGCCGAGCAAGTTGCCCAAGGCAGCAAGGTTTTGTTCTTAGGTGAAACACAGGCGCGTCGCGGACTTTATTCAGCCTAGGCCAAAATCTTGGTCTGTGACACGGACACGTCGCAGAATCTTCTGTCTCAAAATTTATTTTCAAAAATATTGCGGGAGCAGCTCGGAGTCGCGGATTTGTTTCCCGACGATAATTCCGAAAATTTAAGTGAAGTTTGACTTGTCTAAAATGGCCCAATTAATGTAGGGGTGTTTTGGGTATTTTGGAGGTGTGTTATATACTGATTTTAGTTCATTATACACCCATTCCCCTATCAAAAATCCCAACCCCTCAATTAGAAATCAAAAATTTCCAAAACCCTAAAAAGGTCTTCTATTCCAAAACCCTCTTAAGCCTCGATTGAAGGTCAAGGTCTTAGAGATTGGGTTGTGGATGCAAAAGGATTTCTTCTTCAAATCTCGTGAGTTCCTTTATATTGAGGTATGGTAGTCATCCTTGAACCTTCTTTTATTCAAGGAGCCACTTCAAAGAGATAAAAAAAAGGGTTTCTAACCTCAAACTTCTTTATTCCTTGACTCTAAGTATGGGTATTTGCATGAAAATTTCTTAATGATTAAGATGAGTTGTTGTTCGTGTTAAATGATTATTTTAATGTCAAAACCCCAATGAAACCATGTTTATGTTTTTTATCAACTTTTAGCTTATGAAATGGGTTTAATGAACATGTATAGAAAATGTTAGAGTTATGGTTTCTTTATGGTTATATTGTGAGTTAGATACTGCCCTAAGGGCTATGCTATGATGAATTATTGGAGAAATTGTGAATAGGTGATGAAATCTTGTATTAATGGTAAGTTGGTTATATTGTTTAGTTCTTATTGTGAAATGCTCTTGAATGGTATGGTTCACCTTTGGTGGCGGTGTTTACTTAAAGTATATGAATGTGTATTTACATGTGTATTGTGATTATGGCCATAAAGGCATAGTATATGAAGTAAAGTGATAATGATGATGTTCATGTTGATATGCTTTATGAAGCATGAATGGTGTAACTTGAAATGATTATGTCTAAATGAGGTGTTTGTATATGTGAAGCATGCTAATGTGTGTAATATGATGAATGAAGATTGTAAGAATGTTTAGAAGTCAATGTTATGAAAATGGTGATTATGTGAAAGGATTTCTCACATGTACACACACTCTTGAATGAATGTAATGGACTAAGTCTCCTAAAGAGTGTACTACTTAGGGTAGGTGGTGGTATGGGACGTTATTTATCCATTGCACAAGTAGACACTTGAAAGTGGAGTCTTGATTGTCTTTATATGTTATGTATGAATGTGTCATTATGAAATGAAAGTGAATTTATGTGATTTAATGTCTAATCTTAAGAAAGCATGTTAAAGTGATGTCTTGTATGATGAAGTTTATGAATGATGAATGTGGTGTACCTAATCTCATGGAATCCTCAAGGAGCACAAAGTGGGAGTGGGAGTATGGGATGTTATTATCACATTGCACTTTGTGTAACTTGCAAGTCCACTTGCAGAAGGGCACTTATGTGAAGTTCATAAACATAAGTATGTTTCTCAAATGTCTAGTTATAAGATGTGGATTTATTCCCCTAATGTAGTAAGCCTATAATGGATAGTCTTGAGGATCACTTAGGTGTGCATTGGAGGAATTGTATGGGCGGTTCCTTCATGTCTTACCTTAGTAAATCTTAGTATAACCTTGGTTAGGAAAACTACAAAGGGATGAATTCACTGTGAGTTGGCTGTAAATAAGTTCACTGTATGTTTTCTTGAGTTCACTGTAATGTGCATCTTGGTGTTAAAATTATGGGAGTTCTATTCCATGTGCTAAATGATGAGTTATATGTTCTTTTAATTCTATATTCATGAAGGTTTTAATTTATAGCATGAAAGCTTATTTCTATTAAAATATCTCTTTTTCCATGTTTTTGCATAAGCCATACTTAGTACAATGTTTGTACTAACCCCATACTTTTCTATACTTTATAAGTATAGGTTGAAGGCAAGTTGAAGACTAGAAGGCAAGCTTGGGAATCAACTCTTTTAAGACTAAGCATGTCCTCAAATATATGAGGGCATAGTCTTATTTCGTTAGTTTCTACTATTAAGACTTATTATGTGTTTTCTTTCACTGTAAAGGGCCGTGTCCCTGAGATATTAAGTTGTGTCTTTAAGTGTGCTTGTGATGACGAGACTACTCTTTAGTACTTATGAAAGATATTTCTTATTATTATTGATGTCGTGAAAAGTTTTAAGTCCGCACCATTTTTCATGTCTTATGTAATGAATGATAGCTAAGAGGCTAGTACAAGACCTCCGACAGGTCAAGTACGCCTTGTTCCGACCCAAGGGTTTCCCTAAGTTCTAGGGTGTACTTACGGATCATTACAGTTTCTTAATGGTGTGTACAAGGTGTTTAGTGCTATGAGGGTGACTTCTAGGGAGAAAGTGGAGTTGGCTTCGTACCAATTGAGGGAATTTGCTCAAGTATGGCACACCCAATGGAAATAAAATAGGCCGGTTGAGTCGGGTCCTATAGAGTGGGAGGAGTTTAGGAGGCTTTCTTAGGAAAGTATTTTCCTCGGGAAAGAAGGGAGGTTAAGGTTGAGGAGTTCATTAACCTTAGGCAAGGTAATATGAGTGTGGAAGAGTACTCCTTGAAGTTTACTCTCTTGTCTAAGTATGCTCCATCCTTGGTGTCTAACCCTAGGGATGAGATGAGTCGGTTTTTGGCCGGTGTTGCCGACCTTGTGAAAGAAGAGGTCGTAAGGCCATGCTCCACAATGACATGAATTTGTCTAGACTTATGGTGTATGTACAATCCATGAAGAGTCCAAACTTAGTAGGATCTCAAGGAATTTGAAGAGGGGTAGATCCGATGAGCAAAACCAACCTAGGTTTAAGAAGAGGGCTCCAACTCAAGATGGGTCTAGTTCTCCTAAAGTCAAGCTTGAGCGTGGTAGTGGTTCTTAAGGTGTTAAGCCTACTTACGCCACTTGTGGCAATCATCACTTTGGAAAATGTCTAGCCGGTACCATTGGTTGCTTTGGTTGCGGTAAGGATGGTCATAAGGTGAGGGATTGTCCTATTATTGCGGCTAGAGGAAGAGAGGCCAAGCAAGTTCCTCCTAATGCTCTGTATGTTGGTGCTTCAAAGAGGAACCGGTTCTATGTTCTCCAAGCTAAGGAAAATTTGGATGAGGATGCCAGTAAGTTATAGTTTTCTCTCTTGTGTTGCGATAGGTTCCTTCTAAGTGGGGGAGTATGATAGAAAGTTGGGTTGTTATTGGTTGTCTCTTCTTTTCTATTCAAGCTTGACAGTTAGAATGATATAGTAGCATGTTGCACGGTTGTTTAGGAGTCTAAGTTAAAATGAATTTCATTGTTCTCCTTGCATTGTGAATTTCATGAGGTTATGTTTATGTTGTAAAATGAGTTTATATTATTTTGTCTCTCATATTGTCATGCTTACATGATAGGTAGCTTAATAGGTGCATTATTGAATTATTGAGCATGCCTTACAGTGAAGTAATTGAAATTTTCGCTAAATTATATTTTCATGAGAAGTTGTCATTTTGTGCTTACAAATGTTGTATATGAGCATGATGATATGTGGAGAAGAAAGTTCCTCCTATATGAAATGAAGAATATGAGTCTTATTGCACGATGAGTTGTAGATGTAGTTTCTACCTTCTTGTTGTGTTTTAAGTCTCTTGATTATGTGGAGTTAATTTTCCTCCTATGTATGTGAATTTTATATGATAAGTGGTATGGTTTTGAGTTTCTATTCTTTAGTCTTTATCTCTTGATGGTGTTAAAAGTGTTTTAGTGTCATTCGAGGACGAATGTTTCCAAGTGGCGGAGATGGTAACACCCTAGAAATGAACTAAGTGAAACTAGATCCTAACATGTGTGTCATGAGTTGATAAGGTCTTAAAATGGTTAATTATGGTGTTAAGAGGCAGTGTGTTGAGTTTGGAATGGTTTGGAGGTCAAACATCAAAGACGTTCGAAAGTTACCCTTGAGAGGTGCTTGTGTGTTCCAGTGTGCATTTGTATGTTATAATTGTTGGTTTGAGTTTAAATTGATAAGAAAGGTTTCTAACACCTAGAAGAGCGTATTTGGGTTTGAAACGTCCAGGCATGACTCCCCAAGGACCACCCTAAGGGTCCTTGAGGAGGACCCAATCTTTGGCTCAAAACTACCCAAGGCACTCTCCATCTACGACTAGGCAAACGACGCCCCATCGTCCAAGGAATGCTCCATCGTTAGGGGGAGTCACTCCACACATAGGTGATAAGCCCCCAATTTACAGGGTCTCTGTCACAAATGAAGGACATGCAGGACGGTGCCATCGTTCCATCGACGGTCCATCGACCTACAGGCATCATTTGGTGCCTGCAACTTCTTGCAGTTTCTCGGCCAAGGTAAGGGTAAAGTGGGAAATTCACCTAGCTTATAAATTAAAAAGATTGGGAGGTTATTTTATGGTGTTTTGGGTGTTTTAAATGACTTTATAAGTCTAGAAACTATTGTTGAATTCATTTTTCAATTCAAAACCCCAAGACCCCAAATAGAATCCTCTAGAACTCTATTGAAGCTTGAAGCAAGGTTGAGGCAAGGAGATTGATTTCTCATTGAATATTCATCAATGTCGTGTCTTATCTTCATCAAGGTATGGTGTTTCATCCTTGAACTCTCTTTCTTCAAGGAGACAAACTACAAAGGCTTTTCTAAAACTTCTCAAAACATAAAATCTTCTATTTTGAATTCTAGCCATGGGTTCTTGCATAAAATGATTTGAATCAATGATTTATGTTCTAATTGATATTGATTGAATGATTATAGATCAAATTCCTTATGAACCCATGAGAAATATGAAATCCTAGTTTTGACTATAATATGAGTGATGTGACCATGGCCTTATTGTATTGGATTATTGTGTAGATTACTTTGGTCTATTGAATTATGTAATGATGATGTTAGAATTGTACATAGGCTGACTTAATTTGATGATTTTCATATTGTATCATGTTGGATCATTGTATGGTTTGATTATTGGTTTGGATTGGTGTGTATGGCTATTGGTAAGAGCCTTTGTGGATTGAATTTGTTGGAATGACTAAGGATTGGAGGTGTTGATGATGGAATGTTGGTAAGATGACCTAATCTTCGTATTTAGTGTAGAATTGCTATTCAATTGTGTTGATTGGTATACTCCACTTATGGTGGTGGTGCTTATGTGTTATAATTGTGAAGAATGTGGCCTTGTCGACATTACTTTATGAATTGTGATGTTATTATGTTATAGCTTGTATAGGTGATCATTGTGAAGTCTTATATGGCTTATGTGTATATGTGAAGTCAAAGCATGAGTTCTTGTAGTTAATGATATGTGGCTATAGTAGACAATGGTGATGTATTTACATGTTTATACTTGATGTTGAAGTGTGATTCTTCCTAGCTAACTCTATTAGTCCTATGATGTACTATGTTGATGTTTCTATAGAAGTGGATAGGGTGACTTATAGTATACCTAGTTGTCCCTATGTGCTACTTGAATGTGATTGTATATGTGATAAAATGATGATATGTGTGTCTTGTTTTGGTAGACCTGTGTCCCTCTACTTGATACATGTAGAATGTGAATATGAACTCTTATTTTAGTAGGCTTAAGAACCATTGTCATGTATGGGAATGCATGATTGAAATATGACCTTGAACATGGTAAAGAGGGTCATTAACTTGAACCTTCAAACTACAAAGAAGGTTATGATATCCTTGAAGTTGAAAGTCGTAATGGTATCCTTCTCTTGTGAATGATAGACTTAGGGATAGGTTGGCTGGAACGACATGAAACCATCTCTAAGAAAGTCATTGAGCTATCCTTGAAACCATTGTGTGGCAGCCCTAGTGGACCCATCCTTGGTAGGATTATTATGATTAGGTAATGACTAAAATATGGTACCTTTTCATATGTTTCTTATGTGATTGAACTTACTCTATGAGAAAATGAATAGTACCCAGTGAATATGCTAGGGGAGTGGCTCTACTTGAGTTGCGATTAGAGTACAAAGAAACCCTTGATATTCCTTATTCCTTAACCATGTGCCTACATGGGATGTGTCCTAGTTCTACCCTTGGCAAGTAGAACACCCTTCATCGGAGTAGGGTAGACTCCGAATTCCATTCCTAGCTAGTATGGTCTATGTCGGTTCATACCTATTATCATCATGTGGGATGCATTCTAGTATTGGAGAAATTTTACAACGTTTAGGTAGTAGAATGGGATGCTATCTAGACATGGCACGAGTAGGCTTTGAATATGCAAGGATGAGGGTTCCTGTCACACCCGGAGAGCATACCCCAGATGCAACCGGCGTCGGCGTCCTTTCAGAGGACTCATACAAGCCCTTAGCATTCGTCATAACATATCATCAGTTAAAATTGCGGAAAAATTAAAACATTTACATTCTATTTGAAGTATACTTAGACTTCATACTTAACATTCATAATGACATACGATATTCTAAAAACTTGTCTCACATATATAAAACCATCTAAAGAGTACGAATCTGGACTTAGCCAAGAAATAGTCAATATGCCATATAGGCCTTAATACAAAAGAATCCAATGAACATAATGGAAATACGAGTATTCTTAATCTACTAAAGTCTTCATAAGCTAGAATACGCTAGATAGCATCCCCGAACATGAGAACCTACCAAGACTTGGAGGAAGAGTTCCAAGCTTCTTCAAATCGCCCTCCTTAAACTTCAATGGTCGGACCCTACATTTGTAGTAATATAAGGTAATGGGGTTAGTACGCCACATGTACTAAGTATTGGTATATGCACATAATATTTATGGACATGCATGAAAAAGGATCATTTATCATTTCTTTTGGAAACATGCTAAATCATGTGAATGTCTTCAATGCACATACCATGGAACATATACAAGTTAAAGATTCCATCAACTTAAAGCGTGATCATAATCAAAACATATTATCATAGAGTCATGTTAAAATTTAATTTTCAAAATATCATATAAACATAACGTCCAAACACTTACCAATGATCTCATCCCCAAACAACAAGTGCAATGGTCATGTGAATCCTCATAACCCCTCACAACCAAGTAGATAAGATAAGAGACCATAAGTAAAGCTTTGCTCCATATAACTTGTAATATAAGTAGGCATCACTTCATATAGCAATATAAACCAATAACATGTTCATCGTAATAACCAACATCATATAAGAGTAACATCATGTATCATAGACATATATCTTTCATGTTATCATATTACGTAAGAATAATCTCCAAGGACTTCCCTTAGAGTCAACTTGTGCAATGTCTAGGTAGAGTTCCATACCCCTACCTCTACTATGTAGACTCTTCAAGTCACCCTAGTCAATGTCCATTTACTTTTCATTCATTTTACATGAGGGAACATTCACCTTAACCGACATAGACCATGTGAGCTAAACATGGAATCCGGTCTCATAAAACCCCACACCAAAAGAAGGTGGTCTACCGGCCAAACTAGAACCTAACATGACCTAACTTTCTAGGTGGATCCACTAGCTAGTGTCCTATGGTGGCAGCATAGTTCAAGAACTAGGATATGTATTAGAGACCCATAGTTCCACATTACATGGCAGCCTCAATCTCATGAGAGTCATTGTGACCTACATTCCAACTAGGGAAGGGACACCTCTCAGATCTAGTTCATCGGTGCTTAGCTTAAGTTCCTTTCTTGAATAACCTTTAAGTTGTCTTTTATCATAAACTTATCATAGGTCATAGGATATTAACTCCTTGTATAAACATGATCATGAGCTCTTTAAGATTAGATGAGAATTTTCTTTCATCATAACCCTTCGTATGAGAGATTAACATAACATAATCATCTTGTGTAAAGCATAAAAGAGAATATCGTAACTTGCATTTTTCGTGTTCTTATCATGATCTCACGAGTATCATGTTTAAATCCCAACATATACACATAGCAACATCATACATACTTCCATAGCATAGCATCATGATTTATAGGCTAACATAAACATTGTAGAGTAATCACAACTTTAGAAGACTTACCTCTTACTTCCAAGAACCTTATTCTAGAACCTACGTTAAACTTACAACATTCATAACCATAACATAGTGAAATACTAAATAGCATAATCAAGAACAACTCTTCAAAACATATACAAGATCAATGCATAATGTAGGATAAGGGAAAGGGTCATTTAAGAGTTCATTCTAGTCTTAGTTTCAATCCCTACGTTTACATGTCATCTAGTAGTAGTAACAACCATATGTAACCATCATCTAAATAAGAACATGCATCACACGAGATTCAAACATTACTAACCAAATACTCTACAATTCGTGTGAAATCAACCATAGAAAACAATTACTTTTCATCGAAAATCATGAATCTAGAGTTAGGAAGAAAATCCGCTTAGTAGAGTAAAAAGCCTAGTATTTGAATTTCTTGAAAACTTATCTTTGAAAGGCCTCTTGGAGAAAGGAATCCCGAGTGAAAAAACCATACCTTATAGACGAAGAATCGACGAAAATTTGGATAAAAAGCTTGAAGTCTTCATCTTCTTCCTTAAGTTCTTCTTGTTCTTCAATGGGGTTTGGAAAAGAGAGAGTTCTTGAGATAGATGAGAGAAAACTTGTTTGATCTGATTTGAAACGTGTAAAAGTGATCTAAAACTGACCTAATATCCATATACAGTCGTCCTATGAATTACCCAAAAGACCCTCCACTTAAATGGGTCTTTTTATGAAGTTAAATAACAGAAATATGACTTTAACGATTCCGGGAAGTGGCTCCGCGTCGCGGGATCAAATCCTGTCATTTTTCTGAAATTTTGGGTTGAGGCAGTGAGGTGCATGTCAGACTCGCGTCGCACGGCATCCTCTCAAATCTTGAGGCAGTGTCCTACATGCAGGCTGTGCGTCGCGCACCTTGCCTCCAATTCTGCCTGTTCGCAGGCTGCCAGGCAGCCTGCCCACCTATGTTTGGGTCCTCCCCGAGGACCCTTCGGGTGGTCCTTGGGGTGTCGTTACCATAAGTTTGGACCCTTTGTACTACATACTACCTATACAAGGTCTCTTTACAAGTTTTGGACTTCATTTGACACTTCGAAACCTTCACCAAACATAGGGACGTCAACTAGTTTGAATTAGCTAGTTTCTGGACGTCAAGGTCTTTCTTTGTCATTTTGGCTCTAACCTTTTCTAAATGAACTTATTACATTAATATAGGTCTGGAAACATCATTTTAAACGTTATTGAATAGATTAAGCTCTAATCTAAGTCATGAAATTTCTGGAGTGTTACAGTTCTCTAGGTCTTCCAAGACCATTATGTGAAGTCTCCTAAAATGTGAATGTCTCTTAAGTGTCGTAATTAATATGGATTGAGTTAAGTTAATGCATGTGAATGAAAAGGCAATTATCTAGAGTAGCTTTAAGGATTGCTTAGGTAGGCATATAGAGGGTGTATGTGCGGTCTCTTCATGTCTTACTTAGGTGAGTCTTAGAGTAATCCTTGGTAGGGATTATAATTATTAAATGGGAATCATATTACTTTAGGAAGCCTTGAAGATCATTTAGGTGTGAGTGAAGGGGTTGTATGGGCGGCTGCTTCACATCTTACTTAAGTGAGTCTTAGGAGGACCTTTGGTAGGAGTGTTGTATGCTTATATGGTTTGAAGTGATATTAATGCTATATGGTGGATTACTTGGAATATGTATTATATGTGGTTGTGTTGAGTTGGCAGTGATTCTTGTACTTGTGCATTATGAGGTTTTCTCCAAAAGAGCATGAAAGCATATTATAACTCAAATGCCCTTTTAGCATAGTTTTAATTGCATGTCACCATACTTAGTGCATTCTAACAAACTAATTCCATATATTGTCTTATCTCTAAAGGTGTAGGTGGCAATTGAGAGGATTCATTTGAAGTGAAGCTTGGAGTTAGCATCCATTCAAGCAAGTTGTGGTATGTCCTCAATTGATTCGAGGACATAGTCATGTTTAGCTTTTCTTGACATGAGACGTTGTATTAGACCTTGATATTTCCTATTATGTTTATGTATGGGATGTGACCCAAGATATTCTCGTGTCTAAGATGGCTACAACAGACTTAGCCTTTCCTACGTTTTCCTAGGAAAGAGATTTTGAACTATGGTTCATTTGTTGTGAAAAGTTTTAATTTCGCACTATTTTTCATATATACATATGCGATGAATGATGTATAAAGGCTTGTGGAAGGCCTCCGAGAGGTCGATTACACCGTGCCACGAGTTGAAGGATGCCCTATATTCTAGGGTATACTCTCGGGTTGTGACAAAGCTTGGCATCAGAGCATAGGTTATAAAGTAGTCTTTAGGAATCCAAAGTCTCTTTTAAGCCACGTCTATTAAAGTCATGTTCATCGGTGTGAGTCGCGACACATCTATGAGCGAGAGGATATAGCACGATAAAGTTTCAATTTCTTCATCACTCTTCTGTCCTTCCATAGAGTTGAGGTTATAAGTGTCTATTCCACTCTATTGCTCCACAATTAGGGTTTTTCAAGAGTCAGGTATTGAAAGCCTCACAGTAATATTCTACGGTCTAGCAGTACGGTCCGTAGATTAATATACAGATCGTCAATAGTCATTGTGGTTCCACACTTGGTCAGATGTCCCTGATCCTTCTCTCATGCCTTGCATGTTGATCTATGAGCATCACTTACGGAGAGTCAATGGACCTACGGTCCGTAGATCACCTCTCTTTTTCTGCATTTTTCTCAATTGTCTCTTTATTTCCACGCCTAAACAACTTTCCTGCAAAACCTGCCAAAAACACATAAAACTAATACAAATGGGCTCTAGACATACACAATTCTTAAGTGAATTATATCAAAAGTATCGTAAACTCACCATACATCAGTTCATAGAGTATTTCCATCATAAATAATCAATTAAACACTATCACAATCATAATATTCCATTAATAACCATTTAAAATCGTTCGATTAAAGAACTGATGAGATTGACTCTGGGGGAAATCTATTCCTAAATGAACGATCACCATACCTTTCTTAAGATTACTGAAGAAATTTGAAGAAGAAACACCTTGAATTCAACTGGATGCCCTGTATAGTGCACGCCACTACCAAAGCCTGGGGAAAGGTCACTTCGGTACGGCTCCCCAACTGGAAGATACTCCTACTCATTAAGTGTAGCCATCTCTTCGCATCGGGTGACCAATCGGTGCAGGTACTACCCTCGACAGTAGTTCAGTAAGCCTGATCTTGGTTCATGGGATTGACCAGCGTGTCCCTCAGCCACTCCTGATCCATATCCCATAACCTAGTCTCTACTTCATAGTTCAGGACCTCCTGTACCTTTAGGACCTCGTTAATAGTTGCAGCATTCAAGGGGATGTCAACTCCCCGGACCCGAATCAAAGGGTAAGGGTCCTCCTATAGGACGGTAGGAAGAATGGCATAAAACTCTCACCCATGTGGAGCATCATCGGGGGGGGCCTCATTCAGTGGAACCCACCCAAACTCTACCATATGAGCATACAAAGTTATCTCCTTATCCTTCAGTCGATGCACCACAAAACCTCTCTCGCAATAAAATCTTGTGTAACATAAGTTGTTATGCCTCTCCTGACTCGCGGCATCGGAGGAACCATATAAAGAGTGAATTATATTTATTATGACCTCCATTTAGATAGCTTTCAATAAATTGAATAAAAGTTAGAAGACAATCGGATAGTTTGATGAGGCTAAAATAAAAATAGAGAAAAATTTTGTGTGGAAAGGCAGACCACTGCTTGGCGTATCCCGCCATAGTGGTCAATACTTCTCTAGCTGGATTATGAAGGTCTTCATAATAGGATGGAGGTCACCAGAGAGACCTTCATCTAGGATGAACACCAGATGCGACAATGGTGCCTTTTTATTCTTAAACCTCAATTTTGACAGAATTTCAGCAGATCAGAGTGTATAAACTATTCGAGAATCTAATTATCCAATTATCTTTGCAAATAACCCCCTAAAACAGTGCCGAATGTGAGTTTATGCCAAGAGAACCTTTCAACTTCCTTACCTGTTTATATATCAATTTACATATGTTTTTAAAAGATTTTTACTCCCAAGATGTTAAGAAGATGTTGTGGACGTAAGGTAAGTGCCCATGCTACGTTTATTATATCAAAAGAGCAATCTAATTCAAATTTAAAAATAACTACCCAAAACCATCTTTGGTTTGATCAGTTAGTAACATGTCGTTGTTGTTAATCAAGGAGTGAAGTAAAGAGAGTAAGAAACTAGAAATTTACCTTGATCCAACATTCCAAGCAATTGAGTTGAGAGGTTTTTGGAAATGTTTGAGGGAAAATGGAAGAAAATTAAATTTTCCTCCCTATATTGTTCCCAATCTTCCGTTTTGGCAGGAGGTCTGTCGCCACAACGGCCCCACCCCGGAGGGCCAGACTGAGTAATTTAAAATGTTTCCCATTTTTCTTCATATGTTTATGTATTCTTCACTTAGTCGTTCAGTATAGTAATTTTATTTAGTCAACCAGCTGAAAACTCACCATCCATGGTGATTCCGAAGTGGATAAAGTATTTAATTTAGAAAATAAATCGAGATGGGGCGTGTGATGACTTGTGCACTAGTCAATCGGGGACGAACGGGGGGTAAATTTGTATCTATATTGAGCCGTCGTTATTTAGGTTTAACAAAATCTATGAAAAACTCTAGGCCATTGTCCCGCTAGAGAGAGCATGTTGCCGCTAGGGTGGCGGCATAAGATGGCGCCAGAGAGGGATATGCGAGGTAGAACAAAAATTACAAGAAATCTTATTTTCTCCATCTTCCTAAAATACCTAAATAGGTCAAACACACCCTAGAATCCTTATAGATTTTTCTCTAAGCTTGGGAAGGAAGGAGAAGGAGATTTCTAGCATGAAAATAATGATATGTTGAGGATTCTTGGCCAAATTTACCATCACAAAACCCGAAAAACCCTATTCAAATTCAAAAACTCTGTGCAACCATTTGGCACGCAGATAGAGTAGGTTTTAAGAATTGAGTATTCGAAATTTGTGCTCATTACGTTATATATTTGAATCAATGATAGAATTTATGCGTAGGCCTTCGTGCAACGGTTAATTTATGATTCAAGCAATTAGAAAGAAGATTTAGACGATGAATTAGGGTTAAATACGGTCAAAATAGGGTTTGCTTGATGTGGGTAATGAATATTCCATTGTATGTGATGGTTGTGATTCTATGATTGTGTGATGTATTCTTGTTATTGCTTTTTTGATGATGCATGTATGTATGCAAATGTTGCATTGTCGATATACACTTGTTGTAAATGAGATAGACGAATAATTATATGTCATGAATGACTCTTTATTGTATATCTCAAAAGTATACTTATGTTTGTTGTTGTGGTGTGTTGATGGATCTGATTGCCACATTCCAACATAACTAACTTGGATTGGATTGTCACGTTCAAGCATAACTAACTTGAATCAGATTGCCGCATTCTTGCATAACTAACTTGGATCAGATTTCCACGTTCTGGCATAACTATGGGATCGGGTACCATGTTCTGGTGCACTAATAGTTTGGGTTTGGGTTCCATGAGAGGACCAACTACTTAACAAAATTGTGATACTTGAGAATTATGAAATACATTGTTGTTCTTTATGTCGATGTTATTGTGTATTTATATATCTTCATGTGGTGATATGGTTGTGTTAAAGCATATATGTTACACTTGGTGGTCATATATTATGACAGTTAAGGTGGATTATTCTTGTGTTGAGAGAACTCGTGGTTTGTAGTGAAAGGGCAAGGGATTCGAATAACGGGTAATGGATAGAGAGGATTGTTCGTGTGGGGTGATTGCAAAGAGAAGTAGAAGTAGTGTATGTAATGAAATATGATTAGGTAGGTTGAACCTTGGGAAAAGAGATGATGTTTTAGTGGTAAGGAAGTTGTCATAGTGTACCATGTAACCATGACTAAAAAATGTGACGAGGAAGTAAGAGTGAGCAATGGCGGTTAGTTGAACTGCTCGTGGGTGAAATTGGGAAATTATTAACGTGTTAGTATGTTTAGGTTGTGATAAAGAACTTACTAAGTTAGTTGTTTGAGGATGTGGTTTTTATTCATGATAAAGGGGGAGAAGCAAGTGCTTTAATGCATGAACTTACTAATTGATTTCTTATTTTATGTGGAGGGCGTCGGATTGACTGATGATGCCTACCAGTACATGTATTTTTACTAATACTACTCTTGCTATGTCTTTTTAACACAGTATGAATGACAAATTGGTCACATTTCATTAGGTGAAGACGAATAAATTCGCCTGTAGATTTTATTCTATCTTCCGCATGATGAGAGTTGTGTCTTTTTATTTATCTTGTCTAGTTGTACTCTTAGTTGCTCTTGTACCTGTTTATACTAGATCCATGGGAGTTGTTCATTACTTTACAAGTTTTAACTAGAAGATTTTCTAAAGATGTTATTTATTAAAGTCATATTTTTGGTAATTATCTTTATTTTCTTTAAATTTTCTGCATGTTTAATGTTTGGGTTTGAGCGTTCTCCAACTTAGGTGTTAGAGTGGGGTGGGTGCCCGCATGGCCCGGTAGGTTGGGTCGTGACACTCACTTTGCCTTCTCCGCCGATTGTGTTATTCAAGTGCTATTTTTTCGACCCTTTACCTTTTCCATCTGTTGTGTTCAATCTTCTACTAGAATGAAATTCCACCTTTTTGAAATAAAGTCACGAACTTTATACTTATTCTTTTTCGGTCTAATGATTGTTGCTTGTTTTATCCTAGTTTTTTATTGTAAATTTGTCACAATCCAAACCATTGTGATTGGAACCCATACTAACCCTTCGATTGGAGAATCATTTATACTAATTAGGTAACCAACTTATAAAAAAATACTAAGGCATTTAAGTTACGAAAGCAAGTTAAATGTTAAGGTAAGAAATAGAGTTTCCATAAACTCCAAACAAAATCTTAATAACAAAGTAACATTGCAAAAGTAATACCTAGAGCCTGAAAGTCAATGTACCAAGACATCTAACAATGAACCGTAAGTCTAAATAAGAAGGGTTACAACCCCAAACGAATGCACTAATAACTAACTAGAAGTCCAAGTCTAAAATAGTAGAAACATACAGAAAGAGAACTCATGCCAGCCTGGAAGAACTAGCTCACCCTTGAATTCGATCGACGACCATTGATCTTTTAATTGAGGTCTGTCAATAGCCACCTGAAGATGCCCTGTACTCGAAAAAGAAAGAACAAGTGCATTATCTGTACACAACCAGTGTATCGATAGGATCACGCGGCTAAACCACTAAGTGCAACATATATAAGTCATTACAACAATATAATCACATGCATATACCTAAGATATACAACAATATAAATTGTACCAACAAGGTACAATTTCACATTTCTCAAGATACACAATTACAAGAATCATTGGTCTTCTCATGGATCCCAAACCAAAATTGTTTGAATATTAGAACGTGGTACCGGATCCAATATTTATTCTTGAACGTGGCAACAGATCCGATAATTATTCTAGAACGTGGAAAACGATGCAAGTTAGTATGTTGGAACGCAACACCCGATCTATTAAACAAGCCACATTCGCAATCACAAGTATATTCTCAAGATCATACAATCAAGTCATGATTCATGGCATTCATCATTCATCTATCTCATTTACATCAACTGTGATCAAGAATGAAAAATTCACATTCCTACATGTATCATAATGAAGCAAGAACAAACATACGTCATCTACATGTATCACAATCTTGCTAATTTGTATTACTAAAATATTTAGAATAACAACTTTGGGGTACTTTGTAAAAAAATGTAAATAATATTATGAAAACCAGATACTTTAAAACTAGTAACCAAATAGAATCTAAAAAGATTTGTATGGAAAATATTTTTCTTAAGGATGAAAGTTTGAGCCAACTGAAAACGAAGTATTTTTCGAAAGAAATTATTCTCCTGAAGTACCCAAGCTTAATGAAATTATTCCCAGGATAGAACTATATTACACATCGGTATTTCGGTAACTAAAACAACGGTATCAGTGAACCTCTCAATGACAGTAACAAACACTAGAATTCATTTTTACAGAATAAGAAGTTCAGAAATTTAAAATTCATAATTGAAAATGATAGAAAACCCCTCTATTTATAGACAACAAAGGGTGGTATGACCTTGTGCTTATTGTACCTTATCGGAAAGGTCACAACCCTTTAGAAAAGTCACAAACTTTCCAAAAAATGTCACAATCACATTTATGTTGTATGGCGATTTGAAATAGATTATAAATTAATATATTGAAGTTGTTTATTACAAAAAAAAATAGTATTAAGTATAGAAATTTCATATCTTTGGAGTCTAATTACATCATATTCGAGAAGTTTTCCCAATAAAAAAATCTCAATTTTTTCATTCCTCTCGAATACAATCCTTGGTTGTCCAATATACAAATGATATATTACTTCAGGGAAGGGATGTATTCGACAGGGAATAGGTATGTATCCGAGAGGAAATAGGAATGTAGCAGAGAGAGGATTATAATATCTTAAGTTGTGAATTTATGTAATTTTTTAAATAAAATATATGAAATTATATTGGGCCACAATCCTTCAATACAGTCACAACCCTTCACAAAAGTTACAATCCTTCAGAAAAGTTGCAACTCTTCTGAAAAGCGCAACCCTTAAGAAAAGTCAGATGCCTTCGGAAAAGTCACAACTTTTCATATAATTCCCAACCCTCATTTTTCATTGCACCTTTTAAAACCCAATAATTCCAACTATTTTAACTATAAATACAAGGCACAATATTTATTAATAACAAAGTATTCTAGAAAAAAAGATTACAAGAATCTGAATTCAATTTTACCCTAAACAAATAGTGTGTAAAAGAAGATAAGTTTATTCTTCTTACCAATTTAAGAGACTAGTTATATATATATATATATATATATTAGTAAAACTTATTCGATTTTGATATATACATCAATTCAATATATGATGAACAACCATGAACTACCATAACTTAATTATTAGTTTACTAGTTATTATTTATTCTCATCTAAATAATAAATAGATAGGCTTTTTCAAAATTGGTTCTTTTTTTCATTTGTAACTCTTCTTTCACGGATAAAAAAATTACTATTCTAATAGGACTCATTATTTAAAGTGTAAACTTTAGGGATCCTATTTAGATGAACAACTGATTTGGGCGATGTCTATTATGAACACTAGTTTACGTAAGACTTTTAGGATACAATAACTTATTTACTAGGTTTTGATATTTTAAATATTAATTGAAATAGTAGATTTTAATTGTTTTTTAAAAAAAAAATAGTAAATACCAATTAGTTTTTTAATAGAAGAAAAATGGTAAAAAATTGATTTTGTCTAACCGGAGTCTTTTAATAAAGGATAAAAAGTTCAAAAAATATTTCTAAGACATTCATATTTTTAATATAGTGTATATATATATATATACTAATATACGTATCCACGCGTTGCCCGGTAATTTATCGATAATTTCAAAGTCAACTATCATAAATTAATATAGTAAAGTTTATATGAGAGAGTGTTAACATCTAATACAT
This sequence comes from Solanum sitiens, assembly GCA_016801875.1. NCBI lineage: Eukaryota > Viridiplantae > Streptophyta > Magnoliopsida > Solanales > Solanaceae > Solanum > Solanum sitiens. Next base: position 771,884 of record JABWTJ010000156.1, read on the forward strand.
TGACATGTTATAATAGAGTTAATATCTTATATGTTCACTCAACTTTCAGTTGTTTACTTAGAAAGTCACTCAACTTTAAGTTGTTTACTTAGAAAGTCACTCAACTTTGTTTTAGGCATAATAAATATATTAGACCTTAAACTTGGCTTCAAATTTTAACTTTTACCTCCAACTTTCATAGTACACAAACAAACACTTTAACTATCCAACCTTTTAATAAATAAACACGCGAGTCTTACTTGGCAAAATGCGTGATGTGCACGTATTTTGCGCGAGTGAGGTATAATTTTTTAGGCACAAAACGGGAAAAAAATGCTAAAATGACAACTCTACCCTTAATGAAGTCCTTTTATATATATTTTTATATTTCCTAATCAAAATCTCATTTTATTTTATTGTTTAATTCTAAAATGATGTGTAAAATATTTAATTAGTTGGCAGTCATTGAGTGGCTCAATAATACACGTGGGAGCGTTTGCATTTCACTCTCTTTGGCTCTAAAAATCGCGTGTTTATTTATTTAAAGGTAGGATAGTTAAAGTGTCTGTTTGTGCACTATGAAGATTGAAGGTCAAAGTTAAAATTTGAAGCCAAGTTTAAGGTCCTGTATATGTATTATGCCTTTGTTTTATAACTCAAAAGTCATTAAACTATTGATGTTTAACTTAGAAAGTCACCAATTAGTTATATTTCACTTATAAAGTCACTCAATCAATTTAAATAATTTTTTCATTAAATTTTATCTTAAACTATTTTTAAAGAAATAAGAAGATATCTATTTTAATTATTTTATTATCCGCTCCATATATTCCGCTCCATATATTTAATTATAATTTTTCTAAAAAAACGTACAATAACAACTGCCCCCCCCCCCACCCCCAAAAAAAAAATCTCGATTCTAGTAATTGCAAAACTAGAAATAAATTGTTAAAAGATTACCAATAAAGAAAAATTGGAATTGATAAGAAGTAATTAAAAAAAAAGGGGGGGGGGGGGGACAGTAACGATCTTCTACTATTTTTTTTAACGAAAAGGTAGTAAAAAAAACAATAATTAAAATAAGCATCTTATTTATTTTTTAAAAATAATTTAATTATTTATTTGTATTTTTATAAAATTTAATGAAAAAAAGTTATTTAAATTGATTAAGTGACTTTCTAAGTGAAATATAAATAGTTGGATGACTTTTTAAGTGAAACACCAATAGTTGAGTAACTTTTGGGTTAAAAAACAAAGTTGAGTGACTTTTGAAGTAAAAAACCCAAAGTTGAGTGACTTTCTAAGTAAACTATTCAAAATTGAGTGACCATTTGAGGTACTATCTCTGTTATAATAGAATGCTAGTAAAAACAAATCAATATTTAAATTTAGTTATCTAAATTGTCAACAATAATGAACTTTAGTATTATTTTATTTATTTATTTATTAGATTACTCGAAATCATAAATACTCTCAGAATCTATATCATCATCTTGTTAGAAAAATATAAATAAAATTAAATTAAATTAAACATTAGAAAAAAGGTAAATTGTAACTGAGAAAAGTTTTACGTGTATGATTATGATAATACTAGGTAAGTTTTGCCCGTGTAGACACGGGCCCAACAACTTTATGGAGAGATTTTATTTGTCGTCAAATTTGTAAACTATCTATATGAGGCAAATAGACCTTCAAAATACTAACAAATGTCTTGTATAATTTCATGATTTCACAAATAATAAAAGTGAAAATAGTCCTTTTCTTCTTAAGTAAGTCTTATATGACAGTACAAGTAGATTTCACTTTTGAGCTGCACCTTTTTAGGCTCCTTATCAAACAACATTTAAAAACTTCCAAACTGCTATGTGATAAATGAAAAATTACAATCAATAAGCAATGAGTCATATACATGATAAGTTTGGCTGTTACAACTCAACAAACTCTTTAATACCAAGGATAAAATCAAGAAGGTCGAAGAACTTGTCAATTCAAAAGTGGGAAAAAAGAACATAACAAAAGAAAGGCAGAGCTCACTACAACGTAGAATTAGAAAGAATAAATATAAGTTCGCCATCATTTTGTCAAAGTCATTGTGGTAGAAGCAAACAAATATATATAGACCTTGTCTAGAGGAAATATTCATCTCCAATTTGTGAAGGAGAAAATGCAAAGCGAGTAATTCACCCACATCATGTTTTTAAGATAAGAGTGAATCCTATAATTAGTAGAGCCCAACTGAATTACTACCCTTTTGTAAATCGTTCTTAGTTATGATGGAATAATGATTTCAGCAATATATAAAAGTTCACTATAACGCGCACCAAGAGCAACTCAAAAGAGCAATCTCCTCCCAAGCTTATGCACGGTGAAAAGATAAATTTTCATGGCTATCTGCAATATTTGATGCAAGACTTTGTAGCTCATATCAATAGTATAACTGCAACATTTTTACCTGTGTCATTCAAACAGTTAGCCTCTTGTATCAACGGTATAGCTGCAAGATTTTACCTTGTATCATCCAAACATTTAGTCTGAAGCAACTTGAATAACTCAAGCTAACAACAACTTGATAGAAACTATCAATACGTAATGAATATTGTAGAGCACTCCTCGACGAAGGCGACTAAAAGTAAGAAAAATGGATCAATATCTCAGTACTGCTGAAAGTGTGAATGAATACTTATGGTGCTCCCAAATTGGCATTCTCTTTGCCACATACCGTTACGCGAAATTCATAAGTTTTTTCAAATGAATGAGAAAACCTATTGGATGAACGATATCTCAAGATCGCTGCTTGTGCTATAGGTTGGCAACCTGCAGGTATTAACGCAAGCTTTAACATTTCAACTACCTAAATAGTTCATTGAGCAGCTGATGCTAAATACAGCAAATCCTCTTTTTTATATACTCTGGAGAGACTGTTTTCATTTAGATAATAAGACTTGTTACCGTTTACATTTTCACGCTAGGTCACTGTTTAAGTATATATAACAGTTATATCCACATTGAGTTTCAACTTTGCTATCTCAACTATATTCTCATTTGTTTCGTTTTTGAAACTTACAATCTCAGGAATCTCTTATTCACTCCGAAGCCAAGAAGAAAGACTAAGGATGATTAAAGTGGTAACAACCTCCTCTATTTCCTTTCAAGTTTTTTTTACTACAAATGGATATCAAGTATGACCCTTTGTTTTCTTTCTTTGCTATGAATCCACCAATCTATCTTTTTCCCTTGTTAATTACCCTAGAGTTCTCTGCTGATGCAACAAATTCAATATACATGAATGACTTCAACACGCACCTCGCCAACCAAGGATAAGAAAAAAGAATGTGCATGTAGACAGGATAGTCATTGATTATCTGTAGGGGTTTGGCATCAGGTTTCCTAACCTACCTAAGACACAAAGATTAAGCAACTCACAACAATAAAACTCAAATTAAACTCCACAAAATCATACAACTAATAGAAATACTTGAGGAGATAACAAACCTTCAAGAATTATTCAGCCAAAAGTATATAGGTTCATCAAAGTTTTAGCTCATTCAACGGCCCTTCTTAAAGTACTCCAGTTGAATTCTTTTTAGTATTGAGAATAAGCTAAGAAGGAAGATAAAAGATTTATGGCAACAAAGTTACTGATCTCAATAGAAAATTAGTGATTGAAAATGACAAGCTCAAACTACCAAGCTGAATATCTAACACGAGATTTGCCTTATAAATGAAATGATCACCATTAGTTGTATGAAGGATCCACCGCAAGAAAGTACATTAACTCAACTAAATAGTTAAATCAATGTATACAGTTAAATCAAGAATAATGTAAAGCCTTACAATCAATAGTATCAAGTGACTGGATCAGGGAAGATAAGCTTGTTTCCATACTCTTTCCCTTACTCTTCCCCTTACTCTTTCCCTTAATTTTCCTCTTACTCATGTCATTACTCTTACCCTGAAAAGCAGGTTCACATAATTCAAATGCATCGTTCACAATCTCATTCATGATGTCTTAACGGCTGAAAAGAAGAAGACGTTTAAAAATTAAGAATCTAAGGCATTATTTTTTAGAAGACTACATCATAACTTTCCTGTCTTGAAAAAAATCAAGAAATGAATGCAGAAGAAACGACTAAAATGTTATCCCACGCACCTTTCAGTCAATATAGGGCTATGCTGCTGCTCACTCAACTCATTAGACAAATAAATTGGATAATTTAAGGGCACGATAAATGGTAATTACCTCATATAGTTTTCTTTTAGATCTGTCTTATGCTTATTGGTTGAACTTTTTCTCCAAATCGATGCCTATATTGTGCATTGAAACCTTCTGCAACTATTTGTATATGGTGATAAGTTTTCCTTTTCCCTTCGTTTTGTTTGTACATAGTAGTAAGTGAAAAGGACTCAGAACAAAATTCCTCAAAGGTAGGAGAAACTGAACCAAGCTTTCTGGGGCAGCCATAGTAGAGTTACCAAGTTGATCAGTTGATCTATTTAGCACAAAGATACAAATTGTATTACTAACTTAGACACCCAACCTGAATATTCCTATCCAAATAACTCTTAATTCCTCATAATTATACTTGTTTAAGAACATAACATTTAGTAATTGTAAAATGAATTTGCATTTTCTACAATTTGTATCGATCAAATATCATATCTAATAATTCACCTTAAATGTATGAAATTAGTGCATATCCATATGAATGTATTGAAGCTTAGACAAACAAAACAACAGACTTATTAGGCTTAAATACTCAAATGGAAATATTAGTGTCATGCGGCAAATCATAATGACATTGTTAACATATTGCAGTTTCTATGAGCTCATAATGAGTATAGATGCTTCTAGCATAGTTGATAGAAGTTCTCTAATCAGGATGCTAGACTTGTTTTAAAAGTTGGGAGAAAATAACAGTGGCAATGTACAAATTACATTTTCTTAAATTTTTATCAAGTCATAAGCACAATTTGCCATACTGCCTATAATATCAATATTTAAACTCATTTTTTTGCTTTGCTCTTTAGATAATCGATAAAATTCAGATTGTAAGTAATAATGTGAAATAATTGAAATATGTGTAAAGCTAATCCGATAAGTAGCAATATTTTTTTTTAATAAAAGAAATGAGAAGTGGGGACAGTAGTGGTGGATGATGTATGTGTGTACATACTGATGGACCCCTACCAAGTTTGGAAGAATGGTTTGTAGCCATGGCCATGAGCAATTCTTACTTATCTAGGTAATAGAGTTCCTCAAAAGTTTTTTTTCTGCTGGAAATATTTGTCATCAGTCATAACCAGTTACTTTCAACATTCCATTTATATGCACTGATCATACTTTTCCAGAAATCTTATTTAATGCAATTTCATCTCTAATATTACTTACTATTTACTATACTATAATCTATAATCTATACCTACACACACACATATATATACATATACATATATGTTAGACACTAAAACAGAATAGACACGCATGAAAAGTATGTATTAGATTGTGATAATACTATCACTACTTCTAGTACGAACAATACATCAATGATTTGCGAAATTTCAGCCCATCCAAAAATCAAGAAATGCCTAATCCACATTGCGAAAGTAAAACTTTGATTGGAAAAATTATATTAAACATCCAATTCTTTCAAGTGATATAACTATGGCTGTAAGATCATGTTTCCACTTATACCAGCTACTAATAGTTTCTTACTTTGTCTAGACACATTTCTGTTAATTTTCTAGTTATTTTCCTCTTCATCAGTAGCAAAACAATAACTTTGTATCCTTAAATTCCTCCGACACACCCAAATCTTCTATCAATCAAAATGGAGCAGAACAGAGTGTCTGGACAGGAACTAACGAAGGAGATAAAATGAGGAATGAGAGAAAAAGAAATCACAATAACGGATAGGAAAGAACATACCTGTAGCCGAAGCCTTAATTGTAATAACTGCAAATTCTTAACTTCACCCTGCACCGTGAAATAATTGTGGAATGAATTTAGTATTTTTTGTAATTTGGTTAGGAATTCTGATAAACAAAAGTTTACCAGAAAAGAAATATGGAAAATGAGGCGGAAATATTAACGGTAGAAAGAGAGGTGAGAAAAGAAACAACATAACAACAAAGTAATCGTACAAAACAAATTAAAGTGGAAAACTAAAAAATAGAAAAAAAGAAATAGAGAAGAGAAACTCCTCTTTGACAACGTCACTCGTCATTCTTTTTTTTCCTTGATCAGAACCAAAAATAAATACACAGAAACTCTTCAATTTGTATGTCGACAATCCGAGAAAGGAAAAAAAAACAAAATAAACAAAAGGGTTACATGAATAGGCTTAGGAGCAATTTGGGTTGACTCATCTCGAGTAAAACTACCTCATTCTGGGTTGAAACGGATATGTATTGATAAGTGGTAGAATTCTTTGAATTCAGCCATGTGAGATGAGAGATGAGCTTCAGAACAAAAAAAGACTACAAAACACAAGAAAAATAGAACATCACAAAATTCTAGAAAATTAATTCAGATGGGGAACACCCATATATGAACAGAGGAAGTTGAAAAGAATTTTGATAAAGAAAATCAAACTATACATGTAACAAAAGACAACCAAAATCTATTGCATGTGAAAATATATGATTTTTTCATATATGAATAGAGGCTCAAACAAACACAAAACTACTCAAAGATACAAACTTTGAAAGAATACAAATTTTAAAAAATTATAGTTCTTACATTGGCAATAGAATGCAATTGACGCACAAAACCTTTATTCCTTCTAATCCATCTCTTATAAACCTCCATACCACACATACCCAAATCAAATTTCATATATTCACACACCTAAATCAAACTTAATCACCCAACCAAAAGGATAATCCAACATCAATAAGAATCTCAAATGGGAAAATAAGGGAACATTCCAAAGCCAAATCAAATTTGGAACTTCAACTTTGATGAAAAGAAAGATGACTGAAAAAAGCTCAATTGAAACATGCTAAATCTTACCTGGTAAATGCTATGAACTTTGATGTGAAAATAGTGATATCAGTAGATGGAGAATAGAAGCAAGACATAGAGGAACACATGCATACATTCATATCACCATTGGAAGACACGTTGCAATAGGAAATTGAAAGGGCAAAAATTGATTAAGCAACAAGATGACACCTAGCAATTAGAGAAAATTGAAAAAACTAAAATGCCCCTAAACAATGAAGCAAGCATGTTGAACTATCCTTTTCTACTATAGTAGAAATTAAGCATACAACAGTTTTGAACAATTGATTATCAAATTATAAGCATGATATTCAAAATTTTAAATTTTATCTTTTATTTTTTTCTGAAAATTAAGTATCAATTATATGATGATTATTTTAAAAAAAAAACATATAATTATATGATATTTTAATGCTACATAATTCTTACACATAAATGATATTTTATAAATTTATTTCCAAATCAGTTTTAAATAACACAATGATTGGATACAGAAATATAAGGCCTCATTTGTTTTCATTAAGATTAAGAAGTGTAAATCTTAATACACATCTAAATATTAAGATTTGCATTAAGATTCAGATGTTTTGATCTGAATACACATCTGAATATTAAGATGTGATCTCTAAATCTGAACACTAAATAATTAATGTTGTTTGTTTTGAATATCTGAATTTGCATGTGAAATTAACATTAATTAATAAAATATCATAAAATTTTCATTTCAACAAAATATATCACTTTTGATTAAAAAAAAGTTTTAAAAGTTTTAATAATCATGTTTTGGAAATACAATTTTTTTTCATTCAAAAACCTTGATAAATACACCAACAGTGTTCTTGACACAGTCAATACAAGAAAATTATTAATATAAAAAAAAACTTGAAATGATTTATGAACTTACCAGTTCAAAAGGGAAAAAATGGTGTTTGATTTAGAAAAGAGAGAAAGAAAGTTTTTAGTTATGAGATAAAAAGGCACGCTTAAAGCAGAAAAGCAACGGTTTATTATTTGATAACTTATTAAAAGAGTTTGAATGTAGTTAAGAGTCTCCTACAAATCTGATTCATTCAGACATCTTCAGACCCATTAAGAGGCTTTTTAAAAAATAAAACAAATGAACTTAATGGGTTGAATCTGAATGATTCAGATTCAGACCTAAAAACAAAACGTACTTAACAGACTAAATTTGAATGATTAAGATTCAGACCTCTATTAAGTGCAAACAAATGAGGCCTAAGAAAGCAATCCTATCAAATTAAACTCTTATTACGAAAAAAAAAATAAGAAGATAGGCAAAATCAATGAGATTTTTTTTTATTACATATGTATTAGTCCTAAATATTTAAGGAAATGTTATGAAACTATATAAATTAAGTAGAAGGACAAAGTAAGGAGAAGAGAGAAGACTTCTTATTCCTCTTGGGAATATTTAGAGATTCATGAAGGAAAACCCCTTTATTTATAGGGAAAACCTAACTTGGTACTCAAGTAGGGTTCCTAAGCATATCCTAAAAGGACTCCATATAATTAGACATTCACTATAATACAAATACGTTTATAACACTCCCCCTTGAATGTCTATATATTATGTGTCTCGTTAAAATCTTACTAGATAAAACCTAGTGGGGAACTAGTGAAGAAAAAAGAGTACACATATCTAATAATACGCATTGTGGATGCCTCATTAAAAAACTTACAAGGAAAACCCAATGGACAAAACCTTGTGCGGGAAAAAGAGTACATCACTTATAAATTCCCCCTAATGTGAACGTCAATCTACATCTTGAATCTTCATTTTCCAAGCTTGTGCATCATCTTCTTGAAAGTTATAGTTGGTAGAGACTTGGTGAATAAATCAACTATAATATTACTTAAACAAACATGTTGCATGTTGATATCACCATTCTTGGGAGGTCATGAGTATAGAAAAACTTTGACGAAATCTGATTCCTTCTATCTCCTCTTATGAATCTTCACTTCATGATCAAAGATTTCAGCAAGTTCCTTACTTCAACTTCTTTAAGAAAATAATATATTGCCTTTTGAAAGATCTTCAAGAGTTATAATTCTAGTCATCAACTTGCATAACAATACTTGTATATGCTTTATGCATTTTGAATCTATCTAATCCTTATGAAGATTATAAACAAGTTTTCCAAAAACTTGTATATGCTTTAGATTCAGAATCCATCGAATATTTTCATATCTATTTTGTCAAGTGACAACATCCAATATTAAATGTACGACATCTTCTAGTGCCTAAATTGCAAGTCAAATAAGTTTTATGCTTACCAAGATGAATCATTCCACTTTTCACTTTATAATTATTTCTATATCAACATAATTTAATAGTCATAGAATTTATATCATCATAATCTTTTACAACATTGCGCGCTATTGTATCAAAGATATCGTCAATAATATATTATTTTGTATCGATCCAGAATACAACATAACTTATTGAGATCTCATGTATTCATTATTCTAAGGTATCTACCCCTCTCATGACGTTTCATGAAGTGTTATGTCGTAAGCTCTTCAAGAGAATATTGTCCCCTTATTATGATCATTTTGATTCTTTGATCCTCTCCATTTTTCAAGAATTTTTTTGTTAGATTCGATTAGTCTATCATGTTTCATGCATCTCGTAGATCCTATCATTTAGAAACATTCAATAGGAGCATTTACAACTCTTATGTTGCGTCTTAGCTCCCCCTTAATTTAGACAAACTAACATGTATCTCAATCTTTTGGAGAATCTATCTTTGTGCATCATGATATATTCATTGATTATATACTACACATCAAAATAATTAGAAGAAAAATATTTTGTCCCAGACCATAAATCAATTCAAAAGAAAATTTGATCATAATTTATTTGTCGCACGCATACAATTACTTATGTATGCAATATCATATTTCTGATCAATACATGAAGTTTTATTTTCATAAGCAATAATTTCACTATCTATCTGAGAATCTTGAATATTTATCAAGACTATCAAAAAAAATTGTTCTGAAAGTTGTTCACTTAATCAATTATCTTGCACACTCAATTTTTCAAATGCCAAACTACAGGTTGACAACAAATGCACATGTGATTATATTATAAATGCATCTATTTGTCATATCACATGATAGGTGAATGAACCCATATTCACCTTTTATATTTTTCAGAATTTAGGGATTTAATCCCAACATTAGTTGATCCAATCAACTTAACGCGAGAACAAGAAACCTAAAGAATTATTGAAGAGTCTTTCGGTTCTTCAATGTGTGTCTTCAGTATGCACATCTTTGGGATGACCAAATCATTCATACCAACTAATAAAATTATTAGTACTAGTAAACTTTAAATTTACTATGTCATGTGTCTTTTGCTTTAGTAAATTTCTAATTAATTATTATATGAGTAAATTCCAATTTTATCACTCCGAGAGTAATTTTCAGATTTATTTCTTCTTAGTTATTCTACCGCTTCTAGAGGCGAGTCGTGATTCCATCACTGAACGGAATAATCTGATAATAAAAAAATTATGCACGTAATCATATTATTTGTGCCGATATTTTTGCAAACATCAAGTTGCGAGATAATAATATGCAAACACTGGACCATCTAGAAAAAACATGTCACGCCCCGAGCCTACACCCTGAACGTGGCGGACACTCAATTACCATTGCTAGCCTTGAGAGAACCATTGGTCTGGCTTACTTAACTCAGCGGAAGACTTAAATCAATACAAGAAACATTCTCATAAAATAACATGAATTAAATAACTTGGCCAAAATGACACTTAAGTCGCATAATAGAATATATTCAATACAAATAATGAGAGACTCAAAACTGAACTCTCTGACTGTCTATGAAGTCTCTATAATACCAAGATATATGTTGTACTGACCCCACAATATTCTATAAAAGAAAGATTGAAAGCAATAAATATGTGTCAATGTAAGGAGGCTCACCACTGACTCTGAATGCTTAGCTGGATCAAAGAGGCGTTGGATGATGTTGATCCCGATTACATGCGTCTGCATCATGATACGATGCATGCTAACTGACATCAGTTTATTGAATGTACGAGTATGCGAGTTGGAATGCTAACAACAACTTCAGCTTGGAAAGAGAGTAAGAAGAAAAACTTACATTGGCTCTGCTCAACTCATGAATAACTTGACTTAATATAAAGAATTAAGAGATAGGCAATATATAAAAGCTTGTAAAAAATGTAAGCACTTAGTTCGTTAAAGAAAATGCAATAACAAACTCAACTTTACTTATATATGAAGTAATGTGGTTTCTGTGGGAGATTCTCTAACCGACAACCACAACTATGACCCTAAGTGGTGATACAGCGCTTGCCCACGCTGCCAGAACTGTCCTATACTTTGTCGTCGAATAGAACTACTTAACTTAGTGAATCCACTAACTTAACTTACATGATCATCTAAATAGTATGACCCGTTAATACCTATGATGGCTACATGAATTTCATGGAGACTTGAGTTAATATGAACTCTCATCCCCACATCGGTGCTCAATAATACTCCCAAAATATACTTTATCTCATGCTTTTAAAAATAACTTTCTTCTTTGAGTTGAGATAATTGCTCAACACTAACTCCCTTGGAATCAATGTTCCCTTTTTTGTTTCTCAAAATTCTTTTGGAAAATCATAGTTTTCTCTTAACTTCAATGTGAAAACATTTATAAACTTTTAGGGAATACTTAGTTCCCTTACAATTTTTGAGAAATGAACACAACTCTTTACTCTTTGCTTAACTTGAAACTAGAGCCTTAAAATGAAGTTAAAATATTTAATAAAGACTCTTGAAACTTTAAGAAACTTTGCTTTGACTTACTTCCTAACATTTCAACTTAACTCTTAACTTCTTTGACTTTGATCTTAACTTTCCTTGAATTGGATTATGGATTCAAGGTTCATGATCTCATGTTTATGGATAATTTCATGATGTTTAGATGTACCTTAGAATGTTGAAATCAACTAAAAAATGTGGGTAGATCACTTAGGAACTAGTACGAAAAGATGGGGAATGAATGAGGTGAACTGGCGTCTTTGGCGCTTTGAGAGGCGTGGGGTGTCAGGCCCCAAACTTCAGAGGCGTGGGTGTCAGGCCCAAACTTCAGAGGTCAAGTTAGGGCGCTCTAGCTGGCGGCACCCTGAGGCCCTATCGACAGAGATTGTCCTGTGCGGCTATGGGAGGCGCGGTGCCCCAGGGCCCTACGGACAGGTGTTTCGACTTTTCTTCTCCGTTTTTCATCTCTAAACCCTCTAAACTTTCATGTTTCTTTTCCCAAACACTTAGTATCATTAGTACCCTTAATACCCAATAGATTTGACTCGTAAAACAACCCGAAAATACGAATCAAATCAACAATAGGCATGCAACAACTCAATCGACAAAAATTCAACAATGTTCTTCAAGAACTTCACTTTGTATCATTCAATCAACTCAAAATCGCTGAATTTAAACAAGTTGGTGTGTGGTTGAACTAGCCCAACACGAAAAGATCTCACATACCTTGATAGGGATCACCCCCGACGAATTCCACTCGCAAACCTTGGTGTTCTTGGTGAATTATTTTCTTTTCTCCCTTTCCTTCTTCTCTTTCTCTCTTCTTCAAGCCATAAGCGTAAAGTGTAATTTTCAAATCTGAACTAAAACTTTTTATGTATATTAATAATCTTCTAGCATTTGCATGACCAACAATCTGTAAGTGCACCAATTGTACAGATACATAATATTTTAAATTATTTTCATGAGATCAAAAAGATCTTTTCTCTGTGTTATGCAGTCTCAAAATCATTGGATACTCAAGGAAATTGCTTTAACACCTTTTAATACTTCAAAGATTTTCAGTTAACTTTCATCGTCAAGTTAGACATAATAATCATTCATTATGCATATTCAAGTATTCCATCTATTGTCAGACTGAAACAAGTATTATTGCATCCACCACTAGAGAATATATCTCCATTTAATAATGTCAGGATTTTTGCGAAAATCTTTTATCCCCAGGCACAAAACGAACTTTATATAGTACGGTTATACTTTCGCACAATAATTCATTTGTACCCCACTGACATATATTTTGATTTATGAACTATAAGTCCAAAAATATCACTTTTCCAAGTGAAACAAAATATACTTGAATAGTGCATTTTATTTGGCCAATCATATATCTATTTACATTATATGACAGATTTGAATTTAAGATCCTCGTAACCATTTATAGAATTGAGTGCTTCTTCATATCAAATATACCGTCGACGGCCATGTTGATATTGATTCCAATACGACATAAATTATCGAGATCTCTTCATTTTTCATCATTTTCAGGTACCTGAACCTTCACCAAGGTTTTATGAAATGTTATGTCATAGTGCTCTTTCAAAGAACTTACCTCATGATCAATGACCATTTTGATAATTTGTTCCTCTCCTTCCTCAAGGAGTTTTACATTTGGAATCGACTGGTATATCACACTTTTGGTGTACCATAGGCTCTGTCCTTCAAGGATTATTTATTGGAGCATTTGCAACTAAATTAAAATATTGGGTCAATAAATACATCTTCCAAATTAGTTGCAACATTTTACAAATGAATTATCTCTTGAACTTCAAGTTCACTTTTTTTTAAAGAGGATTTAGATAATTCACCCCACACATAATTTTCACTGCTACACATATCTCCCCCTAATGTTAAGAAATCTATTTCGCCCTCAACCTCATTTGGGGATCCATCTTTGTGCGTGGTGGAGCAATAAAATCATATATGCACACATAAAATTTTTTGGATGGAAATTATTTGGTTCCTGACCCTGAATCAATTGTGATGGGAGAACCTTGTTAGCTTGATGCATACATGTCAAATAAACTCATCTCATATCAAATTTTATTTGAGAGATTTGTTCTCATAATCAATGGTCTAGCTATAATTTGAGGCATACAATTTCTGCTAAACCAATCAGCATTATCAACATGATTTTATAGTTTTGAACTATGCTCTTAATTTAATAATTTGAGCAAACAACCTTACAACAACCAATTAGTAAGTTGAGACAAATGCACATGCAACCATAAGCATATATTAAATCATAATAGAAAACGGTCCACATGGCAGGTGAACAGACCTATGTTCACCTTTTTATATGTTCCAAATAACTTGAGGGGATACAATCCAACCTTAGCTGGTATAATGATCATTTTATCACGAGAACAAGCTACAAAGAGAATTCTTGAAGAGTCTTTTATTTCTTCAACATATAGTCACGTAAATTTTCAATTTCTTTTGCATCACATTCGAATCGAAATGATCAACCAATTATGCCAACTGAAATTTATTCTAGTAAACTTTTAATTTACTTTTGCATGTTATTCCATCATCATGCCCATGTTTGTATACAACAAACAAGAGGAAAAAAATGGGTAATCTAATACATAATTATTTATAACCCACTTTTGTTATAGTAATTTGAAGATATTAAATATTCCCATAACTTATAGTCTCAATATAATATTTTTCTTTTCAATACTTCTGAAACTTAAAATGTTTCTTTTCAGACTTACTATAATCCCAATATTATGAATAATTTCATTTCTTCGAATAGTAACAAATTAGCCCTTTCAGAACTATCAATTAATTTTGTGTACTACCACAAATTTCACAATGTCCTCCTTATGGTGATCATCTCCTTCAAGGAGAAAATTATTAATATTGTCATGGTTAAAATTATTAAATTCCTGACTTATTTTTTGATAACCAATGACAAATTTGTGTTGCCACACAACAACATTTATTTTAGTCATGGCTACAACCTTTACTGAAAAGATTTATTTTTTCTTTTGTCCTCCAATAGTTCATTATAAAACATACCACAATATTTGTGTAGTACTCAAAGTATATATAAGATCAAAATGAATATTTATGTCAAAATATTTTCTTTCAATCTCTCAAACCTCCCATAGAGGTGAGATGTGACATTCATCCAACAACACAAGAACATGTTGTTATCCATACGAACACAAGTCACATTTTCTTAAACAAATGGCCCATAACCATTTGTACATGTTCCATAAGTTTTTATTAGAAACTCATTGTCATGTTTTGGCATTATGTGACTCACTTCAACATCACTTTAAGAGGTCAAATGTACCAAATGTACTACCATTTGTATTCCTTTATTTTGATGGAGGATTTATAAAACTTTTTAAATTGGGTTGCACCAACAACAATGTGCCCAACTTCTTATATTACTTTGATGGATAAAAATTACCTTTAACAATTACCTTCACATTTGAAGGACCATCTTAAGAAACAATGTGTTCAATAACCTTTTATACAATTTTAATGGACATAATTACATTCACATTTGAAGGAACATCTAAGAACCTGTAGTTCTTACTTTTAATTACCACAATGATAACCATTAATATTTTACCATACCCATATTCATACATTCAACCACTTCATTTTTCAGACATATTAATACACTGCTACCACATTCACATAAGAGAATGGAGCAAATTAATTGGGTAAATTTCATGACTTTCAGTCAAAAGTATAAAATTTTATGTTAGTCATCATCATATCATCACTATAGTGCATTAGGACTTAAACCTAATGTCTTACCCATATAAAGGAACCTTTGCTCATAATTCTATGGGACTTGAACCAACTTCTCATTATTATGGTGCACCAAGACTTTAACTCGATGTCTTACCCACTTGGTGCGATAAAACCTAAATTCACCGTCTTACCCCAACCAATGTCTTAATAAATCAAATGCATTACCAAAAAAATAATTATCAAAAATCATAAATATAATCTAAACTTGACTTAATATACAAGAAAAATGAACAATATCAATTAATTAGAACAACATGTTAGAATCATATAAAATTCCCAAGTTGAAATAAATTCAAATATTTTAATAGTCCCTCTGAACATTGTTATGAAGATTATTATAATTTACTAACCATTTTAGAATAACTACAAAACAACTTTGTTAGTACAAATAATGTATAGGATATGAAGTATACCATGCAACTGACAAATTACTAGGATAATTCATAAAAATCACCTACTATTGATTCTTGATGGAGAATGAGCAACTTGTGTTGATAACATCTTGTAAAACTAAAGAACAAAAATACAATAACAAGATGAAGAGATGAAGAATATAAGACAATAGAAAAACAATATAAGTTAACTTTCTTTCTTTCAAGTGTTCATCAAATCTTTAAGTGTATACAATATGAACACTTATGCCTCTATTTATAGTGTAACATAGAGGCATACAAAAGGTTAGCCATAATCATGTCATTAACATGAATACAATGAAGGAGGTTATGAAAGTGAAAGGTTGCAAGAATAATGGTTATAAAGTTGGAGGTTATGGAGGTTATGGTTATCTTCATAATGGAAGAAAGTAATGGAGATAATGGGTGAGTAACTTCTTGGTCCAATCCACATATAATATTTTATAACAATTATTATAAATAAAAAAAAGGTTAGTTTTCCTGTTATCCTCCCCCTCACTCATCTCAAACTTATTTTAAACTCATCCCTAGGATCTCCCACAATATGCTTTCTTCGAATTCGAACTCACAACCTTAATGTTTGAAGTGAGGAGTGCTTACCATCCGATCAACTCTTTTTTGTCTCTAATTTTTAATTTATTTTCTACTTCTTTCAAATTTAACTTTTGTTGCTATAATATATTATATGATTTTTATACACATATACAAATGCATGAAATTTATCACCCACAATTCATTCAAATGTAAATTATATTTTAATTAAACTGTATTTTTTAACATATCTTCAAATATATTCACTATGTTTTGTCATTTTATCCTATTACTTTTATAAATTTTAAAAATTCATTAGTACAATTATAGATTTATATAAAATTAAAAATTCGAATTTATTTTAAAAATTGAATAATCGATTAAATTCGGTTTGTAAATCAATTGTTTTGAAAAAGAAACATCAATACCCATAACAATAGTATTTCATCATAATATATTTTAATTCCTAGGTTGTTCATTGCTTTCATTTGTAGTTTCATTTTTTTTTTTATTTCAAGTTTCACACTGATGGAAAAAGATAATAGAAATTCATGAAATATTTTGTACCTTTGCAAAGTCTAAGTTTATAAGTCGATGTTATCTGTATAGTTTATCTACGTGCGTTTTGTGGAATTACTATTAAGTATCTACATATTTTTAGACAAAAGCAAATAGATCAATTTAGTCTATGCAATTTAGTAATCACAAATCAATAGTCACGCACAAAAATTAGCTCCAAGACTTGATAAATTATTTTTTCTATTCTTTATCGATGAAAGTGTATCATAAAAAATAAAAGTGTTAAACCAACAAATATTCGTGATCTAGTGGCAGAATCCTCACGATACTTATTACATGGATTGTATTTTTAAAATGATGTATTTTATAATAGTGTAATTTAAGAAAATTCATAAATTAAACTATTTCATATTTACAAAATGGACCAAATTCATTGGTTTTAATATTTTCCCTCGCCAATTAACGAAAGGACTCTGTCTATATCTTATAAAGCGCTTATATTATTCTTTTTGTAAGTTGTCACTTGTAATTATGAACAATTGTATTCAAAAAATTGTATTTAGCTATGATATTTTTCGTAGAACATAGTTGTATTATTCAATACAAATTTTAAGTCGGCGTTATTTAACACATTACATATTTTATGATAATTTTTTTTGTTAATCACAGATTGATTAGAGACGATAAAATCTTTGTCACTAATTATTTATATATTACTGACGAAAATAAATATCATAATTAAATTTAAATTCTTATAGCTAAAACTTATAATATTTAACTACGAACTCTAATTTGTCGATATTGTAACAACATATTTTTTTAGATAAAATTTTTTTGAATCCAAAAATTAATAAATTTTAAGATAAAAAATAATTTGTCATGAATTAGATACATTATTAGTGACGAAATAATGTGTTACCGATAACTTTAAATTTATGACTAACACTAAACAAAGATGCCAATTAATATTTTGTTGGGAAACTTTAGTAGACAAAACATTGCTACAGATTTTTATATTTTAGTAATAATTGGCAATTAATAATTGGCATCTTTTATTTTACATATTTGAGTTTTTAAATTTATTTTTTATTTATGTATGCATGATATTGATTGAAAATTTAAATTTGTACCTATTAATTTAATAGAGATTAAACATTATTTATAATAGAGATTTAAAATAATTTTTCTCTAAAAAATAATCTTAATATTAAATTGCATTCATACTTGTCACTTTTCTTAACCTGACTCTCAAAATCAAATTTTAAAAATAATAAGTCAAGCATGAATAAAAAATATTTATAAAATTAATTAGTCAAGCACAAATTTTAAAACATGTTTGAAAATAAAAATAAAAATATAATTATTCCTGATGTTCTAACACTATGTTTGGATCATTGTTATTCATTGTATTGTATTGTATCGTTACTATACCTACAATGTTTGTTTTGATTGTTACTTAAAATGTATTGTATTGTATTGTTAAATTTCGTTGTTACGTAACAATGAAAACCACTATTTTATGGAACAATCATTTTGGTGTGTTCCCATTGTTACTTAATTTCTTTTTCCAATTATATACTTACATAGTATTTCAAAATACTATTTTACCCTTTATCTTAATTATTTAAATGTAGTCAAACCTCCTATCCTCGAATAATTAGGATGTTTTAGTAAATTTATAAATTACAATACAAACGATACGAACAACAAACAATACAGTCCAGCCAAACATTGTATCTACCATATAATATATAATACAATACATTATCAAACAATGGGTAACAATGATCCAAACAAAGTGTAAATGTCTCGCCCATCTCTTGATTAAATTTATTTTATTAGTAATTAATCCACATATCAAAATTATCTTAATATAACTAACAATCCATGTTTGTGTTTCTTGAATAGCAAAAGTGAACTATATACAACATTTTAAATAAATTAATAGCGGTTCATCCAAAAATTCAAAGTCATATAATAACACAAAATTTATAATCAAAACATTATTTATACCTAAGAATTATTACTTCCATTTAGGAACAAATAGAAAATAATAAATGGAAATAAATAAATAAATAAGAACTATCAAGAATTTGAAAGTATTTCGGGAGACAATGGTGACTCCTTCTCCGTTTTCTTAATTACCCAATTGATATGACTATCCTATTGTTGTTGGTAATGCCTCTAATTCGTCTGTCAATAACTATTACCATGAGGAGTTAAATTCCTCTGACTAAAACTAATACATGCCTATCTTTCATTGTTTGGTGCCATTGAAATGAGAAAATATGAAGCTTTTAAAGGTTGAATTAAGAAGTGGCAAACGGTTCTACTCTTCAAGCCTTAATTTTTTGAGTTTAAGTTTTGTGCACCGTGTATAAGATTTTATACACCATCAAGTAATTTTTAAGATAAATATGGTAACTTATATAAAATATCTTTTTGAGTATAATTATAATTATGTTAAAATATAGCAAAGGAAAGTTGAGTCCTCTTTCTCCTCTAACTAAAATTAATTCATAGTTATCTTCTAAATTAATCAAGTTTTTTTGGTTTTCTACGTTGAATTTTTTCATCAGAAGTAATTTTTAGTGGCACAAGTAATTTCTTAATCGTCATTGTTTTTTCTTTTGAAATTTTGGCAAAGTCATGATCCGTACACACAAGAAGAAGAACTAAAAAAAAAACTTGTTATTTTGATATGCAATATTACAATATCCCAAACAAGTTTCTTTGGTATTTTACGTTTGAATTTTTTGAATTTTTTTCATCTGAAGTAATTTTCAATGACATATATAATTTCTTAATCATCATTGTTTTATCTTTTGAAATTTTGACAAAGTCATGATTCGTACACACAATAAGAAGAATTAAAAAAAAACTTGTTATGTTTATATGCAATATTACAATATCCCAAACTAAAAATTAAAAGGTCGATAACAATATGATTATTAATACAAAAATAATTATTATCCTTGAGAAAATTCACAAACAACTTGAGAACATGATTTAACTGAAATAATTGAAAGATCAATACAACGAAAGAAGATGCATATGTAAAAGGATTTTCTTAATGATTGTGAAAACATAAATGATCTAACATTTAGAAATCCTATCAATTATTCAGGATCGTGGAACTATATGATTTCCACATATATTTAATGCTATAAAATTTTAGTCAAGAATACATACCTGAATCTGTCATTGTAATTCTTAACTTGATTGAGCGAAAGTTTTTTCTTTTGGTAATTTAGAACTTGTTTCTCTCTCTTGCCTTGTTCTTTATATATAACTTTGATGGATAAGACTATATCTTTATGGCAGAGAGAGGACCCTTTAAATAGAGTTTGTTTTAACATCATTCCCATATTTCCATCATGGTGAGTAGTGGAGATAATGGATAGTTGGAAGAGGTAATGGGTAAAGTGGAAGACTTAATGGGTAGTTGAAGTAACTTCTCCACTTCCCCACTTTCCCACTTCTCCACTTCTCCACTTCTCCACTTCTCCAATTAGATTAGAATTTAGTTAGTAATTAAATATTACATCAAAATAATATTAATGTGAGTGAGTCATAAAACTAACATTCTCCCACTTGACACACGTAACATTATTTACTTAACGATTTAATAAACATTTCAATTACAATGTGCACGTATACTAAATTCAACATTATTTGTTGTTATTAAGAAAATCAACTAATATGAGTCATGGCGGTTGTACACCACTTTATTTGGCATAGTCCCTTACATGCACTACAATATTAGTCTATTGCCTAACACAACCTTTCAAATACATAATGGGTCCACCATAATGCTTAGAATATCTTTATCTAAAACAAAACCTGTCATCATCATTCTCAACATAACGTATACAAGAGAAAACAGGTAATAAGTGTCAATTCCATAAACATAATATAATCTTTACATAAAGTCATTCATTGCTATTAATAAGACCCATTATTTCAACATGTTCAACAAATCTTTTGGGCGGTAATCCTTTCGTCAAAGGATCATCAATCATAAGTTTGGTGCTAATATGCTCAATTGTCACTTTATGTTTCTGGACTTCTTCCTTAACTGAAAAGTATTTTAATTCCATATGTTTGGCACCCTTTGAATACTAATCATTTTTAGATAAGAAGACTGCTGCAGTATTATCACAATAAATTTTCAGCGGCTTGGAAATACTGTTGACTAGTCCAAGTCCTGAAATAAAGTTCTGCAGCCAATTAGTCTGAAATGTGGCCTCAAAGCATGCCACAAATTCAGCTTCCATAGTGGATGCAGCTATAACAGACTGTTTCGCACTCTTCCATGATATTGTTCCTCCAGCTAATAGGAACAAATACCCAAATATAGGTTTTCGTGTATCCACACAACCATCATAATCTGAATCTGAATATCCAATCACATCAAGATGATCAGATCTTCTATAAGTGAGCATATGATCTTTAGTTCCTTGCAAGTATCGCAACACTTTCTTCGCAGCTTTCTAGTGATCCATTCCTGAATTACTTTGATAACGGCCCAACATTCCAACAACGAAACTGATGTCTGGTCTAGTACATGTTTGGGCATACATTAGACTCCCAACTATTGATGCATAAGGAATATCATTCATTTGCTTACTTTCCAATTCATTCTTTGGACATTGATTGAGACTAAATTTATCTCCTTTCTGAATTGGAACGGGACTTAATGAGCATTTTTCCATTCTAACTTTCTCTAACACTTTATTAATATAGGCTTTCTCAGACAAACCTAATAATCCTTGTGATCTATTTCCAAATATTTCTATTCCAATCACATAGGATGCCTCTCCCATATCTTTCATTTCTTAATTGTTAGATAAATATCTCTTGGTATCATGCATCAAACCAAGATCATTAGTAGCAAGCAAGATGTCATCAACATATAGGACTAACATAATAAACTTATTCTCACTAACCTTCAGATATATATACCGATCAACATTATTTTTCTTAAATTCAAAAGTGACAATAGTTTCATTAAACTTAAGGTACCATTGTCGACAAGCTTGTTTAAGCCCGTATAATGACTTCTTAAGTTTACACACCATGTGTTCCTTTCCTTTACAAGAGAACCCTTCAGGTTGATTCATATAAACTTCTTCCTCCAAATTTCCATTTAGAAAGGTTATTTTCACATCCATTTGATGTAGTTCTAAGTCATAATG
Source organism: Solanum sitiens (assembly GCA_016801875.1). Lineage (NCBI taxonomy): Eukaryota > Viridiplantae > Streptophyta > Magnoliopsida > Solanales > Solanaceae > Solanum > Solanum sitiens. Next base: position 794,182 of record JABWTJ010000156.1, read on the forward strand.
AGCTACTAAAGCCATTATAATTCTGAGTGAATCTTTTCTAGAGACAGGTGAAAATGCTTCTTTATAGTCGATGCAATCTTTTTGAGTGAAACCTTTTGCAACAAGTCTTGCCTTGTCACGTTCGATGTTGCTAGTTGAGTCACGTTTGGTCTTAAAGAGCCATTTACACCCAACTGTTTTGCAACCTTCTGGTAATTCAACAAGGTCCCATACTTTATTTTGTTCCATAGATTTTAACTCATCTTTCATAGCATTTATCCATCTATCAAAGTTATTACTTTCAATAGCTTGTGAAAATAAAACTGGATCATTATCAATTCCTAAGTCAATTTCTGACTTGTATAAATATACCAAATAGTCATCAGAAATAGCAGGTCTCTTTTGTCTTTGAGATTTTCTTAATGCTACCTCTTGTGGTACATCTACTGCAGGTTCATTAATTATTGCTTCATTGAGATTAACAGGAGCATCAATTTATTGTTCTTGTTGATTGTTAGGTTGTGCAACAACTTTAGGAACAACATCTTTAAAAGAAGTAAAAGGTAGAGAAACCCTCACCCTAACCTTTTTAATTTTTACTGTACGTAGTTCTTCACTCCCACTAACTTCACCATTCTCAATGAACCTAGCATTTCCAGTTTCAACTATTCTTGTACTGTGATTAGGACAGTAAAAATCTATACCCTTTTGATTTTTCTGGATAACCAATGAAGAAACCACTGATTGTTCTTGAATCCAGTTTTTTTTCTTGTGGGTTATAAACTCTAACTTCTGCCGGGCAACCCCAAACATGCAGGTGCCTCAAACTAGGTTTCCTACCAGTCCATAGTTCAAAAGGAGTCTTTGGGATTGCTTTACTATGAACCCTATTAAGTAAGTAAACGGTAGTCCTTAAAGCATACATCCACAATGAAAGAGGAATAGATGAATTACTTAACATACTCCTAACCATGTCCATTAATGTACGATTACGCCTTTCTGCTACACCATTTTGTTGTGGTGTTCCAGGCATTGTGTATTGAGCACATATGTCATGTTTTCCGAGGAATTTAGAAAATGGACCTGGGTGTTGTCCATTTTCATCATATCTTCCATAATATTCACCACCTCTATCTGACATGATTATTTTCACCTTTCTATCTAGTTGTCTTTCAACCTCAGTAATAAAGACCTCTAAGGCATTTATCGCTTGAGATTTTTCATGCAACAAATAGACATACCCATAACATGAAAAATCATCAATAAAAGTGATAAAATATTTTTCTTTATTGAAAGATGTAATATCAAAAGGACCACATATATCAGTGTGTATAATTTCAAGAAGTTGTGTGCTTCTTGTGGCTCCTTTCTTTGTGTGTCTTGTTTGTTTTCCTTTAATAAAATCCAAATCCAAATTTTGAAGAATTTCATTCTTCACTAATCTATCCAATCTTTCTTTGGATATGTGAACTAAACGTTTGTGCCACAAGAAAACAGATTGTTCATTCACCAAACTTCGTTTAGTTCCAATATTATGATGCAGAGTTAAGAGTATTTCGGCGAATAGATTATCAAGATTCAGTTTGTATAAGTTATCACAAAGAGTACCAGTACCAATGAGATAATTATGTTTAAACAAATTAAAACATTCATTACCAAAATTAAAAGAGTATCCAATCTTATTCAACTTAAACAAAGAAACTAAATTTCTCGAAAGAGAAGGTACATAACAAGTTTCAAGTAAATCTAAGTGGCGCCTAGTATCAAGGATCAAATGGTAAGTTCCTATAGCTTTAACTGCAGCCTTCACTCTATTCCCCATATACACATATCTTTTATTCTGGTTTATGGTTTGTGCTGTAAGAAATTCCTGCATCGTATTAGAAATATGAACAGTACAACCAGAGTCAATCCACCAAGTATTATAAGGAACTTCAGTTAAATTTGATTCGAGACATGTAAAAGCACTAGGCTTATCTTTTTACTCGAGTCATGCCTTAAATTTCAGGCAATCTTTCTGAAAGTGTACATATTTTCCACAGAAACGACACTTATAATTTTTATGTTTCTTCTTATGTACTTGAGAGGAGGACTCATTAACATTATGGTGCCTCTATTTTTCTTTAGCATGTTTTTTTCCTTTCTTTCCAACTCCTTGATGACTTACAAGGTTAATGGAGTGGGTTCCTTGATTCTTGAGCCTTACTTCCTCCTGAACCAATATTTCGTGCAATTCATGCACGTTCCATTTGTCTTTCACGGTGTTGTAGTTCATTTGGAAAGGGTCATACTCAGACGGTAATGAGTTAATAATGAATTGTACAAGGAAATTTTGTTCCACTTCCATTCCCAAAGACTTAAGTCTTGCTGCTACGTATGTAATTTCGATGACATGCTCATGCATGGTATGTGAACTATCAAACTTCATAGTGGTCAAAGTACCCATTAGTGTCCCAGCAAGATACTTATCAGCAGTTTGAGAGAATTCTTCCACGAATTTCAGAAAATCTTTTGCATTTTCAGTTTTGGGAAGAGTAGTCTTAATATTGCTCGCAATATTCATTCGCATAAACATTATGCCTAATCTGTTAGATCGATCCCAGTGCTTATAATGAGAGATTTCTTCAGTACTGCTAGTTTCAGTAATAGCAGTTGGCTTCTTAGTGTAAAGTGCAACATCAAGATCTAAAACTCCGAGATGGAATTTGATTTGTTCGCACCAATCTGAGAAGTTAAGACCATGAAAGGTCGTAATAGAGGCAGAGTGTGAATGAAGAGCAAATGCTGCAAATATAATATACTCATTTGTTAATACTTTGAGTTATGAATTTTAACTTACTATCAAATTCAGAAATGGTTTATAAATTCTTAAATGTATATTGATGTCCTCCTTTGGGCGAAACATCAAATACAACTTTAGACATAATGATGCTTAGATGTGAATTTAACGTAATTCAATAATTTTAAATGTGTCAGTCAATAATATTTATTATCTTTGGATAAATAAATAAAACTAACGACACATCTAAATTATCTCATTAATGTTCAATGGTTATAAAATGAAATAATCAACCTTTGGGTGATCCCTAAATATCTTACAACCGAAAACTTCAATATATCCATAAGTTATATCAGTTATAATCATCAAAATAATGGATAATTGAATATACGTTTAATCATTAATATTTTGAATTTATTCTTCAAATATTAGATCACTTTGGTGATTAACTAATCTCATATGCATAATTTCAAAATAAAATACATCATGATAGAGAATAATTATTTCACTTAATACTATATATTAACGTTTTCAAATAAGGAAAAAATTAATTTTATGAAAAATCACTAATTCTTAAACCATGCTCTTGATACCACATGTAAAGGATTTTTTTAATGATTGTGAAAACATAAATAATCTAACATTTAGAAATCTTATCAATTATTCAGGATCGTAGAACTATATGATTTTCACATATATTTAATACGATAATATTTTAGTTAAGAATACATACCTGAATCTGTCATTGTAATTCTTGACTTGATTGAGCGAAAGTCTTTTCTTTTGGTAATTTAGAAGTTGTTTCTCTCTCTTGCCTTATACTTTATATATAGCTTTGATTGATAAGACTATATCTTTGTGGCAGAAAGAGGACCCTTAAATAGAGTTTGTTTTAACATCATTCTCACCTTTCCATCATGGTGAGTAGTGGAGATAATGGATAGTTGGAAGAGGTAATGTGTAAAGTGGAAGACTTAATGGGTAGTTGAAGTAACTTCTCCACTTCCCCACTTCCCCACTTCTCCACTTATCCACTTATTCAATTAGATTAGAATTTAGTTAGTAATTAAATATTAAACCAAAATAATATTAATGTGAGTGGGTCATAAAACTAACAACATAAACTAAAAATAGAACATGATTTAAATAATTGATTTTCTAAATCTGATATTCTTTTGTTCTATCTCTTTGTCTTCTTGTTCTATTTTTCCAAAAAGATATTTTATTAATTACATAATTAAGTTACCATGTTTATCTTAAAAATTATTTGATGGTGTAGAAAATCTTATACACTGAAGGTGCACAAAATTTAAACTCTATTCAAAATTTGTTTCGAAAAAACGAATATTGATGACAACACAAAAAAAACTTTTTTACATCTTTATATTAAGGGATAATTTCATAGACCTCCCTCCAGGTTTCACTCTATAACACTTACCTCCCCTGTAGTTTACGATATTATGTTCACCTCCCTTATTTCCATATTTTTGTAACCATTCTTTAAACCTATTTAGAATAAATATAAATTAATTTAGATTTGACAGTTTTACCCTTAAATATACATATGCAAGTTTAGATCTAATTTGCGATGATTTATCTCTATTCGTTGGATCATATTTCTTCTTCGCTCGTGAAAATGCTTAACTAGAACAAAATCTGATCGTTCTTATCGAATTTCTCTCTTGAGGTGTTCATTTTTATCTTATATTTGAAGAATTGTTGCTGGAAACTGATGGGTCATTGTGGGGAAAAAATCTACGTGATTTAGTAATATGAAATGGAGATGAAGAGTTAATATTTGGTGAAAATGCTGGGTCAGCTTGAATGAAAATTTTGATCTTTGTTTGATAAAAAAAAACGTATTTGTGCTGATTTATTTTAAAAATATTTGTTAAATAAGTTATTTTTTTATAATATTTATTAATATGAAGAAATTCATATAAAAGGGGTAAATTTTCAAATTTAAATTAATTTATATTTATTTAAATAGATTTAGAAGAATGGTTATAAGTATTAATTTTTTCTAATTATGTACATTTTTTGGGGTGTTGACATCAATATATTTCTCTTTTTCGAAACAAAAGTTGTGAATATTAAATATAACTAATTATTAATTAATCTAAATAATTATTTTAATTAAATAGACAATTTTTTCTCAATAATATGAATTATAAAATATATAATAGACTATATAGAGTCAAATATGTTAGTTTAATTAAAATTTATTTTTAATTAAACAATTAGCAATTAATATTAAATTTGAAAACATCCAAAAAAGAAAAAAAAAATGAGGAAGAAGGAGAAGAGTACTAAATGTAGCATTAATTTATAGCTTCATGTTTTTAGGACTCTAATACGGAGAGTTAACCTTTTTTTTTAATTATTTTTAAAAAACCGTTTTTGTTTGTATGCAGATTTTTAATATTTCATAAATGAATAGATAATAAGAAATGTTATATATGAATATAATTTATTTTAAAAAATTAAATATAAAAAAGGCGATAGGCTTTATGCAAATTATGTATTAAGATTTATAATTTATCACATAATAATTAGTGGCGATAGGCTTTATGTCAAGAAAAATATTAGTAAACTTTAATATATCATTTATATAAAATTTCAAATAGTTTAATTTCATAAATTTAGCAATCAAGTTATTTCATTAACAAATTTTAAAATTCTCAATAACCTAAATTCAAAAGTTAATTATTAAATTCATAAAAAGTATTGCTTGTCATTATCCCTATATTTATGTTTTTCTTTGTACAATTCAAAATAACATTGATATATATACCTCACCTCGACATTGAATATGTTCATATTAATTTATTTATTTTTTACATCTTAAAAAAGGATTGAATAAGTGACTTTTTGAAAGGAATAAGTGCAATCTCTGTCAAACAGAGGAACTATAATCATAGGAATACATTTCTCAGATAGTATGCAGGCCAAATTCATGTGAAGAGAGTGGAGGCAGAAGCGAACCCAAAATTTAAAGGTTTTGGATGCACCAATATAAACATAATTTAAAGAAAAGGTCTAAGCTAAATTTAAAATAAAAATAAAGCGGGATTCGAACTCTAGTCTAGAGCATGGTATATCTACCTTCTATCAATTGCCCAAAAGGATATCTATGTTTTTTATGGGTGCACTATTGACTATATCTTACTTTCTACCAGTTTTTCAATATATATATATATATATATATATATATATATATATATATATATGATTTTTTCGGAAGTTACCGAGTGCACGTGCACCCTCACGGCATAGGATGGGTCCTCCCCTGAGTGGAGGGTTGAAAATATTACCAAATAATGCCGAATCTATTGTTCATCTTGTATTCTTAAGACACTTATAATAAAATTTTGAAGAACTTGGTAAGACACAACAAAGTTTAAGAACATTTTCACAACTACAAAATTAAAACTAGTCGAGAAACTAGAATCAGAAGCAAATTAGAAAAAAGATACGAAATATTTTTCTTAAAGAAGAATTGTTGTCAATCTGTGTTTAAAGAATCTTACTAATTCCAACATACTTTGCAAAAACACGAAGTTACCAAAGTTTAATGAACCAATGAAGAACAGAAGAACATAAATTAATTCACAAATCTAAAATCTGTAACACATACCAGAATCTGGAAATACTGAAAGAAGATCAAGCCCACTGAATACACAATGTTCCCTTAAGGAAATTATTCTCCTCTAGTATCCGAGGTTTGATTTGGAATATGTCCTCCCAGGATAGAATGATCTCAATCACCAGCGTATTGATACCCAAAACACTGTTGTCAGGGAGCCACTCAACGATAGTAAACTACACTTAGAGTACTACATTTAGTAGTAGTAGAAGAAGTCCAGAAATTCTATTTTTAAAATGAGAGGAAATATCTTAATTTATAAAAAAAACAAAGGGTAGTGCGAAAAGGTTCTTATTGTGCCTTACCGGAAAGGTCACAAACCTTTGGAAAAGTCACAATCTTTCGGAAAAGTCATCACTTTTTATAAAAGTCCCAACTTTTCATAAAAGTCACAACTTTTCATAAAAGTCGCAATTTTTCATAAAAAGTCACAACTTTTCATAGAAGTCGCAACTTTTCATCAAAATCACAACTCTTCATATAAGTCGCAACTCTTCATTTTGCATTCACACCTTTTAACACCAACAGTCCCCCGCATGAATGGGGAATGACTCCAAGACAAAGAAACGGACAAGTATGTGTACTTTACAAGCAAGAATTAATTGCATTTGGATAAGTAGGTTTCCCCTTGGACTTTCCATAGTGAACATATGTCGGACATACTCGATCAATCGGTAGATGGATATCTTTGAACTTTAGTGTATACCTAGACAACCATATGTCACACAATAACCCTTTACCATTTATGGTTCTTACGGTTATGTTCGTTTCAGCCATAAGCACCTCCTGATTTCACGAGTGTATAAAGAATAGGATTTTGACAATAATTCTCTTTGATGCAACTTATATTTCACACTCACATAGGTGATTTCTAACCGTGCTATCGCATAGATACACTATTTGGTCAAATCTGTCAAACTTAGCAAATCATTAAAAACATTAAGCTTTATTAACTCATTAACAAGCCTTAATGGTGTATCCTTGTTCCTGAGCATTGTCTACATCATGAGAATGGATTGAGTTTGTTGATTATGTCGAACCGTCATTCACAACTTTGTTTTTCTCCTTGAATCTAGCTCTTGGAATCTCCAGTATGCTAGATAGAGTTATCGCCATGATGACTTGTCCTAAGCCGTAAACTCATTCCCTTAGATGTTTTTTAAACATTCTCTCTAGTTAGGCCTTTTTGTAAGTGGATCCGACACATTATCCTTTGACTTTACATAGTCAATTCTGATATTTTCACTAGAGAGTAATTTTATAACGGTATCATGTCTACGTCCTACCTATTGCATCTTGACTATCAAAGTGTATGCATACTAATGCCAATGATTTGGGCCAAAAAAGAATATTTATCAAGAAATTTCGGAGTCTTCTAACTTATTCACTGACCTTATCTAGAGCACCAAGCTCAAAGATCATTGTAGAGCTAGCGATACATGTCTCTTTTGAAATATTTCGAAGAGACTGCTCCTGTACCAAGATAAAATACTATCCACTTGTGGATTTTACTTCATTTGTACGGTGATCCAATTTGCATTACTATATCCTTTCAATATTGACGAATATTGTTATAATGCAAGACATAGTTTAATTTTTTTTAGTACTCCAAAACTTTTTTGATTGTCATCTAATGAGTTTGATTGGGATCACTTGTGAACTGACTCAGTTCATTCATAGCAAATGCTATATCTGATCGCGCACACTTCATGATATACATCATATTTCTCAATACTCTAGCACACTCCAATTGTGAGTCTTTTTCGCTTTCACTCTTTTGAAATACAAAGCTCACATTTATTGGAGACTTGACAATATTGAAATTCAAATATTTGAACTAGTCAAATGCCTTTTCAATGCAATGAGACCGTGAAAATGCTAAACATTATGGAGTTTTAAGGGTTCTTATACCTAATATTGCATCAGCAACTCCAAGATTTTTCATTCCAAACTTGCTTTCTAGCATACGTTTAGTAGCATTTATGTCATTAGTGTCTCTATTGATGATCAATATATCATCAATATACAAACAAACAATGACCTTGTGATTTTAATATGAACACATTTATCACTTTCATCATTCTGAAATTCATTTGCCAACATGGTTTTGTCAAATTTCTTATGTCATTGTTTGGGTTCTTATTTTAGTCCGTAATGTGACTTAAAAAGTTCGCACACTTTCTTTTATTTATCAGAAACCATAAAATCCTCGGGTCGTTCCATGTAAATTTCTTCCTCCAGTTCTCCGTAAGAGAGTTGTTTTCATATCCATTTGATGAATTTGAGGGTCATATATCATAGCTAACACAATTAACATCCAAACGAATGTAATTCTAATTACTGGCGAGTATGTGTCAAAAAGATCAAGACCTTGTTTTTGTCTAAAATCTTTGACAAAAAGTCTTGCTTTATATTTATAAACAATTCCATTGACTTTCATTTTCCTTTTGAGAATTCACTTTGAACCCAAAGGATTATTTCTTGGAGGAAGATCAACCAACTTTAAATAGGATTGCTCAAGATTGAAGCAATCTTACCGTTGACACCATCTGTCCTAAAGAATGAGTCTACAGAAGACATAATAAATGTTACAAAATCATATTTGAAGTAAGTAGATATTCTTTGACATTTACTACGCCTCTGAATCTCTTTATTAAGTACATTCTCCTCTTGTTCTTCCCAAGGTCGTTTACACCTTTCACTAGACTATTCATGTCTAAGTTTACAACCCACATACTTAGGTCCTATTTCAATTATTTTAGGAATAGGAACTTGGACTTTGGATAGACACCCCCATACTTTGAAATATATCAAGTTGGATTTCCTTCCTTTCCATTTCTCATATGGAATATATTGTGTCCTGAACAAACAAAATTATATTCTTCCTAAAAAAAAAAAAACTTTTGTTGTTCCCTTTTGCAGTAAGGATTGTTCCTCCACACAAGTTTTGTGGTAATCCCAAGCTTATAAATAATGCATCCATCATTTCTTTCAACATTTGGATTTTAATTAGATAGAGGTGAATAGGGCAGGAGTTTGATGGATAATACTTTCCAAACATATTTCTGCACAAGGAGATTTATACCTCCATTCTTGTCACTTCTGATTTTTTTCGAACTGATTTTCAACTTCGATATTACATGGTCTAGATATTTCTATTGCTTCATCCTTAACATTCAGCAAATAGACATAGTCATTTCTAATGCAATTGTCAATGAAAGTTATGAGATACTTTTTTCCACCACGAGATGATGTTGACTTTATATCACAAATATCAGTGTAAATCAACTCTAAGGGATTAGAATTCCTTTCAATAGATTCATAAGAATGCTCAGCATACTTAGATTTCACATAAACATGACATTTTTATTTATTACACTTAAAGTTAGATAAATTTCTAAGTTGATCAATTTTCCTTACAAGGTTTTGTAATTGACATGCTCCAAGTGTTCATGTCACAAACTTTGTCTCAAGCAACTAAGAACAAATAAAATATTGAGTTCAAAAAGCTTTTCGCGAGGTAGTTTTTTTCTCACTAATGTTTTGTTCTTATTTCATACAATTTTGTGCGATATAAATATTGTATAGAGTCATCACCTTGTCAAATATCCTTTTCAGAATAACCATTCCATAACTTTCAATTTGATTGTTATAGAGCTACCCATGAACAAAGTTTCATCGAGTCCAATAAAGGAAATATAGTCCAAATATTTCTTTTACAAAACATAACAAATGACTATTCACCAATATTCATGTCTATGCAAATATTTTTACTATAACAGACATATCTTTTCATGAAAATCACAATATTTTAATTGACACTTTTTCATAAAACAACACAATTATTTTGAACAAGTATGTATATAATTTGGTAGTTTCATACTAGTTACACCATATACTAGTAATAGTGAAACCCAACAACCACAATATCGAACATACTCCAAAAATTTTGTGTGTCTAACATAATACAAAAGTATCACTGAATTTCATATCTTTTGCTCCAAAATTAAATTAGACATCAAGTCTAATTTTATATTTATCATAAGAAAAGAACCCCACATTTTAAATGTGATCTCAAAAATATTTTTCAAGTATTTGAAAATAGTTTTTCCACATATTTTCCCAAACAATCAAATTGTCATTGGCAGTATGAAACCTCTTTTGGAAATATTATTCTACAAAAGAATTATATTGCTTCAATTATCTTTGAAAATCTTTACATAGTGTAAAAGTTCATTCCATAAAGGCACAAAATTAAAATCTCTAACTCCCTGGTATTTTCCCCTCTATCGCAAATAGACATACCATTTAGTATTTAGAATACTAACAATAAAGACAAAAACAATTGTACAATTTCTTTCTATATAACAGTGAAGTTTAGAGTTATTATGTGAAGTTTTCATATAAATCAATTGCATAGTCTGATTTATCCAGAGAAGAAACTACAAAAGTTTTTAGTCTACAAAAATCAAATACAATCAAATTTTACATGGAGTACAAAACTACAAAGTTTTTTTTAGTCTCTAAACATAATTAAACATATTCTTTATCACATAGAAATGCTTTTCTTTTTGATAACCTTCCAACTATAACATTTTGAAATATTATTTTATCAAACAAAAATATGCATCTTTCATTTTGCAAACTAAAGAATTTTAAAGGCAACATTATTTGCTGAGCCAAATTCATTCCACAACATATGACTTGGAATTTCTTATTTTTAAAAGATACACATGATAAAAAATCAAAGTTGTTAACTCTTAGAAACTATTTTCCTCCTTAGACAAAATAATAAGAAGGTTACCTGGTGTAATCTTTAACCGAAATACCATAAAACTTTTTCTTTGTACATTCGCACTTTGACCTTGCTAAACAAAATATCGAATTCACAAGAAGTAATGTTTTAATCTTCTACTTCCATGTTCTGTTTCTCTCAAATCAGTAGAATACAAGAAATATCAAAAATATAATAATTTTCTTAAGATTGTTGTTCTTGTATTCCTAAGATACTTAGAACAAAACTTTGAAGAACTTGGTAAGACACAACAAAGTTAAAAAACATTTTCACAACTAGAAAATTAAAACTAGTCAAGAAACTAAAATCAGAAATAGATTAGGAAAAACATACGAAATATTTTTATTAAAGAAGAATTGTTGTCAATCGATGTTTAAAGAATCTTACTGATTTCGACAAACATTGCAGAAACACGAAGTTACCACAGTTTAATGAACCAGTGAAGAACATAAGAACATAAATTAATTCACAAATCTAAAATCTGTAGCACATACAAGAATTTGGAAAAACAGAAAGAAGATCAAGCCCACTGAATGCACAGTGTCCCCTTAAGGAATTATTCTCCGCTAGTATCCGAGGTTTGATTTGGAATATGTCCTCCCAGTATAGAATGATATCAAGCACCAATGTATTGATATCAAAAACGTTGGTGTTAGCGAACCACTCAACGACAGTAAAATACACTTAGAATACTAGATTTAGTAGTAGTAGAAGAAGTTTAGAAATTCTATTTTTAAAATGAGAGAAAATCTCTTAATCTATAGAAAACAGAGGCTAGTGCGAAAATGTTCTTATTATGCCTTACCGGAAGGTCACAAACCTTAGAAAAAGTCACAATCTTTCGGAAAGGTCATCACCTTTCATAAAAGTCACAACTTTTCATAAAAGTCACAATTTTCATAAAAGTCGCAGCTTTTCATAAAATTCACAACTTTTAATTAAAGTTACAACTTTTCATAAAAGTCGCAACTATTCATCAAAATCACCACTATTCAGAAAAGTCAAAACTCTTTATTTTCCATTCACACCTTTTAACACCCAACAAAATCTACTACCTCAAATTAAGAACACATCCAACAATTGTTGATAGAATTCACAATCATCCAAAAATTCATTATCAAAATCCATGTTTGTTCCCTCATCAATGCTATTAGAAGAGTTTCACATGCAAAATATTGATCTAATTTACCGAATAAAGATCATAAACTCCAAACTTCTTTAAGCTATTACTACAACCCTTTTCCTGCGACTCCTTCTTTACATCTTTATAGTCACTTTGAAAATCCGACAATTTTCAATAGGGCTGGGCGTTCGGTTCTTCGGTTCGGTTTAATCAAATTTCTGTTCGGTTCTTTGGTATTCGGTTTTAGAAAAGTGTGCACCATAGTTTATACCAAACTAGATCGGTTCGATTCGGTTTTTCCTACTTTGGTTTGCTTAGTCCGGTGTTTTTAAATTAATTTTTTGGTGTAAATAAAAATAAAGAGGGAATATGATAAAGTGTTAAGAGTTTCATGATGTATTTAATAAAAATAAAGAGGGAATAGATGATTTTTTAGCAAAGATGCCAAAGGATTTGTTTTTATTTCTTAGCATAGATAACTGCCATTTTGCTAAAGCCTAAAGGCTTTCTCCCATACCGGAATGCTGAATGAATAAAGAAGAGAGCAATCAGCCTAGCAAGCACGATGCCACAATGAACTGTCGAACAACCAAAATATAAGGACTCACAACGTACAATTGTACATAAACAACAACAATTCAACACTTTATTGACATTATATTTGTTGTCATTTAAAAATTGAAAATTTAAATGGGTCATGTAAATATTTTGAGTCAAAATTCAAAAGTGTATAACTATTATTAATTAAGCAATATAATTTATATATTTTAAAAATTAGTAAATAAAACATCGATTCTTCGGTGCACTGTAATTTTGGGACCCTTGCACCGAACTCTGAACCGAAAAATCGAAGTTCCGAAAAAAGAAAACCGACACTGAACCAAAACATCAAAGAACCAAAACCGAAAAACCAAAATTTTTTGATTCGGTTCAATTTTTCGATGTTTCGATATTTATACCCACCCTAATTTCCATGTATAATTGTAATGTGTTATTGAGATTTTGTATAGTTGAAAACTTTGGCAATAGAATAAATCACTTTTTTTGGCTGTTCCATTGATATTTTGTTGATAAAGTTACTATTAAAATATCATTAATAGTTTTCTCAATTTGAAATTCTTTGACAGAATTGGTAGGCAAAAAGTATCTATCCTGATAATCTAAAAAGTTGTTCATCCTTTTCTTATTTGATAGATAGATTGATAGATTTTTGGAGTCTTTAATTTTACCACACAGTAACTTTCAGTCATAATTTTTTTTAAAATTTTAAATAATTAAATATATATCGACCAATAAGAATAAACTCAAACTCAACTTTCAAATTTGATTTTTAAAAGAGCTAATAAACGTTAAAATACAGATTGTTTTTTACATATTGTAATTTTTATATATTTTTTATTTTTTATATTTTAAATTAATTTTAATTAATCATAAAATATTTTTTTTGTGGTGCTGACACGTGACACTTTTTCTTCTCCTATTATATGTAGATAGATATATAGATACATTATATAATATTTTATTATTTATTATTTAAAATTCTAAAAAATTGTGGCGCTGACACATGATACTTTTCCTTCTCCTATTATAATATATATATATATATATATATATATATATATATATAGAGAGAGAGAGAGAGAGAGAGAGATATTTGAAATATATATTCTGAATTTAGGTAGATATTGTCTTATAAGAAAAATCTTAAATCCCGACAAGGTTTAAATGAGTGATCCAACGATATTTGTGGGTATCCTCAAAATCATCCATTAATTTCTCTACCTTTTTTTCTTTCTTGTTATATTAGTAATTAGTATCTTCCCTAAATCATTTTCCTAGTTAGTTGTCCCTTAATTTTTTTTTTGTCTTTTCACAAGTTTACAACATATTTTGTCATAGAATCAAAATTTATAATCACCATACAAATTTTTCAAAAGAAACAATATAATATAAATTTTGTTTAATAGAATAATTAGCTAGGGTTTGATGGACCCAACAGAGATACGTAGAGTTTTTCTTATGTTCGATCGAAATGGAGATGGAAAAATTACGCGAAAGGAGCTAAGCGATTCGTTGCAAAATTTGGGAATTTACATTCCTGAAATGGAATTGGTGCAAATGATCGATAAGATAGATATAAACAGAGACGGATTTGTAGACATGGAGGAATTTGGGACATTATATCAGTCGATAATGGATGAGAAAGATGAAGAAGAAGATATGAGAGAAGCTTTCAACGTGTTCGATCAAAATGGTGATGGATTCATCACGGTGGAGGAATTGAGATCCGTTTTGTCATCGTTGGGTTTGAAACAAGGAAAAACCCTAGAAGATTGTAAAAAAATGATCATAAAAGTTGACGTTGACGGTGATGGAATGGTTGATTACAAAGAATTTAGACAAATGATGAAACGTGGTGGATTTGCTTCTTTGAGCTAGCTAGCTAGCTAGCTCAATTAAAAAAACAAAGTTATTAAAACATTTGAAATGAATGATATTAAAAGTAGTCAATTAGCCTTTTGTATATAGAGCTAAGGCACAATTTACCTCTTAATTAAGTTTTAAATAGTTTGATCAAATATACAGTTGCATGTATGACTTTTTCATCTTTTTATTTTTCTTTCTTCTTATTAATATTGTTAAAAAAAAGTCAATTGCATTTATGAGATTTATTCATTTCATATGAAAAGATGTACTCTTCGTTCAATATAGTTGATCATTTTATTAAAAGTAGTTTGTATTATATTAGTTGTCTACTTTACATTAGGGAAGAATAGTAATTTATTAGATTCTGCCTACATTAGGAAAGATGGAATAGCTCTATTTCTGCACTTGCGTTGCTAATCATGTTGTGTTCTTGATTTTCATTGTATTATATTCTAATCCTTTTTACAAAAATATATATTTGCTTGTTTTGTTCATTCAGTAAAAGTTTTATAGTATTTTGTTACTCAATGTTATAATTAGCTGCCAAAGTCTGAACGTATCTTTAATTAATGCAAACTCCTTTATATGATATTCTATGTTCATATTTAGACCATGGCATTAGTTTGTATGTACAATTAAAAGGTGTTATTGAACTAAAAACCAAGTATATGGACCGCATTGAAAAAGAAATGTTTGTTAATTACCTATCCTAAATGACATAAAATCTTGCTATATGCAACAACAATTCAATTTTCATACAAAAATGCAGTTACTGTTAATATAGTTGAAATTAAGGGGTTCTCCTGCTTTTTATTAGAAGGATCGATAAGACAAGTTATCAATGCTATACTTGTGTAAAAGGGACAAGCTGAATTATATGGAATTTAGTTTGATATGGTAATTACTCGGTTGATCATTTTTTGTTATCCTATGGTTGGTCATTTTTTGTTATCCTATGGAAATTACCATATTGCCCTCCCCTGATTGACCCCACGTCTTCTATGTTTGAGTTAAAAAGTTGGTTTAGAACTTTGAGTTAAAAGTTAAGAATTTGATAAGCCTTGATGTTTGATAGGCTAAGTTGTTAAGAAAGTGTTTCAGTGTCTTTTGGAGTTTCGAGTGTCACAATGGAAATGAGTCAATTACACCAATTCCAAAAGGTGAAATCTGATCCGTAAGAGTTGTCAGTTTTAGATTCCAATTCTTATTGAGAATTTGAGGTACTAAGTTGTGAAATTATGGAAATTCAGACTTTGGATAGACTTTGATCAACTTTCAGGGTTTCGATGCTCGGATCGATTTTCTGAGAGTTTCATTGGATTAGGGGGATGATATTAGGCGTAGGGGAGGCCTTGATTGTCTTTTGAGAGGCCCTTTTTTTTTTTTTTTTTTTTTTTTTTTTTTAGCATTTTTAGGCGTTGAGTTAGTTTCTTATAGTTTTCACAAATGTCGGGTCAAGGAGACCTCAAGTTCGTGTTTTGACAGTTCCATTGAGTCCAGAACATCGAGTATGATCGATTTGCATATGTGGTTTGTGTGGACGGGTTCCGAATGGATCCTTAGGGTCTTTTCGACGTTTAGATTGTTAGTTGATTTTCTGATGTCTGTGTTCTGGTACATTTTACTTTTGTGTGGAATGGCTCGTTGTAGCATAGTTTGTTTCGCTTTTGCGAACCCTTATTGAACTTTGCACTTCCGAAAAACCTTCTCTTAAGCAACACCCACATTTTCAGCAGGTTTCACTATTTTTGAGTTTTGAGAGCTTTGGGTGTCGATTTGGACTAGATTTTGAGGAAAATCTTTTGGATAACGATTCTTAATTCTACATCTTCAATTACCGTTATTATTTATGGATTTATGTGTTTAATCAAGCTTTTGAAAGGAGAAATTTGAGCTAGCTTCAAAACTCCAAAAACCTAGTAAAATAGTGATTTTGAAGTGGTTTTGATCCCTTTTTCGAAATGACTTTCTCTAATGATTCCTAAATCCTTAAACATCATTTTCAAATATTGTTTTTCGGATTCAAAACTCCATTTTAAAATTTGGGTTTTGAGTTGATTGACCCATTTTTTTACATAATTGATGTGGAAATCGTTGTCTCCGATGAATGAATGTAAATATTGATCATTATAGATTGTGTGACTTTAAAAGTGATTCGGAAGGGAAAACTTAACTCCTAGAGTCAGTGTTGATTGATTTAAGTTAAGTAGCTTCCTAAACCTCATTTTCTAGTAGAATTCGTGTACATCCTTCGCTGCTAGTGTGTTGGGAGCAATGGGGATGAGATGAAGTATTTTGTTATATCTAAATAAATAAAAAGGGGTTGAAATGAAAGAGGCATTGTGATAAACATGATGATGTGAATTGCCTTATTAGGACCTTTGTTGATCGATTTATGAAATGATTGAAAGCATGATTGTGGACTTGAATTGTATGATCTGTGTTCTCTTCCATGCAGTGTGATATTGCTTGTGTTCATTAATTGTGAACACAATGATGAGACATGTGATGATTTAAAAAGCTAGTGAAAAATGGCTTCAGAGAGTGAGTTGATATAAAGCTGATGGAAAATGGTTCCGGCTAGTGATTTGATATTAAGCCGATGGGAAATGATTTCGACTAGTGATTTGATATAGAGCAATGAGAGATGATTCTAGCTAGTGAATTGATATAAATCAAATGGGAAATGGTTCCGGCTAATGATATTATCCGATGGGAAATAGTTCAAGAAAGAGATTGATTATTATAACTTGATGCATTCGATGCTTATGTGTGACTTGCCTTTTGTTACTTGACATTTATGTATGTGATGTTGTAACGACTCAGAAAATAATAGGTTAAACTAGAGCTTAATGACTTGGTGTTGAGTTTGTAATGAGGGTTCCTGATGAGTTATGTTGTCCGAGTTTAGGAGTTTAGTAACTCAATGTCAAGGCACTTGTTAGACTCCATGTTAAAAGACCTCTCTATATGTTGGTTAAGGGTTCAAGGGTGTGAGCCAAGCCAAGGGGCAAGGCTTAATCCAAAGGCCAAGGCTTGCCCAACCTTGGCCATGCACTGCCTTATGACCACGAAAAACTTCACGGCCAGTGGTCATGACCACGACTCGTGGAAGTGGCCGTGAAGGTCACTTGGTGGCTTGGCTTGCAAGATAACTTGTCCAAGCCACTGCCTCCATGTTCACGAGCATCACCACGACTCGTGGTGTTGACCATGAATTGTGAGAGCTTCTGTAAACTTTCCTTGGCCTTATAGGGATTGGCAAGGATGGAAGGCACATTTCCTAGGGGACCACGGGCATCACCACGAGCCGTGGTGCCCCTCACGACCCGTACAAGTGGGCGTGGTCGCTGATGGGGCTGCCCAAGTAAATGTTATTTTGGTAATTTCGCTTCTTTTATTAAGTGGGGTTGATTTTAAATGATTTATATGTATTATTTAAATAGTTTTAAGTCTTAAAGCCCTACTACAACTCATTATTTTTAAAACACAAAATAAAAACCCAATGTTCTTTCTCTCTATATATTTCTCTCAAGCTCAAGGAAGAAGAAGAAGGGGGAACAAGGGTTTGTAGATTTTAAATATTTCTTCATCAAATTTCTTGGCAAGAATTAGCAAAGGTATGGTGACTCTTCATCTAGGGTTTACTTTCACCCTAGAGTCAATCTTAAAAGAAATTTCAAAGCTTTCAAGTTTATGAAAAATCAAGGGTTTTACTCAATCTCATGGGTTCTTTCACGAAATGGTTTAAAAAGGTTTATAATGGAATTTTATAGTTATATTGATGTTAAATTGATGATGTGAAGTGAAAATACTCCATGAACCAATGATTCCTCTCTTTTCCTAATTTATACCCTTATGATGTGAGTTGTTTGGTACTGGATGTATGTGAATGGAACTTGTTTACATGGATTTAGATTGTTGAAGTATGTAATTATCCATGTTTATTTATGATGAATTATTGGTGTATTGGTATATGAGATTTATTGTCCTTGAAGGCAAGATATGATAAGTTACTTGTTATTTTAGAATTGTTAGCTCGATGTTGATCCACTTGAAAAGTGGAGATGTTTATTTGTTATGTACATTGTGAGCATGAACTTGAAGGCATAGTATGAGAATCAAAGTATTATTATGATATTGTATAAATGAGAATTCTATGAGTCTAATGCTCACTTTATAACTGTATATGTGCTATTATTGAAAAGCTTTTCTCAATTTGACACTTACAGATGTAAAGGATAGAATATGAAAGATTCTTCAATATAAAGTATATCTTTAATTGGTAGAGCTTATGCATCCTTTTCTTGTGTATATGTCTATATTGTTGATTATTAAATCCTTGGATCGTAGGCCAATAGCACCCTTCCATAGATGCTTATAAATGAACATTGGGATCGGTAGGCTTAATGCACCCTTCCATTAATGAAGTTTAATGACGAGCCTTGAATCGGTAGGGCTAAGGCACCCTTTTAAGAAGGTTAATGATGAATCTTGAATCGGTCGGCCTATGGCACCCTTTCAAGAGGGTTAATGAGTTTTCATAAATGAACATTGAATCGGTAGGCTTAAGGCACCCTTTCATATGTTAATGAATGTGAAATGAGTTGGTAGGTTAATGGAACCTCTTATATGTGATAGTTTCAAGTAATGAACTATTCTATGTGAACGTAGACTAAGCACCGAGCGGATTTGGTTAGATGAAACTCCACTGTAGTTAGACAAGAGTTTCAATGATCGTCTAGCTTATCCGATAAACTATGCGACCACATAGGTCTAGCTAGTGGATCCACCCAAGCTATATGAACCGATATTCCTTAGGAAAGTTGATCGCCTCTTACGGTGAGAGGATTTATGACACCAGATTCCATGACAAGCTCTCCTGGTCTATGTCTATTAATTGTTTATTCCCATCATGTGAGATATAATTGTGGTTTCTTGATAGATTCTAGAAAATGTACGTGGTAGTATGTGATGCTACCTATACATTGCACGAGTAGGCTTGGAAGGGGATCATAGTGACTGTCTCTAAATCTTAATGTCTATGCCATGAAAGTATTCTAAATGAAGTAATGGAAAAATGTTGGCTCTTATATGCTTAAATTTGGTATGCATGCTATACTTGGGTTATATTATGAGTTATTTTCCTTGTCTTTCTTGTATGTATGTTGCGTTTCTTATGCATGAATATGATGTAAAGGTGAAAGGAAAGGAATGGTAAGTCCAGTCTTGGTGACTCTAATGTGGTACCTTAGTGTGGATAGTGGTATAGGACACCATCTATACAATGCACAAGGTATAACATAAGGGTTATTTAAGGTGAGGTTCAAGGTTTAAGGTAAAGGTTTTAATGTGATGTTGGGACTTGCATAATGTTGGTTCTTGTATATGATGCCTTTTATGTTAGTATTCTTGATGTTTCAAAAATGGCATGAATGCACAGTTTCCGACAAAATGTCCCCTTGAAAGCATGTTTTGTTGTCATCATACTTAGTATATTTATGTGTACTAACCCATATTCTTCATGTTTTTACTACAAGTGTAGGGCCCGACAAGTGATTTCTGTATAGCTAGTAGTGAAGTTCTTGGATCGCTTTCCCCCAGGACATGGTATGTCCTCATGATTAGAGGACAAGACTTTATGTTTCATTGATTTCAAGTATTGGACTCTTAGTAGTTGTTTTCGGATTGTAAAGGGTTGTGTCCCTAATAGTTTTTAATGTTTTGTCGAAGATCGTCATGGGAGACTAGAATTCCGATGTATTTCAAGTTTTATTTTAAGTGAAGTTTTAATACTTTAGATTTCAATGAGTTTTAATTCCGCACTATTTATATGTCAAATACAATGAATGCTATGAGGATTGTATGAGACCCATTTGGGGTGAAGTAGTCCTTTCCGTGACCTAGGGGTGCTCTCGGGTCTTGACAGATGTGTGTGATGGGACTATTTGACTTTGAGATGACATACATGATTCGCTTGATTTGTGATTGTAACTTTTGAACTGTGGATGTTGGGCCTTGTGCGCCGTGCATCGTAGAATTTCTAGATCTGATTGATTTATATGAAGGTTGTAGTCTTGGGAGGTTTGGTTGGAGTGTAAAGGGTATTGGATTTTTTAGCTAGGTGCTTTGTTTAGTAGGTTTCTTGCTAGGTACCGTGTTGTTGAACTCACCCCTTGCTTCTACACTTGTATAGGTTCCGAGCCCGAGCCTATGTGATCTTTTTCTTCTTCTCCTGACTGTCAAGGCTTGTTGAAGGACTTGAGAGGTAGCTGCTAATAATCCTGGCAGACCCTCATTTCCTTTTGTTTAAGTTTTTCTACTTGAGAAACAAAGACCAAGACTTGTATTAATGTTTAAAATTTTGCATTTTCATTAGTGTCTTGTACATGTGACAACCAGGTTTTGGGGTATTATTTAGAGTGAATACGTTTTTCACTTTTGTCTTCTTATTGGTTTACATTTTCTGCATTTCTTTCATTTTCGTTGTGTTGAGGCTGACTTGTCCTGGTGAAAAGAGACAAGTTTCATCACTTTCATTTTAGGGTCGTGACAAATGATAACATAGCCCCAAGTTCATAGGTCCCACATATGTATAAGCCAAGTCTAAGTAGAGTCTTGAGGATTAGTAAGGAGACATATGTACTTATCTTCAAGAGGGTACAAAGATTGTTAGGAAATTTCCTTTTATTCATCTTTTTTATCGTGGGTGGTTACCTTAGCTATTGTTGGGTTGTTGCGTATTATTTTGGTAGATTGCGATGACTAAAGCATCTTTTTCTAGTGGTAGAGGTGAGGTATTCCCTGAGGTGGTTGTTGAGATCCCAACTAGGGGTAGGGGTAGGGACAGAGCTAGAGGTCGTGCTCGTGGAGTAGCATCGTCTAGAGGTCATGTCCATGAGTGGAAACTGCTAGAAGTTGAGCTAGAAAGGTTTCTCTTGAGCAACAGACATGCTATGACTATTGTTTTCGATGGGGGAAGAGACAGTTTGCAGGTCCATCAGGTCTTATGTGTTCAGAGCATCCATAGAATGGACTTCCTTCTGGTGAGCACCACAAAAGAGACAGAGTTGATGTTTTTGGAATAGATAGGAGAGCCCAAGAGGGCCCGTTCTTTTGGTCAGCTTATGGTGCCTCATCGTAGTCAAAGGTTCACATGAAGGTAGTAGATCCATTTAGCATCACGGACCAGTCAATGCTTCTATGCCAAAAGCTTAAAGTGGGTAGTCAACCCGATGATCTTATGGTTCTGGCCGAGGTGGCCATGGTAGTCATCTGGTTTGAAATAACAATAATTTTTGCAGAGATCTTGTTATACTTGTGGTGCTCCAGGTCATATGATGCGACACTATCCTCTAATGACTTATTCAGGACCTCAGTATTCTTAGTTTGGTGCTCCTGCTAGAGACAGCGCCTTCGGTTAGGGTTCGAGACATAGTTCAGTCTACTACTATTAGATGTACTCCAGCTTTACAGGGTGGAGGTAAAGGTTCAACTCAGACTGCAGGTGATTGTGAGGGCAAGTGTTATGGTTTTCCAAGAAGGCCTTAGGCCAAGATTTCTAATGGTTTGATCACAAGAATCGTCCCAGTATTCCATTTACATGCATATGTATTTTTTGATCGCGGGTCTATGACTCACCGACTTTATTTTCTCACTTCCTTGAAGTCGGTCGCTAATCGGTTGTAAGCTGAGACTTATGTCGCAAATAAACAGATAAACTTGTTCATTGGTCTACGATCCGCTAAAACTTGTCTTTCTTGTGTGGGCGAAGTAGACAACAAGCAGCAAGCAGCTTCTCAGCCCCCTAACCTTTCTCTTTTTTTATAATACGTTTTTTTTTTAATTAGGTAAGATTTGAAGCTGGATGCTCTGCTATACTATACTAGTTGTAGGGCACTAGCGCTTGACTAATATATTTGAAAGTAAAGGGACTCTATTAGGATCTTACGAATCTAAAGATCTCAACTTTCTCCTATGTGTCTACCTATTTTGTTGTTGGGTTTGATATATTGTTTGATTGTATCTTTGTGCCTATTCATGCTTTTACACCAATGGGTGAATCCTTAGTGGTGGATCGAGTGTATCAAATCTGTCTTATTTCTTTGGCTGAGTATTTCATGACCCAAAGTACACCCGAGACGTGACATGATGTATAAGACCACGAAGGACCTACACAAGCAACATAGCATACATCATATATCATAATAGAATTAAAGATCTCAAAAAAATGATCTTATATCATAAAAACGTTTTAACAAAAGAGGAAGTTTAACATAGTCTTTACCAACCATCTATTACATCAAAAGATGTGATTGGGACGTAATCCATACATCACATACAAATTCTGAAAATAGTAATAAGGAAAAAACATATAAGAGTGACATCGTCTTCGAAGTATGAGGCCTCACCAAGTTTTCATGTCTCTAATACAATCGACTGGAGAAGAATTTTCAAGCCCTACACTAGTGAAAAAATATCGACATAAGTATACATTAGTATATGGAATATACTAAGTATGAGTGGAATGCAATAAAACACTTGAAGTGATCGTAATGGGACATAATCGAGAACATGAAGTGCATGACAAAGTTAAGACATAATAAAATCATTACAGAAGATTCATAAATCATGAACATGGCCAATTCACCTTTAAATCATAAAGGAATCTTCATAAAACATTAGTAATTAACTTAGTTCATTTTGTGGGAAGTTAACCTTAACCGACATAGACCATGTGAACTATAACATGGAATCTGGTATATCCCTCATACTGAAAATAAAAGGAATCATACTTTCCACGGTAGAACACGTACACATCATATGATATGCTATATGTGGATCCACTAGATCGGTCATTTAAGACAAATCCTATGGAGGCACCTAATTTAGGACTAGAGATTTCTACTAGAGACTAACCTAATTGAGCATTCACCTCAAAGACACTCAATGCTATATAAAAATCCCATGGAATAGTCATTAATCATATTCATATTATCATCCATGGAAAAGTATAATCAAGATACTAATCCAAGCTAGAAACATCATAGAGTAGCTCCAGAGACCATGTGTGAGAAAACCTTTCACCATCCATGATCTTTTCATAGTAGCTTTATAAGACCTATAGTCATTAATTGCATTCTAAGAATGCCCTACTACTAATGGAAATCATTTTAAAAGCTTGATTCATAATCATTGTTGGCATATCCGGATACAATAGTAATAAAGATTTAATTTAGGAAAATAGCCAAAAAATATTGAGGAAAAATCTTGATATCGTTCATGTCATATTTCTAAACTTCATAAAACATATAAATACCTTTATCTATTAGCTTACGTAAGTCATATACATTGTTTTCATAAAATATGCATGGTCTTATAAAAATATATTCATATATTCAAGCTTCTTCATAAATTAATGTAAATTAGCGTTATAGTAAAAAAAATCATAGATCAATGCATGGGTTCACATGAAATTAGTTGATTAGAATGAAATTAAAAAAAATCATAAAAGTAAGATCATGATTAAGCAGTTGTACCTATAACAAATAGAACTCATGAGCAATTCAATGAAATTCTAATTGATATTTTTGGAAAATCGAATAGGAGAATTAAAGAAACTTTGGGGACTCAATTGCAGACATTGTTTTGAGGTGTTTGACTTGCCAACAAGTTAAGTATGAGCACCAACGACCTGGAGGTAAATCTCAGAGGATGGCTATTCCTACTTGGAAGTGAGAGTGGATCACTATGGACTTTGTTGTGGGACTACATATAATTGTGTGTGGTTATGACTACATTTGGACAGTTTTTATAGGTTGACCAAGTCCGCCCATTTTATCAATGTTTAAGTGAAGTATACGGGGCAGAAGTTAGACGAGCTTTATATCAGTTAGATTCTGTGACTTCATAGAGTCCCAATTTATATTGTCTTTAATCAAGATTTGTGTTCACTTCTCATTTCTAGAAGGAATTACATCATAGTTTTGGTACTAGGTTAGATGTGAGTACAACCTTTCTTCCTCAGACAGATGGTAAGACCAAGCAAACGATTAAGATATTTGAGGACATGCTTTGAGCTTGTGTGATTGACTTTTGGTGCTAAATGAGACCTAAGATGAGTTTGCCTACAATAACAATTATCATTCTGGTATTCTGATGTCCCATTTTGAGGTGTTGTATGGCAAATGGTGTAGATATTTGATCGAATGGTTTGATTCAACTGATATTGAATTACTGGATACAAACTTACTTATATATGGAGAAGGTTCGTATGATCCAGGGTAGACTATTGATAGCCCAAAGTCCACAAAAGAGTTATTCATATAAGAGAGTTTGAGCCATAATAATCATGAAGGGTGATCATGTTTGGCTCCAAATGACACCCATGAAAAGTCTGATGAGTTTGGAAAAAAGGGACATCTTACCTCAACATTCATTGGACTCTTTGATATTTTGAGCCATGTGGGAGAGGTGACCTATTATGCCGATGGAAAATTCTTCTGGCAAGAGATTGATTATTATGATTTGATGCATTTGATGTTTATGAGTGACTTGCTTGTTACTTGAGATTGATGTACTTGTTGCGTGTGACTGAACTACTTGAATTTGAGAATGGCGTACATGATTCACCTTATTTGTGTTTGTGACTTTTGAACTGTGGATGTTGGTCCTTGTGAGCCGTGCATTGAAGAATTGCTAGGTTGGGGTGATTTCTATGCAGGTTGTAGATAGAGGAGGTTCAGTTCGAGTGGAAGGGGTTTCCAATCTCTTTCTTGCTTGTTGGGTACTGTGTTGTTCGTACTTACCCCTTACTTTCCAAGACTGAACCTTTGTTACCTTTTTCTTTTTTTCTTGATTGTCAAGGATTGTTGAAGGACTTAAGAGGTTGGTGTTTGCCATCCAGGCGGGTTCTTTTTTCCCTTTATTTAAGCTTTATTGTACTTGAGAAACAAATACTGAGATTTGTATTTATCTTTTGAATTTTGAATTTTTATAGTGGCATGTACACGTAACAACCAGATTTTTGTGTATTGTTTAGAATGAATAAGTTGTCCAACTTCACCTTGTTCTTGATTTACATTTTCAACATTTCTTTAATTTTCGTTGGATTGAGGCTGACTTGCCTTGGTGGGAAGGTACAAATGCCATCACATCTGTTTTTAGGTCGTGACATATATATTGTCTAAGACATGTTCCTATTAAATATTTTAACTCAGTAAAAAAAGTTATTTCTATTAACTATATTTTGCACACATGATAAAATGATTGCAATACATTCACAATCAAAGTATGAATAGGAAACACTATAACCTTTAAGATCAAATAGTGATAGAATGAATTTCGTTTACAACTTCAAAAAACATTTATGACTCAAAGAGGAAATGATAAATCAATGACCTCAAGGGGGAGTTTCATTGTCAATAGGGTAGGGTTTTCTTTATTTCATAATTATTTGATGAGCTGTTTGGGTTTTACCCTAAATTTCTTATCATATTTGACTTTTACTTTTCTCTCGAAGGAAAGTTAATGTATTACCATTAATACTTTAACTTTTCCCGAAAGAAAATTATAATTCTATTCTTTATTTTGTTATTCTTTCCGTAGAGGAAATTACCCTCTTCTCATATAATGAATGAAAGAAATTCGGAGAAAAAATAACAGTTTGTGTGCCTTAACTTGTAGCGAAAGATGTTAATTTACTACCAACTCAGAATTGCCCTAAATCAACTTCATCTCAAAAGAAAACGAAGTCCAATCTCAAAAACTAAGTGTCTTCTTTAGTGTATTGATTGAATACTGGAAAAAGGATAACTTTTTGTTTTCTCAGTTTTTCTTTTTTGTCTCACTTTCTCGCAGCTCTCAAGGAAGAAGTCTTATAAGGAGAGGTTGAACAATTACAAACTCTTAACCTTTCCCTCTTCTTTCGAAAACAAACTTACCTCTTTATTTATTATTTTTTCAGAAATTAAATAAAATTGGATTGGGTTGGGTAAGATAGGATCGGGTTGAGTCGATCCACATGGGCGACCCACGACCCAAAAAAACATAAATCTCCCACTTTATACTTGATTGATAAGATCCAACAAAATATGACATCAACTAGACACACAATTCGATAAATAGTTCGTGAGACCTGTGAGCATTATGTCTTGCCTTCAAGGATCTACAAGCCCTACATAGGAATCCAATCACATGTAGAAATAATTCATACTAATATAAGGACACTTATTACACACAATACCCCAGACTTCATTCATTACTTCAGTAGTTTCTTATTCGATCCCTCTTCATCTTAAGGAAGTTAAATCGAGTTCATGTTTAACTTTATATACACAATTACACTTGATACCAATATGATTAGTATAATAGGCGACTAGTGTATACAAGTTAAATTATTACTAAATCAATCGTCTTTCCATTCTACTCAAATCTATTTGTTCTGATTCAACTGCTTTCCTAGACATTCACTGGATTAGTGAAACATTTGTCGCTATCGATAACATGCTAAAGTAGCAACATCAATTGAAACTTCAAGAAACAAAAAAAGGTCAAAAGGGTATTACTTTGAAAATTCATTCTAACTTTTCAGGGTCTCACACAATGAAGAAGCAGGGAACAATTCTTTCCTTTGAAAATTCATGTTACAATATTTTCACTTTATACTAGTGCATGTGTCTAATTCTTTCTATTCTCTAACATCGTATGGACCATGGTATACACCCCTCTAGTTGTTTAACCCTAGTTTCTCTTTAGGGATTCCAAAACTCATTTTCTTAGAGAGACTCATGTCTGCTTTAGGAAAATAAGTCATAATATGGTGGTGAAACTCATCTCTTCATGTCCTTCAATGTAAGAGACAATTGCTCGTGTGAGAGATTCAATCTCGTTACTTGTTCAACACACATTATTTGTAATACCATATCACATGCATATTATAATAAACATAAATTCAATACTTTATAGACGAAAATATTACAATAACCAAGTTATACTACAATACAGAAATATTATAAAATCCTACACAAACCTAGAGCCTAAACATGTTTCTCAAACAAGTCTCTAGGAACCGCCTTTGTAAAAGGATTAGCTATCATTCACGTGTAGGAATTTATTACAAAGTTATTGCTCCACTTTCTACTATGTCTCTCACAAAGTTATACTTGATGTCAATTTTTTTGTCTTGTTGTGATACTTAGGATCCATAGTGTATACGATAGCCGCTTGATTGGTCAAGTACACATCAAAACATACATCAAATTTCCGAAAGCACTAGATTATGGAACTTGAGACATGTATTTCTTTTGTTTTTCAGTGTTTGGACGTATTTCATGGCTAAACGTTTCACCCTTTTCTACAAGAGTATCCATGGATTTTCAACTATTCATTTGGAAGCATTCAAATATTTTCTTTATATATGTTTCTTGAGATAAACTCAAAAGTTTCTTGGAATGATCTATTTGGATATTAACACCTAATATACAGGCTATTTCACCCATATATTTCATATTAAAAGATTTTGAAAGCCATTACTTGACAGTTTTCACATATTCCAAATTATTTTCAGCTAATAAAATATCATCTACATAAAGAGAAACAATTATATTTTTTCATTGGATTTTTTCACACAGATGCAATGGTCTTCATCAATCATGGTGAAATAAATGACATCACCTCCTTATGAAATCTCAGGTACCACTGCCTTGAATATTTCTTTAGGCCATAAATTGATTTTTTTAATTAACAATTTTTTTTTCCGACCTTTAAAAATGAAACCTGTTTGTTGTTCCATGTAGATGTTCTCATTTAACTCTTCATTGAGAAAATGGATTTTCACACCCATTTGGTATAATTCAGGATCTAAACGCGCAATAATAGTTAAAAGTTATCTATAATAGAGGTAAACTTCACAACTGGCGATAAATTTTCCTCATAGTTTATTCCAACTTCTTGAGTAAGGCCTTTTGGCACCAATCAGGCTATGTGTCTTTCTATTGACACATCAAATTTCTATTTAACTATTCAAATCTATTTGTTCTCAATAGATTTACATTCCTTAGGATGGTCAACTAGATCACAAACTTTGATGGTTTTCATGGACTCTATATTTTTTCATCACTTTTAACCATCCATATCTTTTAGGGTTCGATAAAGTCTCAGTTATAGAATTAGGTTCATCGAACTCTATAGTAGATACCAAGAAAATATAATCCTCAATCTCATAAGATCTGTTAGGTACACCTTTTCTTGTAATCTCACATAATTGAAGTTCAGAATCCTTTATAGGATTTTGGGATTCATAACTCCCCCTTGAACCCAGAAATTATTTGTTGATCCATTGAGTTATCAAGTATGTCTGACGACATTACCTGATTTTCTGAATTCAATATCTCATAGAGAGTTTCACCTTCATCCATTTCACCCTTTTTGGAAAAATCATTTTCCAAATATCTCACATCTCGTTATACAATTTTAATAATACTTCTATCCTCCAATTGATCAATGAACACATACCTTTGGATCATTTTGATTATCTTATAAAGATACATTTCTTTCCTCTTGGATTTAGTTTACCATACTCATTAAAATGATCTTAATCTATGCAGCACACACCCCATGGTCATTGACCACTCATGTTTGTTTTATGACTAGTTTAAAGTTCTAAGTAGTGGAAGAAACTGATTTAAAAGGCACTATATTTAATATGTAGGCTGCAGTCAATAATGCATCTCCCCGAAAAGAGATAGACGAATTTGTTTGCGCCATCATTGATCTTGTCATGTCCAACAATGTTGTATTCCTTTTTTAGATACACCATTTTGTTGGGGTGTATAGATAGTAGTTAAATATATGATAATACCATTTTTTATACATAATTCTTAAAATTATTTTGACAAATTTTTACGTCCTCGATCACCATTTATCATATTGAGTTTCAACTTCATGCATATATCTCTTAAAGAACTCAAGTGCTTCAGATTTATGTGAAATCAAACAGACATAAACACGTGAAATAATTAGTAAAGTAACGAATTATGTAGCACCTAACCTTTCCTTCAAATTCATTAGACCACAAATATTCGAATGAATTAATTAAAGTGGGAACTCATCTCTTTTACCCTCCCAAATTGTTTACGTGTAATCTTTCTAGCAAGATAATTTTCACAAGTTGGCATATAAGTTTTTGTGAAAGAACCGAAATGACCTTCATTTGCCAACCTATTCATTCCATCAGTCCCTACGTGAGCTAATCTTTCATGCAATATAATAAAATCAGCATCATTGTTACTTGAATAAGATTCCATTATAAAACTATCATGTCCTGAGGCTACCCTCTTGAGTAAATACCGTACCTAGAATCATGAGCGAACCCAAGCTAACCCTAAAGATGTCATATTATAAGCATACAAAAATAACTAACTAAAGAGATACTATGTGGAAGCTAGAAAAACAGTTAACGGAAAGATGGGGAATACCCAATACTAATCAATATATATATAAAACTACTAAAAGTTCAGCGATACTGAACATTCACTCAAATGTAAATTGAATCTAATACTATTTTTGAAAAGCCTCTACTCACTAGAGTTCCTCAGACATACCCCCAACTAACTCTAGCAAAAGTGAAAAACTGAAATAAAAGACTGAACATGAAAGAAAAATCTTTCGTCCTCGATGTGTGAGGATTCACCACTAAAGTTGTTGAAAATGGATTGACAACCGATATATGCATGATCAAGATGTTGAGTACCTCAGCCTACATCATGAAAGGATGTAGCGTAGACTATGCGTCCGTACTTGGTATGTACTGAGCATGCAAGATATAGAATATAGCTGAACAAAATACATAAGCTGAACAAGAATACTAAGCAATGACATAAGTTGGATAGAATAATAATACTTAAATATATTGAAAACTGACAAAATGCAATGACCAAGTACTAACCGTGAATTTAACATGTAGAGACTGAATACTAAAGTATAATTGAATACTTGGTCAATTACACTAAAGTCTAACTGTCGGCACTACTACTGACTGACATAAAGCCACTTGAGCTAAACATGGAGTCTGATGTATACGCCGCCTCATCGAGAAGACCCAATATACCTTGTCTGGGTATAAAGGCATGATTGGCATGATCACTTAATCTGATTCCCAACAGAGGGGACTTATACTCCTACAGGGGCACGTAGTTTTGGGACATGAGGGTAAGTTGAACCCTAGTCCAACTCTAACTCGGTGTTAAGTCTACTCCCAATTAGAAATGTGCATGACATAACATAATTGAAATATAGGATATCTCAATCTTTTGACAAGCAAATCTAATAATGCAACATTTAGGTACTGACAATGAAACATTCAAAATTGGACCATGTATATCTATTTAACTGACCTAGGAAAAAGTGTAATTAATGAACTAAGAGAATCTACACATCTAGGGTTCTGAGTGGCATGCAAGAAAATAAGCAACAATTTTATGAAAACATAATAATCTGATTAAGAAAACTATAACAACTCAATTACAACCAATATCAAAGGTTTTAGAAACCCTAGGTGCAAGATATAGAGAATCGAGAATCCAACTGAATTTTAGGGACGTAGTGAATGAAAGGATTACACTAATGAAATTCAATACTTGCTGACGAAATCTACAGAGAAATCCTTTGATTTTGGGGTTGGAATTGAAGAAAATCTATTGCGTGTTCTTGAGGGGTTGGTCGACTCTATCACCACTTTTTCTCTCTAAGTTCTGGTGAATGTTTGTGAATAAAGGTTAATGTTATGTTTTGACTAGGTTATTAGGCTTAAACTGGACAAAACAATATAGTTTAAGGGTTAAATTATGTAATTTAAATGCCTAATGTATACGGGAAAAGACCAAAACACCCTGACTTAACACCCTAAGAGACCATCGACGACCCCTGATAGAAGGAACATGGACATACCGATGCTCCATCCTGGTAGGGCGTTTGAGGCTAGGTACTGAGGGTTAGGATCCGCGGACCTTGGTTCCACCTACGGTCTGCTTTGGGTGGTAACTTTTTGGGGATTTTTGGGTGGTGAAACACGGATACTACAAACAGTCCGTGGCCCATACCACAGATCATGGTTTGGCCTCCATCGTTGGCAGCTATAAGTTTTGAAAATCTGAATTTTGGACTTGCTCGAATCCAGGGTGTTACATTATCTCCCCCTTAGGAATATCCAACTTCGAATGATGTCTAAACGAGCTTAGTATGGCGGAAAGAACTGCAATCCCTACCACTAAGTACTGGAAACTCATATTTAATTGAATTGAGTTCCATGAATATGCAAATATGCTTAAATGCAAGAACAAGTAAAGGAAAAAGATACTGAGACTGATTTTATGCGAGAGGAAACTAAGAGACTAGAGAGGAACTATTACCTCAAGCTGAAATGAAATCGGAAGGAAAGAGGTGAGCATACTTGGCCTTCATGGATGTTTTCACTTCCCAAGTAGTCCCTCTATGGATTGACTACTCCACAAAAATTCACTAAAGTTACTTCTTTATTTCTCAACCTACGAAAGTGACAGTCAATACACTCAACTGGCACATCTTCATAAAAGAGACTATCCTTCATAGCCACACTGTCACGACTGGAATCTAGACCCCAGATGAGACCGGCGTCATTGACCTCTCAGAGGTCGCAGACAAGCCTACATACGTCATTCTTACTTCATCTAGGTTGATTTTAGCGGAAAATTTGAAACTTTTATCTCTTAACATACTTACTAATCATTTCTAATACATTCAAAATTTGTTCACCATCAACCATCTAACATTAAGATCATCAAATGAAAGAAATAGTTTAATATAGCAATAACTGAATACTTGCCCAAATGGCAGCAATACAATGTCTAAAATAATACGGGAAAGAAACGCTAGTGGAACATACTCCAATAGCTCAATCCTAAGACTAAGCTAGAATATAAATGGGCAAGCATCCTGGAAAGCATGAGGGCCTACCAAGTCCGGATGAATGTTCGACGTCCGGATAACTTCAGCGTCAACCTGTAGCTCTAGCGTTCACATGTGCCTGCACCTAATATTGTAGAGTTGTATAGGGTTAGTACACATTTGTACTAAGTATGGGTATATGCAAGCACACACCAAGTACATGCATGAGTAAGAATAGCTCTTTCCTAACAACAAATCAGTGGACTTGCCAAATTTGGATTAGGAAAGTCAGTGAGCTTTCCAAATTTGGATTAGGAAAGTCAATGAGCTTTCCAAATTTGGATTTGGAAAGTCAGTGAGATTTCCAAATTTGGATTAGGAAAGTCATGCCATGAGAGTAACATGCATCATCATACTTATCATATTGCACACAACACATAACATCTTACACATAGCACATATCATATTACATTTAACAGATAACATCTTTCATATCATTCATTCATATGCCATGAGACCTTGGAATCATGGACTTGACATTAAGACTTTCCAAATGAGGGCTCAACATATGGGACCTCAACTAGGGAGTCTTCATTAGCAAACACAGAGTCTGCTTCATTCATTCATACGTACTTCATTTCATTTCGTTCATAGGCTAGTGTGAACACCAGCTATACCTAGGATGTAGTTTAAGACTTTCATCGGGTTTGATGTGCAATGATCAAGAATAACCTAGTGTCATTACTTGAGTCTAGCTCACCTCTTGATTATCCTAACCTAACACCTTTGGTATCATTCATTTCATTATGTGCATCATTTGAGGCTGGCCTCATTCATTCATTGGGAACTTTAACTTTAACCGACATAGATCATGTGAGCATCATGAAATCCAGTGTCTCGCCCACACAAAAAAGAGGTGGAATCATAGGCCAAGGTGACCCAAAACATGCTAGCGTACATGGTAATTTAACCCCGCCAGATCCCTATATTGGCAGTATAGGTTCGAAGACCAGGAGATATAAGGAGACCCATACCCGGCAATCCGGACAGTCTCATCTCATGAGAGTTACGTGAACGTCTGCCCTTCCCGAAAGAAGGCATCATCGCTCACAGCTAGTCTATCGGTGCTCAGTATAAAGTTCCATTACATTCAACTCATACGTCATGGAAGCTGGCTTCTAGTATGAGGACATCATAGCTCAATAGATGATTTCTTATCTTATCATTAGTATTAAGTGTGGTAATCTCAATACTTTCATTAGAGTGTTCATAGAGACTGGTCTTTTCATTAACTTTACACTCTCATAGGTGAGTACGTTTTGGTAACAATTACTTAGGCTCATTTGAGATTGTTCTCATCTTTTACATTAGCCTCATATCATGTTGTCACCACATTCATTAACATTAGCACATTTGCTCTTCATAATTACTCACCCCATTTTACGTGAATGTTCATTTCATCTATGCCAATGTACTTGGCCATTTGTGTATTTCACACTCTTACTTAACCCTTCTAGGGTTTCTTCATTTCATTACATACATCTTAGGTTCACTTATTTTTAAGCGTATACTAGACTTTTGGGTCTATACATACAAGCCATGAGGCTTCATTCATAGCTCGTTAAGTGACTCATATCTTCCTAAGATTATGTAGGACAAGACTTATGTATCTTGTATGCATGCAAAGATCTTGATTTCGATCTAAGTAGGTGGCATTATTCTTGAACATTTAATTCACGTATGACTTATGTATCAATACGAAAATTTGGGCAAGGGAACCCGATTTCGAATCCCTTGGATAACACTTAATCTTATTTTGAACTTGATAATTGCATTTTCAGATTTGGGGGACCCTAGTTCGATCCCCATCAACCCCATAATATTTCTTTTCTTTTTCTCCTCTCCTTTTTCGTTTAAGTCAAGGAGGTTGTGGGTTCAATCCCCCACCAGCTCATTATTTTTCTTTTAATTTATCTCTTAACTTTATAACCTATCCAAGAGGTTGTGGGTTCAATCCCCACTCTCCACATTTATTTTCTTCTTTATTTTTCTCCTAACTCTCTCATCCATTCAAGAGGTTGTGGGTTCAATCCCCACTCACCACATCTATTTTTCCTTGCATTTTTCTCACGAAAGTTTTATGAAATTTTCATTTAGTGAGGTCATGGGTTCAATCCCCATTGACCTCACATTTTAAATTTTTTTTAAAAGTTGGGCGAGACTACAATTTCCAGAAGGCTGGAAGTTTAGTCTCTTCCAATCCATTTTTGTCTTAATCTTTTGTTGATTTTTTTTGTAGCTTTCATGTAATGATGTCTTGGGTTCAATCCTTAGTGATATCACTTATTTTACATTCATTTTTCATTGCATTTTGTATCACTTTGTTTGGCCGAACCCAACCTACCAAATGCTAGAAATTTGTTCACTATTTTCAACTTCTTTTTATCATCATTCATACGTTAATTCTTAAGGCATTCGTGGATCATTTGGTGCATCTTTAAGTGTTATCTTTTTATGATTATATTCAGCCAAGAATTACCATTACATCCAGCAACATTACACCACTTTTACACCTCATGATTTACACAAACATTCGCACATAAAATTCAACCATAAAAACATATCATTTTTCACATACTTTCGGTTGACATAACTTAACATGCTTACAATTCCAAACACATAATCATGAACACATTATCACGAAAATCACCCTTCATACTTAAACTACCAGAAAATATACCAACAACATGATCTCTAACCTATTTCACATTGAGATCAAAGGGATACTAGGGACAAGGAGTTCGACAAGAACGGGAACAACCCTAGTTTCAAGATTCGTTGAATTCATAGGAAAGAAAATCCTCTTGGAGAAAGGAGTCCAGGAGAGAAACCCATACCTTAATGTCGTTCAAACTTGTTTAAATGCTGCCAATTTATTATGAAACCAAGCCTCACCACCGAAACTTCAAGCACAATCCCGTCAAGAACTTGTTGTTGATTCTCGTTTTTCGCTTTGTTTTTCGTTTGAGTTTTTGTGTGTAAGTTCTTCAAGAGTGAAGAACTATTATTTTCAGTTATTTTAATGATAAAAAACGTGAGAATGAGAGTGAGAGACGTGAGAATGAGAGAATTAGGATTATGATTAGGATTAGGAGAGTTAGGTGGAGACTAAGTCAAACTAGGACTCGTCATTATTTATTAATTTTATTGTTATTATTTTTTTTATTAAAAATCTGATTTTACCCTTACTTAAATCAGATTTTTAAATATTAATTAATTCAACTACTTCACTTAATAAAATTAAATCAATTTAATCCTTGCTTCCACCAATGCTCGAACCCGGGTGAAGCTAGATTTTGCTTAAAGGGTCAAATTCGGCAACCTCTACCCGATTGCCCCTCCACCATATAAATTAATTAATTAATTAAATATTTAGGGTAATTACAATACTAACCTTAGCCTGGAAAAGACCATTTTACCCCTAGACCCTCCAAACTTAAGATTACCCCTTTTTAAGTCTGGTTAAGACTCATCCGGGTAAATCTTCATATTCGGGTGCCCTACATGGCTGGACCCAAACTTCCCTAGCTCAACTAACTCACCAAGTTGGTTGGCTTGGCTGTTGCAAGGTTCAGAGGTCTGGTTCTATGCGCATTAATCCGTGTGAACCCGGTCTAATCGTAGGCATTCTAGACACATTAAGCATTACTTAGCATAGCCATTTTTAGGGTTGTTACACACACTCTCTATTGGTACTATGTATGTTTGATCACCCACTCACTTCTTTAACAAGGAAATGTGAAATACTGGATGTACCGCTGCTAGTTATGCTGGAAACTCTAACTCATAGCCACATTACTAACCTTTTTTGGGATTCGGTAAGGATCAACATATCTAGGACTGAGCATCCCTTTCTGGCCAAATCTCAAAACCACCTTCAGGAAAGCCCAATCATTGATTTCAAACTCTAAGTCTCTTTTCCCTCACATCTGCATAACATTTCTAATGACTTTAGGCTGTCTTTATTCTATTCCTAATAAGCTAAACTTTTTCCATAGCTTTATTAACCAAATCTTGCCCAATCAATTCTGCTCACCTACTTCAAACCAACTAATCTAGGATATGCTTCTACGCCCATATAGTGCCTTATACGGGCCATCTGACTACTGGAATTGGAAGCTATTATTATTATGATTATTATTAATGAACTCTATGATAGTGATGTGATCATCCAAAGTGCCCTTGAAATCGATAATGCAAGCTGTCAACATGTCCTCTAAGGTCTAAATGGTATGTTTGGCCTGACCATCCGTCTGTGGTTTAAATGTTGTGATGACATTTACCTAGGTACTAAGACCATTTTGAAACTATTCAAGGAAGGAGAGGTAAATTGAAGACCTCCATCTAAGATGATAGACAAGGGAACCCGATGCAACCTTACTATCTCGTGGATGTACAGTTTGGTGTAGTCCTATATTGAATGTGTAGTCTTGATATCCAAGAAGTTAGCAGACTTAGTAACTCTATCCATTGTCAGCCAAATGGAGTCCTGTTGTCTGCGAGTATGAGGTGAACTCGTAATGAAGTCCATATTTCTTGCTTCTCACTTCCATGTAGGAATGTCAATGTCTTGAGTCATACCTCCTGGTTTCTGATGTTCTACCTTAACTTGTTTTCAAATAGGACACTTAGCCCCAAAATCTGCTATGTCCCTCTACATGCCGTTCCACTTAAAAACTTTTCGTAGATCACAGTACATCTTAGTGGAACCTAAATGTATGAAATATTTGGAGCTATGAGCTTCTGTAAGTATCTTCTGCCTCAACTCACTCATATAAGGAACACATAAGTGACCCTAATAAAGTACACATCTCCCCCTTGAAGTCAACCTCAACCTACTGATGAACTACACCTTTGACTAAAGTAATATAAGATCGCTATTCTGTTTTGACTTAACCTCCACTACAAATGAGTATTCTGACCCATTCTGAATTATCACACCACCATCTGATGTGTTCAGAAAGCGAATTCTTAAGTGAGCAAGCCGGTGAACATATTTGTCTAGCTCTTTGTTTATCCTCAACAACTGGTACCTTACCCATAGACAACCTGTTGAGAGCATCAACCACTACATTGCCCTTACGAGGATGGTAAATCAGATTCATATCATAGTCCTTGAGGAATCAATCCATATCCTTTGGTGAAGATTCAGCTATTTTGGGTGAACACATACCGAAGGCTCTTATGATCTATGAACACATCTATGTGAACATCATACAAGTAATGCCTCCAAATCTTTAGGGAAAATACTACAACTGCAAGATCGAGGTCATGAGTCCGGTAGTTCTTCTCATGGACCTTAATCTATGTAGAAGCATAAGCT
Source organism: Solanum sitiens (assembly GCA_016801875.1). NCBI lineage: Eukaryota > Viridiplantae > Streptophyta > Magnoliopsida > Solanales > Solanaceae > Solanum > Solanum sitiens. The sequence goes on from JABWTJ010000156.1 coordinate 832,236, forward strand.
ACGACCTTACCTTGCTGCATCAACACATAACCTAGCCCGACCCTGGATGCATCACAATAAATCGCATAAGCGTCTAAACCATGTCATAGAGTCAAGAAAGAAGTTGTAGTCAACCTAATCTTCAATTTGAAGAAACTTTTCTAGCGCTCATCTGACCACTTTGAGTCAACTTGGTCAATGGGGAAGCTATGGCTAAAAATCCTTCAACAAATCTCCTATCATAGTCGGCCAAACCCAAGAAACTTCTGATATTTGTTAGACAGGTGGATCTGGTCCATTGTTTCACTGCCTCTATTTTATGAAAATCCACTTAGATTTTTTAGCTAGATACCACATGAACAAGGAAAGCGACTGACTTTAACCATAATTCAGATTTGCTGAACTTAGCGAATCACTGGAGATCTTTGAGAGTTCGCAAAACAATTCTCAGATGAGTCACATTCTTCTCCTTACAATGAGAATAAATGAGGATACCATCAATAAAGATGATAACAAACATGTCCAAATACTATTTGAACACACTATTCTTTAAGTCTAGAAAGCTTCAATAGCATTCGTTAGTAAAAAATACATAACTACCAATTTATAGTGACCATATCGAATCTTGAAGGTTGTCTTCAGAATGTCACTATCTTTGACACTGAGCTGATGATCACCAGATCTAAGGTCTATGTTGGAAAAACAACTAGCACCTTGAAGTCGGTCAAAGAAGTCATCAATCTTGGGGGTGTGGTACTTATTCCTGGTGGTGACAATGTTCAACTTACTGTATCCAATTCATATTGTGAGAGAACTATATTTTTTTTCACGAACAACAGTGGAGCACCCTATGGAGGGATAATAGGTCAGGTAAGCCCTTATCTAGAAGGTCTTTCAAATTTTCTTTCAATTCCATAAGCTCAGTTGGATCCATTCTATAAAGACGAATTAAATTGGGATGGGTTTTATGAAGGATATGTATTATGAAGTCGATTTACCTTTCGAGAGAAACTCCAGAAATATCTTTTAGGTTCAGATCTGGAAATTTATTGACTATTGGTACTAACTCATGATTTGAGTTTTCATTGTTTGAATCCTTAACTTGAACAAGATGATAGGTATACCCTTTGTAAATCATATTTCTAGCGTTAAGGTATGAGATAAATCAACCTATAGGAACTCAACTACTACCCGTCCACTCTAATGTTGGCTCATTTTGAAACTGAAATAAAAAAAATCCTAAATCTACATTTGATTGAGGCATAACATGAATGTAACGAATCTATGCCTAGAATGATATCAAAATTTACCATTTCGAACTCTATAGGATTTGTTGAGGTGAATTTCTAAGAGATTGTGACATGTCAATTATTGTATACCCCTCTAGTTTAAACTGGGTCACCAACTGGAGTAGATGCTGAGAAGGGTTCTGAAACAATTTCTGGACTAACACCAAAGTTTACTACTATATAGGGAGTTAAAAAGGAAAGAGTAGCCCTTGGATCTAAAAATGCATAAATATCTAAACGAAAGACTTGTAACGTACCAATAACCACATAAGGAGAATCTTCCTAGTCCTGGCAAGCCTGGAGAGCATAAAAGCTATTCTGGCAATTTGCGCCACCTGTACCAGATGAAGCACCCTGCTGAGTTGGGCGACCTGTCAGTGCTGCCAAAACTATAGATACATCGTTGCCCCTACTTTTTAGAAAGGAAAACCTTCAACCTTTTCCCAGACTAACAACACCTGAAACACCATTCCTTTCCCGTAAGAAATTCACCCAGATAGTTCTTACCATACTTTGGACAAGTTGGTAAATTCTTTTTGCCTGAATTACTTCCCTGAGACTTAGATTTTGATGACCTACCTTTATGATCATGTTGAAACCTGGGGATGGAGCACTGAAAGGTTTTGGGGCTGTAGATCTCTTTTGAAACTGTGGGTCATTCCCACCACTCAATTTCTACTAAGAGTATTAATAATTCTCTTTTATAGCCTTCTTGTAGTCTTTAGCCATTTTCCTTAGCTTATCTTCCTTATCCTACTAAGCATGAGTCATAAGCCTAGAGATGTTCATATCCTCTAGCAGCATAGCATTCCTGCACTCTGTCTTCACCAAGTGTGGTACCCCAAATAGAAACTTACTCATTTGTGTCCTTGGATCGACAACCATATATGGAGAGTACATGAAGCGCTGGGTGAACTAAAGTATGTATTCTTGGATTGACATGGTACCTTGCTTCAAATTCATAAACTCCTGAGCTTTAGCCTCCCTCAACTCTCCGGGGATGAACCTACCCAGAAAACCTTCAGTCTGCATCCGCACCCCTATTTTCTTTACACTAAGTGAACCATATGTGAGCCATATCCTTAAGCTTGTAGGATTCCTTCTCTATCTTATCATTACCAGTCACTTGCATCACAACTCAAATTCTCTTAACCTCATCAATGAAGTTTTGTGGGTTATAACCAACCTGCGACCCTATAAACTGAGATGGATTTTCCAGATGAAATCTCAAACTTTAGCTGCTGCTGATCCAACATTATTGTTTCTAGGAACTGGGACTAGTGATTGTTCTGGTTGGTTACACTCTTAGCTAAGAGCTGGACCACAATTCTGAAATTCCATATCTGAAACCTTACGACCAAGGACTGGAGGAACTCTGTTAGCATTTTCTTTATTAGCATTCCTTGTGTTAGCTCTACGAGGAGGCATGATCTGAAATGCAAAATGATGAATATGAAAGGAGATCATATCAACATGATTAGTATAACAATGAATAGAGTTTTTCCGAAAACACTTCGTAGCCTCCCTCTCATTAGATGTGGTCCACTTCACACCCATGAAAAAGACTCTACATAATGCGACTTTCAGACATCCTAGGACACTTGAACCTAATGCTTTGATACCATGTTTAACACGCCTCAAGGCTACCCCCTTCACGTAAATATGGGACCTATGATCACGAGTAAACCCAAGATAACCCTGAAGCTGGTATATCATAATCATACTAAACCAACTAAAGAAAGAGATACTATGCAGAAGCTACAACAAGAACTGAAAGGTAGGGAATACCAGTACTTATATGATATATATCTAAAACTAATAAGATTTAAATGATACTAAACATTTACTCAAATCTAAATCTAAATGTAATAGTATATATGAAAAAGCTTCTAGTAAGTAGAGTTGTTGGGACATGTCCCAGCTAACTCTAGCAAAACTAAAAAATGAATTAAAAGACTGAATGTGAAAAACATGTCTATTTTCCTCAAAGTATGAGGACTCACCACTAAAGCTGCTAATAGCGGGTTGGGAATCGATCTATGCGTGATCTGGATTCCGAGTAAATGAACCTACATAATGCAAGAATGTAGGGCAAAGTATGTGTCAGTACTTGGAATATACTGAGCATGCAAGATATAGAATATAGTTGAACAAAATACATAAGTTAAACAAGCATAATAAACAATTATATGAGGTGGACAGAATAATAATACTGAAATATACTAAAACTGAGATAAATGTAATGACCATGTACTAATCATGAATTTAACATGCTAAGACTAATACCAAAGCGTAACTGAAAATCTGGTCAAGTACGCTTGAGACTGACTATAGGAGCTACTATTAGCCGACATAAAATCACATGAGCTAAACTTGGAGTCCGATGTATATGCCGACCCATCGATAGGACACAATATACCTTGCCAGGGGTATAAAGGCATGATTGGCGTGATCACTAGATCTGATGCCCAACAGAGGGGACTTATACTCCTATAAAGGGAAGTAGTTAGGGGACTATGAGGGTACGCTAAACCCTAGCCCAACTCGGTACTAAGACTACTTACAACTAGAAATATGCATGACACAACATAAACGAAATACTTGATAGATCAATATTTTGACATGCAAATATGAGAATGCAACATTTAGGTAGTGGCAATGAAACATTCGAAACTTAAGCAATTATATCTGTTTAACTGACCTAGCAAATGTAATTCATGAACTAAGAAAATCTACACAACTAGAGTTCTGAATTTCATGCAAGCTACTAAGCAACAATTTTGAAAAAAACATGATAATCTGATAAAAAAACTATAACAGCTAAATGACAACAAACATCTATGATTTTAGAAACCCTAGGTCTAAGAAAGTTATAACAAATCAAGAATTTGACTGAATTCTTGGGATCTAGTTGATGAAAGAAATCCACTAGTGAAATATCACATACATTGTGATGAAATCTATGGTGAAATCCTTCAAATTCGGGGCTAGAACTGGAAAAACTATTGCATTTTATTGAGGGGTTTGTCGACTCTTTCTCCTCTTTTTTGACCTAAGTTCTAGTGAATTTTGGTGAATAAAGGTTTTTGTTATGTTCTGACTTTGTTATTAGTCTTAAACTAAGTAAAACGACGTTGTTTAGGGGTTAAATAATGTAATTTAAATGTCCAATGCATAGGGGAAAATAAAAAAATGACCCTAATTTAAAAGCTAACGAGACCATCGACGACCCCTCACCGACTCACCGTGGACTGACTGAGGGTTCTTCCTTGCAGGTCATTGTTTGGCGTGTGAGTCTCAGTGTTGAGGGTCACTTTCCACGAAGCGTGGTCCCACCTATGCTCCATAGGTCCTGCCATGCATCGTGACTTTTAGGGGATTTTTGGGTGGCCAACCACGGATCCTACCAATGATCCATGGCCTATACCACGGGCCAAGGTTTGGCCTCCGTCGGTGGCACCTGCAAGTCCTGAAAATCTTTATTTTGGACTTGCTCGAATCAGGGGTGTTAGAATAACTGTTAACATAATAGTTATAAGTTGAATAATTACAATATAAAATGATCATAACGATATCCAAAACTATATAAAACATCATCTCGAGGTATTATAATACTATTACGACTAAAAAACAAAATCAAATCTAAGAACAAACACAAATACTAACTTTTGTCGAATCTCTGGAGCATCTAAAACATCATATAACATCAAAGAAAGGTCACCATGAAAATCTACTTAGAAAGTTTTCTTTATTTCTTTTACTTCCAGTTTAGCATTATTTCCGACGTAGATCCATCTTGATTTAGATGAAACTCAACGAACTAACGTGGATGGTGGATTTTGAATCTATAATCTAAATGGTATAAGATTCAAATCCACGAGACATCATAAGAACTGCATCATTATAAATAGTAACTTGGCCACATGGACACATATATACCTTTAAAATACATTATTTAATGATGCGGGAGGTAATAGGTCCAGCCTAATGTTTGGGGTTGTTACAATAATTTCGGTCAAAGTTCAAATATATGTTGAACCTTTTTTTCCATTAAAAAGTATTAAACAAAAAACCATAGAGTCACAATCATTGTAGGATAAATAATCCTATCTATAATGTGATTAATCCACATTCATACGGTGTAAAAAAACCATAACCTCATCCAAAATAATTTCCCTTCACTGTTTTTTATAAAACTTATTTTTGTTCAACTTGTAAAACAATGATTATGTAACAACCCAGAAATTTTTGGAGCTAACACTCGAACCATTAATCATTATGAGAAAGATGATAGAGAAATTTAAATTTTTGTAAGTGTTAAGGTCACTAGATTTAGCACTTTGAGTTCCAAAAAGAACTAAAGAGAAATTATATAAGTCATTCGTAAGTTCTTTTGAGTTTTGAGTCAATTTTAAACGATCATAACTTATAACACAAGATGAGTTAGAGACCTTTAAGATATCAAATGAACTATATCTGAGTCCTCTTGCCAATGTAACCGAGTTTGCTACATTTTGAGTTTGAATGAGGGAGATATGCATGTTTGAGTTAAGCCTATTCAGTTAAGGAAATTTATCCAAATTAATGAGGGGTATTTTGGTCTTTTCCTTACCCCAGTAGCCTAACTCTTTTTTGGTTAATCTTTTACGAGTATAAACAGATTGGAATTATTTGTAGTTATTCATAAAAAAGCTTAGGGTTTTTGTGGTTTTTGTGACAAGTACAAGAGGAGAAAAATGGAGAAAAACTTCAAGCTTTTAAGATTCTTTTAATTCTTCGAGGGATTGCCAAGGATTTTTATCCTTAAGAGGTATGTAAGTTCTTATAGTGTTGGGTTCGTTCTCTTACACGCCAATCATGTGATTTTTATCTGTAATTCCGTTCTTGAGGTTGAATGATTTGAGTTCTTGAGGTTTTAGATTAATTCTTTATTAATGGAGTCCTTTATAGTTCTTGAGATGAGGATCTTGTGAATGTCTGATTATCTTTGTAGGTATTTATTGGAGATGTTATCTAAGTGTGTTTAGTATATGTACCTAAGAGAATTTGGAAGAAATCATTCGAATCTCGATGAGGTAGGGCTGGAAAATTAAAGAGAAAATTCATCGGAATAAGCAAGGAAAAAGGTGGTGCGGCGCGCCCTGACGCACCAAGGAGGCTGGTGTGGGACACCTGCAGTACGCCATGGAAGGGGTTTTGATGTTTAGAGACTGGCTCCCCGCGCCACTCGATGCGTCAGGGTTTCCAAATCCCCTACTCTTCCGCCCTTCATTTCCTTTAAGTTCTATTAAACCATGTCATCAATCACTTCTTGATTTTAGTATCCACACCACATCTACTAATCGAGAAATCCTATATATATTAATCACGATCCTTGAATTCATAATTCAAATTCGAGGTAGAGTTGAGAGTAAAGTCTGATAAATCCCCTTTTAGTCTTTTCGAGGAGTCTTCTACAATTACTTATAATTGTTTCAAGACTCGACTAAGTGAGTATGATAATGAGAAGAGTGTATTCATTAGCCTACATTATTATTAAAATACTTGAGTTAAATCTTTTATGACCATAAGTTCCGCATGAACTCCATGAAATGAGTATCCTTCAGTGGGGTAGTATCTTTGAGTTCTAAGTTCTTGAGTATTGAGTTCCTAATCTTTTTTTTCTATACTTCATAACTATGGATTACCATAAGTTATACATGGAGGTCCTTGAGTTGGGGAGGTCATGCCCATAATTCTGCATGAGCTCTATGAGTCAAGCATTCTTGAGTTGAGTAGTATCATTGAGTCATTGAGTTCTCGAGTTATTGAGTTTCAAGTATTGAGTTCTACATATTGTAATTGAGAACCCTTAGGAGAGTTGTGCACATCCATAATTCATCATGAACCCTATTTTAAGATGTCTTTTACAATTAATTATAATTTATTTTAAGGCTTGAGTAAATGAGGATGATGATGAGGAGCGTTGAGTTTCATTTTTAAAAATAAATATATGGGAACTAAGTATTTCCAAGAGAAACTGTATTTACATTTAAGATGAGAGGGAACTTGGATTTCCAAATGAGTTCATGAGGAGTTTTGAGCACTATCTCTTTTAAGAGAACCTTTTGAGTAATAATCTCAAAGTTTGACGATGAGGAAATGTTTTAAATAAATCACAATGAGTTATATTATTAAGAGTATCATTGAACACCGATATGGGGATGAGTTCACACAACTCAAAGTCCTCATAAACCATGTAGTCAACATGGGCAGAAAGGGTTATACTTTTTAAATGATTCCTTATCGTTTTTTAACCTTAGATTAGTGGATCCATTTAGTAGAGGATGTCTTATACTCCGGACAGGTATAAAACAGTTATGGAAGCATGGACGAGACATTGTATTATCACATAACTCAAAGTTATGGTCATCGGTTAGAGAACCTCCCGAATAAGAGTTGTTATTGTATTTTGATATACTGTGGTTTCACGGTGCTTTCAATGCATTTTGCTTAAGAGTTGTGTGTGTCTAGAGCCTTATTGTAGTAGTTTTAACATGTTTTAATGTTTGTTTTGCAGGAAAGATGTCCAAAATAGAAACGTAGAAGGTAGCAGGAAAATAGTGCAGAAAGACGACCTACGAAGGCCATCGACGACCCGTCGTTCAATCGACAGTCCGTAGGTGGTGACCGTCGATTGCAGTTCAGACTGCTGGAGAAACTCGGGGGAATATGACCAAGTGTGAAACTATGGTAGGTATCGACGTTCTGTCGATTGAACGATGGACCGTACTGACCGGTCGTTGATTTGATCAGAGATAGTTTCAATACCCAAAGTTAGAGAAATTTTAAGGATGGAGCGAAGGAGGGCATCGACGGACTGTAGATGCATTGACGGACCATGCTGTTAGTCCGTGGATTGATTCATAGAAGGTGCCATATGAAGGAGAGAAAAATATTCTAAGTCTTGACTGACGGATGCAGTCGACAGACCGTCGTTCCATCGACGGTTCGTCAGTAGGGGTCGTCCATCAATGTCGCGTTTTCAAACAAACTTTCCTTATTTTATTTCTTTTAATTTAGGACAATGTTTTCTATAAATAGGGATTAAAACCTCGTTTTTGGGGTTAGACATTGTTAGTATTGTTCTAGTTTTATTTGGAGATTGTTTCTTAGCAAACTTTGGTAATAATTCAATTTCCAGATTTGGTTTGAAGATTTATCTTACAATTTCAAGTTGATTTTCTGGGTTTATTCTTATTGTTGAAGTAAGTTCATGATTTCTTCTTTAAAAATTATGAATTGTGATCTTTCTTGCATGGGTAACTAAATCCGCAACTAGGGTTATGGGAACCATGAGTAATTAACAAAGTAGACCTAGCAAATAAGCAATTCTCAAATAGGTTCTTGCATGTATTGATAATTATTTCGTTTAGAAGTTTTCTTAACGAGTGCACGCGTTAGAACTAGCCTTTTTGCTACTTGTCGAACCAAGGAGGTATTAATCGGAAAAGAATTATCAACATAGATTTAGTGGGATACTATCTTATATGCTAGTGTCTGTTGGTGCGATATAATAACTAAGCCATACATTGATTATGATGTCTAATATTAAGTAAAGGTGAGGATTAGTGGCTTATACACACGTAGCCGGACCAAGGTATGAAGTGAAATTCTCTAGATGCTGGACCAAGGATTTAGAGATACATAACTTATCACTTTACATGCAAAACACTAGGGAAGAATTGTTATTGCTAGGGATATGACGTTATGAACCTATGAGGAATGCATTTACCCTAGTTATTCTCACAACTTGATAAAAACTCAATTTTTGCTTTCGCTCACTTGTTAATTTAGAAGTGTTTAAGAAACTTGTTTCACAAACCCCCCCTTTAATTACCTGTTTTCGGAAAGACCTTGGCTAAATAGACATAATTGTACATTGAAGTTAAGTCTAAAACATTTTCTTCATGGGATCGACCCCAACCTACTAGTTGGGTTCTTTACTTGATTACGATTGCTTATACTTCTTTAGGGAGGTGTAATTTGAGCGTATCAAATTTTCACTTACAATTGAGTTGTTAGTGTATTTTACATACATTTGAGTTATTATCTATTGTTTTGAAAGCTTTCCATATATTGAATCTTTTATTGTTAGTTATCCTTGAGTATCTTGAGTTGAGTATCTTATTGTCAAGTTGAGAATCTTTGAGTTGACTGAGTTTAAGAAGTGCTAAGAATGTTTATTTTCTACCAATTCAAGCTTATTTCTATGTTTTAGAATTCCTTTATATCCTCGTACATTCCATGTATTGATGTCATTTGGCATGCATGTTTTTATGATACAAATATAGGTGTTCAAGGTCATTAAAAGATACTCCGTTAAGACCACTTGTAGTTCTAATTAACTTTAGTGATCCTCTTTTCTTCCTGAGGGTTCCACTTTTCTTTCAGTTTATTAGGATGTCATGAGTCTTGTCCCAATAATCGTCATGTAATAGTAGAGGCTTCATACATATTTCAAGAGTCGAGCGATCTATCATTATTCCCTTTGTTGTTGTAGTGTTTTAGGTTCATGAGGCATTTAACTAATACTTGTTAAATTATTTTGAGACGATTATATGAGTTGAGCTTAAATTAATTTTTTAAAGTTATTTTTGTATCAGGGTTTTTTATTTTCTTGAGTAATTCTTCCCCTGAGTAATGACCTAGACCTAGGGTTCACTTGGGAACAATCAATTGTTTTCGAGTGCCAATTACGTCCAGGGTGTAGGCTCAAGATTTGACAAACTTGGAATCATAGCACATAGTTCAAGTATCATAGGGTTTCTATGAAGCCGTGTCAAAGGATCTTATATATGATTGTGAAGGATCCACTTCTATAAATGAGAGACTATAGACATTTGAAAAAAGTTTTCCGTATTGCAAACTCTAAATGGTGTAGTAGAAATCCGTCTTAATGAATTTATTCTAACTTGGGCATTCTCATATCCATTCGAATACCCCTGATACTAAAGGTGGTTGAATGTAAAGCCCAAGATCATTATTGATGACATATTCTTAGCAAAAATCTTGAGAAAGTCCTGATACTGCAGAAGGGATTGAGAGAAGCCTATGAGTTTAAATGTTATGCCTTAAAACAATGCACCCACATTCATATGAATCATTTGTTTGAGCTTAAATCAATATGTACTCTTTTCTTTAAACCTTATTCGGGTGAGATCCTTATGAGAAAGTGTGGTGTAGAGCTATGGTAATATTTTAACCCTAAAAGATAATATGAATTATGAGATGATGAACAGTAGTAGTACAGAGTGCCCTTAAGTTAAGAGAAAAGCATGCAAAGGTTTAGTAATTAAAGGAAAAAAGTAGTGATGAGGAAAATTAAGTTCTTACAGTCATGCACCCAGTCAATTATAAGTGATGAGTTATTTTATGAGTAGAGAAGAGAAATAATAATTTTTAGAGAGTTCTTGATAGAAGTAAGAGGAATAGTTAATAGTCATTATGAGATAGAGTACACTTTTAACCATAATAGAGTTGATGTCGATATGCCATCACGTTAGAAGAGACTAAATATATGTGTGGAATCAGTGAGCCAAGTATTCATGAGGTAATAGACCTAAGCTAGGCTTATGAATTTTGAAGGGGGAAACCCATGGTATTTAGAGGATAATAGAATTATTTGAGAGGTAATGCGTAGTAAGTAAGTAAATAGTACTTAAGTTGTGAAATGGAAGGTGAAGGTAATCTGTAGGTAGGTAGACGGAGATATAAGCTTTCCTACTTGTCATGAGATCTTACTGGGTGACTGTTTCTTGACTTTTCTGGTAGACACAAGTAATATAAGGTGTGAGCAATCATATTGATATCCATGCTTAACATTAGATACTAAGCTTGAATTTGAAATGAGTGTCGTGATCAAAAGATGACAACATGAGGGTGATGGTGTTAGTTTTGAGATCTAATCTAGTAGGTTTGACCTGAAATAGGTGAGGAAATCAAAGTGGTACCTTGCAATGAAAATGTGGTATTATGAGCGATAGAGGAGAAAAATGAAGGTAGAGAAGTAAGAAGTATGTGGCCAGACAAAGTCCCAATTGAGGTTATTATTTTTATCTGTACCTAGGTTGTGTAATTAAGTTGCCAATATGGGATAGGCTGGTCCAAGTGTAATTTTCCTAAAGAGTTAGATCAAGAAACCTTAGGAGCCAATGATAAAAGGTCAAGAGAAACATCCTAGAAAGAGATCTTAGTACCTGCTTATGGAGAGTTCAGTAGTAATGAGATAAAATTTCCGAGTGTTCGAGTAAAGGGGGATGTAAACCAGTTCAAATATCATGGAATAGGTCCATAGCTTTGAAGTGTAAGCTTTAGACCTAAGAGGGAGATGATAAGATGCTAAATAAAGTCAAGTGTTGAGAATAAGATAGTAATGAGTTCAAAAGAGTATGAGAGATATCTTTCAGAGGTCCTTTTAGTAATGAAATGATGTTAGAAGGAGAAGGTTAATGTTCTTATCGTGATAATGATGGTGTGATAATTCCATCTATGGTTATAAATGAGAAGGATACGGTTTACTATAAGAAATAGTAAATTGAGAGCCCTTTGTTGGTATTGAGTAGTAATGCGAGAGATTCTAGTTTGTATGACAGAGATGATGAGAGAATGAGACATTCTTAAGTAGCTAGTTAGTAAGAGTCTATGGAATCGTTAGAGTACTATGCTTGAATGTGGTGTTGTTAAACAATAGGTGGTTCTTGATATGAGCCCAATTTTGATTAAATGTGGTGGTAAAGAGAAATGTTCTTGGGATGATATTCCATATAGAGAGGTATAGAACATGAACATTAGAATTTTGGGTTAAGATTGAATAAGTAATATCATACCATTAGACTCAAACTTTGGTAAGAGTATTCTTGTACCCTTGTGAGGGATATGAGTTACAACCAATGAGGTATGGTAATAAGGAAAGAAAAACATAGTTGAGGAGTGTTTCTAAGCTTAATATCTAGCAGTCATATTACCCAGGCATGGTGTTCTTATTCTTACTTCATGCCTAGATTTCCTTTTTTTTAGACAAGGTAACCTCAGAGAAAGTGTGACTATGTTCACAACAACATCGTCCTTAATTTAGGTGCTATAGAAGGTCCCAACTCTTGGTATCAATAAGTCCATCCTGTGTTAGTAGGAAAGTTCATGAGTCAAAGGAGATGGTTCGAGTCTTAGCTCAAAAATTTTCTGAGGATCATTTATCCTCGAATGACGGTGAGGGATATGAGTGACAACCAATGAGGTATGGTTATGAAAGAAGAGCATAGTTGAGGTGTGTTTCTAATCTTAATATCTAGTAGTCATATTACCCAGGCATGGTATTCCTATTCTTACTTCATGCCTAGATTTCCTTTGTTTCAGACAAGGTAACCTTAAATAAAGTGTGACTATGTTCACACCAACATCATCTTTGATTTAGGTGCTACAGAAGGTCCCAAATCTTGATATCAATCAGTCCATCCTGTGTTAGTAGGCAAGTTCATGAATAAAAGAAGATGGTAAGAGTAACCCCATTCCATGCATAGTCCGACCTTCATTCGAGGATGAATGATCCTCAGAAATTTTTCGAGCTAAGACTCGAACCATTCAACATTGTGAGTAAGATTTTACCGATAAATTTAATTTTTCTTAAGTGTGAATCTCACTAGATGTAGCACCTTGAGTTCCAAAAAGAACTAAAGAGAAATTATTCAAGTCATTTGTAAGTTCTTTTAAGTTTTGGATCAAATTCAAACGACCATAAGTGTTAACAAAGATGATTTAGGACAACCATAAGATAACAAATGAAAGATCTATGTGTCCTCTTTTCAATTCCACTGAGTTTGCTTAATTTTGAGTTTGGACGATGGAGATATACTCGTTTGAGTTCAGCCTATCCGGTTAAGGAAATTTACACATATTATAAGGGGTATTTTGGTCTTTGCTTTACCCCACTAGCCTAGCTCATTTTTGTTAACCTTTTAGGGGTGTAAACATAGTGAAATAGGTTTTAGTTATTCCTAAACACGCTTTGGGGTTTTGAGAGGAGTTAATGAGGAGAAAAAGGGAGAAAATCTTCAAGCGTTCATGATTCTCGCTATTCTTCGAGGGATTTTGCCAAGGATTTTGATCCTTAAGAGGTATGTAAGTTCTCATAGTGTTGGGTTTATTCTCCCACAGGTCAATCATATTATTGTTATCCGTAATTTCATTCTTGAGGTTGAATATTTGAGTTCTTGAATAGTTCTTGACGTTTTAGCTTTATTTTTTGCCAATGGAATCTTGTTAAGTTCTTAAGCTGACGATCTTGAAATGAGCAATTTTTGGGTAGGTTTTTATTGGGGATTTGATCTATGTGTTCTTCGTATATGAACCTAATATAATTTGGAGGAAATCATTCGAATCTAGATGAGGTAGGGATGGAAAATTGAAGTAAAAATTTGTCGGAATGATTTCGGAAGAAAGTGGAATGGCGCGCTCTAGATGTGCCAAGGGGGATGGCATGGGGAGCCTGTATTGCGCCAGGGAAGGGGTTATGACATTTAGGGGATGGCACCCCGCGCCACTCAGTGCTCAAGGGTCTTCATATCCCCTACTCTTTTGCCCTTCTTTCTGTTTAAGTTCTATTAAGAAATGTCACCGATCACTTCTTTATTTTTACTATACAAATTAAGTTTAATCATCAAGAAATCTTATATATCATAATTATGATCCTTGAATTCATAATTCAAATTTAAGGTAAAGTTGAGAGTAAAATTTGCTAAAGCCTCTCGTAGTCTTTTTGGGGAGTCTTCTATAATAATTTTTAACTTTTTTAAGGATCAAGTAAGTGAGTATGAGAATGAGGAGAGTGTATTCATGAGCCTAAATTATTATTGAAACCCTTGAATCAATTCGTTCGTGCCCATAAGTTCCACATGAACTCAATAAATTGATTATCATTGAGAGGAGTAGTATCTTTGAATTCTAAGTTCTTGATTATTGAGTTCATTATATTTTTTTGAAACTATAATTCATAATTATGGATTACCTTATGTTATACTTTGATGTCCTTGAATTGAGTCAATCATGCCCATAATTCCGCATGAAGCCTTTGAGTCGACCAATCTTGAGATGAGTCGTATCGTCGAGTCCTTGAGTTTTGGAGTTATTAGGTTTTGGGTATTAAGTTGTATATATGGCTATTGAAAACCTTTAATTGAGTCGTTCACATCTATAACTAGGAACGAACCCTATTTTCAGAAGCCTTTTGTAGTTAATGATAATTTGTTTTAAGACTTGAGTAAATGAGGATGACGACGAGGAGAGTTGAGTTTTACTTTAAAAATGTATATAGGGAGTAAATTCTTTTACATTTAAGATGAGAGGAAACTTCTGTCACGTCCCAAGCCTACACCCTAGACGAGACTGACACTTGAGAACTATTGCTGGCCCCAAGCGAATCCTTGGCCTAACTTACTACTCAGGGAAAGACTTTACTCAAAAAACATAAATCCATGTAATAAACTAAAATGTTATAAAAGGAAACATTCAATTGGCCAATAAGGCAAACTCAAGTCTCAACATAATGATATTAAAATGTAAAGACATATGAACTATAACTAGTTTTCTATGAATACTTTAAAACTATGAGGGATGTTGGGATAAGACCCCTAATCATCCTAAAAACTGAAAATCGCTAAAATCAATGTAAAAAAAAGATCCCTCGAAAAGCAACGAGGCTCATGAGGACCAAGTCTCTCCTCTCAACTTTTGGATGACAATGGAGCAGATCGAAAAAGATCAAAAGAGAGACCAAAACATGGCAAAGATGATGACTCAACTGGAATCTTAGGTAAAATGTCATGGGTGTTGGTATGAAGAGTGTAAATTATGTGGGTGGTGGTTGAGTAAACCCCGATGAAGCCTAATTTGAAGCGTTGTACAATGAGGAAGTGAACTTCCTTGCCAACCAAAGAGGAGGTTATCGTGCTAACTACCCAAGACAACGTGGAAACCAAGGTTGGAGTAGAGATGAGGGCTGGAGAGACCGTGATAAAGATTGGTGTGATTGTAATTCCACTTGAAAGGAAAGAGAATGGGAAAATGATAGGTATGTTCCTACAAATGAGTGTCAAAAGCCCAAATATTGTGAGGGTGGATGGACTGAGGATATTCTCTCACACATTCTCAACAAGGTTGAAGGGTCCGATAAAAGTCTGAAGGAAATAAAGGAAGATGAATTGACTCTTATCCAAACGGTGATGTCTCATTCCGTCTTTATTAGGCAGTTAGAGACCTAAATGGGTAAAATTTATTCAGATCTATGCCCAAGACAACAAGGGGGATTGCCTAATGATACTATGGCAAACCCCAAAGAATGAAACCTGAATGGGTACTTGCATCGTGACACGACATTAACCAAGGCACTTCTTTTGAGGCCAACCACATTTTTAATGCTTTATGTTTGATTTTGAATAATAGGTGTTGATTGTGCAGGTTGAAAAAGGTAATGTGTTTGAAAAATGCAGGTTGGCAAGCAAAGAGTCCAGTCTGTGACTCACCAAATAGGTCGTCGAGCCTAAATTAGACCATTCTTGGACTCAAAAAATAGTAGGTGGGAGTCTGTAAAACTCGATGGGCGAATGGATGAATCGGCGACTCGTCAAACAGGTCGACGAGCCCAATTTTGTCCACTGTTTGGACCCCCAAATAAACTGGAAACTATTAAAATTTACAAAATCTTTTGTATTCTCCTATTTTTAATCTTGTACCCTCTCACCCGCACTCTAGATTTTCATTATTCTCAAATTATAATCATTTTTTTGTTCTTGATCTCGTGCTCAAATTCGGATTACACCATCTCCTAGCAACGCAAATTCTTCATTCGGCAAAGAGGTTGGTTTTTCGAACCCCCAAATCTTTGTTAGTGGTTTGACTCAAATGCACTTGGTAAAATTATGTTGTTTTATTGAAATCGTACTTAATGTAATAGTTTGCCTATTTTATTTTCGTAATTGTACCTTGATATACCGTGAGTTTATGGTATGTCTAATGCATTTCACTTAAGATTTGTGTGTGTATAGAGCCTTTTTGTATTAATTTTGATGGTTTTGTATCATCTTTTGCAAGAAAGATGTTTAGGCGCAAAATTAAAGAGACAACTGAAAAAGTGTAGAAAAAGGCATCCCTGGAGGCAATCGACGGATTGTAGATCCATTGACACCCCATAGATGCGTATCATAGATGGGAAGTCTAGGCATATGATGAAATCAAGGAAATATTATCATGTGTTGAACCACATCGAGCATTGACAGTCCGTCGATCAACTGACGGATCATACTGGTAAACCGTAGAATGATACTGTGAGGGTTCAAGTACCTGATTTTTGTATATTCTAAGTATGGAGTCACGAAGGAGTATTGGCAGATCATCGATTGATTGACGGACCGTACTGGTGGGCCATTGTTTGATTGAGAGAGGCTATATTTTGGATGCTGAAATAGTTTCTAAGTCCTGGTTTACGTAAAGGACTTACGGACCGGAGATCTATTGATGGTCCATAAGTCGATCTCGTAGATTGAAGACGCGTGCCTGAACAAACTTTCGTTATTTTGTTTCTTTTTTAATTATGATTTAGGTTTCTATAAATAAGGTATGTAAACCTCATTTTTTGGGTTGACTTCTATTATTATTGTTCTCGTTTTAGACTTTGGAGATTAATTTTGTAAACCTAAGCAACTATTTATTTCTTAAGTTGATTTTTAAGATTTTGATGTTGATATTCAAGTTGAAATTCCGGGTTTATTATTCTCATTGCGTAAGTTCATAATTACTTCATCTAAAATAATGAATTGTTTTCATGTGATTATGGATAACTAAACTCCACAACTAGGGTTCTAGGAACCATGAGTGATTAACAACATATAATTAGTAATTAAGCAATCTTTGAATAGTATTTTGCATGCATTGATAATTCTTTCATCTAGAAGTCTCTTTAGGGGTTCCAAACTTTAAATCTCACCTTGTTGCTACTTGCCGGACCAAGAAAGTAGTTTATAAAAAAAGAACTATCAAAATAGATTTAGTGTGATACTATATTATAGTTTAGTGTTGATTGGTGCGAGGGTGAAAACTACGCCATACATCAATGTTAAATTATACACACATAGCCGGACCAAGGTTCGGGGTGAAATTCTCTAGATGTCGGACCAATGATTTAAATATACATAACTTATTACTTTGCATATATTACACTAGGAAGGGAATGCTATTACTATGATTACCGCATTATGAGCTTGTGGGAACACGTACACCCTAGTTACTTTCTCATCTTGATAACAACCGAAGTTAACTCTTGCTTACTTGATAATTACATAATATTAGGTATTTGTTTCACAACCCCCCCCCCCCCTTTTTTTTTTTACTTACTTGTTGCGGAAATAGCATGACTAAATAAATAAAATTGTTTTTTAAAGTTATGTCTAAACCATATTCCTCATGGGATCAACCCCAACCTACTAGTTGGGTTCTTTACTTGATAACGACCGCTTATGCTTTTTTTAGGAGGTGTAATTTGGGCGTACCAAATTTTGGTGCCGCTGTTGGGAATAAGGCATTTAGATTAAGTTTAACTACATTATTGAACTTTAGTCAAATATTTCCTAATTTTTTTTATTTTGTTTTTGTCTCTCCTAGGTTCTTACTCTACTGTATGCCAAGTACACGAGGCAGAGGCGAACCACCCACTTCTTACAATGCAGAATTGGATAGAACCTTGTGTAGAATGAATAATCAAGGAGTACCAATTGTTCCTATCAGAGGAGGATTAGGTGATAGAACAGGGCTTCAACCTCCACGGGAAGTCAATTAGAACAATTAGGTTCTAGATGATAATAGACTGGGATAAGCACTAAGGCCCCAAGACCATCAAGGAGCACGTATGAATGATAATGATAATGGAAGGGTCAACATAAATATCGCTGAGTCTGATGGACCTCTTGTCCTTCCACCTCTACCTCCTGGGCATACATTTTTGGTGAAAAATATCTTGATGCAGATGCTTACAATGAGTGGTTTATTTGCAAGGTTGCAAGTGGATGATCCACATTCTCACATATATAAGCTAAACTATGCCTACAAAAGTTGAATAGGTCGGCCAAATTGGGATATGAGTTTCATTGGGTTGAGTAGTTTTTGCATCCATAATTGACCGAAAATGCTTGTATACGGTTCAATGAGCTCCCCTACAACTCTATTTATACATGGGATCAATTCACAGACGCATTTATAGCAAGATCCTTTCTAGTGTCCAAGAAGCTGAATAAGAAGGACAAGCTCAAAAACATTGTAGCTCAACCTGGAGAGTCTGTGAGTAATTCTTGGGATAGATTCACTACCTTCATGAGAGGTGTCCCAAATGACTGTATTGATGATGAGTCTTGATACTATTGTAGGAGGATCATATGGCGAATGCTCGTGGGCACAGATCACCGAGAAATGGAGAAGATATCTTGAAACAACAAAGCTTGGAGCACTAGAAAGTCAGACACAGAGAGAAATACCTTTGCCGTTGAATCTAGAAACAATCAGGCCGCAAATGAGATTCGCAAAGAGATGGCGCAGATGAGAACTGAGCTAGGGTTGGTTCTAAAACATGTAACTGGAGGGGCAGATAAGGTTAACGTGGTGGACTATTTGACTAGAACTCCACCACCATCGGAGTATTATTATTATGAAGAGGATGCATCTGCAGTAAATCAACAGACGAGGGGTTTCCAACCAAACGCCCAAGGATCCAACACAGATAATTGGTGCCAAGGTCAAGGAAACCAAGGTCAAAACTATGGCAATTACAATTGAGAGGTCCAATATGTTTGGGATGGGAACTATAATTTCCAATAATTACAACCCGAATAACTATGTCAATAGAAACGATCGAGTTGGACAATATGTTCCCCCTCAAAATAGAGAATCTGCCCCTAGTGATGGGAGGTATCCTGGCGTGAATTGAAGATATGATGCAGAAGATGATGAGAAGGTTTGATGCGTCTGATAAGAATGTGAAAGAGATGAGGAATGACTTATCCGGTATTGGTCAAAAAGTTAACGCCCACGCAGTGTCAACAAAGCATCTTGAGCTACAGATAAATCAGTTGTCTACCACAGTGAACCTAAGGAAACTAGGAACTCTTCCAAGCAACACCATGCAAAATCCAAAAAATGATGGGCATTATATGGCGGTCACTACTCGAGGGGGGTAAGCAAACCATTGATCCACCTATGTCGTCTGGGGTGGAGATTGATACTCGAAAAGATAATGAGGTGAAAGAGGTTATTAGAGAGCATGAGAATGCGACTAAGAATGAGGATGTGGTCACAAATAAAGTGGTTCCCTTGCCAATGCATCCGCCTCTCTTTGCTCAAAGATTATTAAAGAAGAACAAAGAAGGAAAATACCGTAGGTTCATCACAATAGTAAAACAACTTTCCATCAATGTTTTGTTGATAGAAGCTCTAGAGCAAATGCCTGGTTATGCAAAGTTTATGAAGGATATGGTTACAAAGAAGAGATCTGTGAGTTTTGAGGATGATGATAAGTTGCAACATTGTAGTGCTATTGCTACAAGATCCCTTCAGCAGATCAAAGGAAGATCATGGTGCTTTCACTATCCCTTGTACCATTGGGTTATTCCACTTTGCCAAGGCACTGTGTGATCTTGGTGCTAGCATTAATCTCATCCCATTGTCTATTTACAAGAAGTTGGGATTGGGTGATCTGAAACCTACTATGATGGGGTTGCTCATGGCGGATAGAACTGTGAAGAGATTGGAGTTCTCTATGACGTTCAAGTGAATGTGGATTCATTAATTTTTTTGGCCGATTATTTTAATTCTTGATTGTGAGGTTTTCTTTGAGGTTTGCATTATACTTTGGAGACCATTCCTTGCCAGGGGGCGTGCTTTGTTTGACATGGACAAAGGGAAGATGAAGTTCAGACTTAACAATGAGGAAGTGACTTTTGATATTTGTAGGTCCATGAAGTAGAGTGGTGAGCTCCAATAGGTATCTGCTAAAACTTTTAGAAGTAAGAGTGGTTTGAAGGTGAAAATCGAGCATAGACTGGGTTTTGAGGCGCTAGCAGCAGTGATAATAAACTTTGAGAGTGATTTCATCGAAGAGTATGACGATTTAGTGGCTGCACTTGATAGATGCGAATATTTGCCAAAGCCTAAGAAGTTGGACTTGGATATGAAAAATCGTGAGACTCCACCAGCGAGACAATCTGTGGAAGAGGCACAAATATTGGAACTCAAGACTCTACCCCCATATTTGAGGTATGCATTCTTGGGCATGGATGAGACACTCCCAGTCATTATTGTGGCAGATCTTAATGGGCAACAAGTCTAGTGTTTGGTAGCAGTGCTAAAGAGGTTCAAGCGAGCTATTGGGTGGACTATTGCAGAAATTATTAGAATCCCCCCGGTATTTGTTCTCACAAAATTCAACTCATGACTGATCATAAGACTAGTATCGAGCATCAGAGAAGATTTAATACGCCTATGCAAGAGGTAGTGATGAAGGAGATTATTATATGAATGGACGTTGGAGTCATCTACCTTATTGCAAACATTAGTTGGGTATGACTTGTTCAGTGTGTGACTAAGAAGGGTGGTATTACTATGTTCCCAAATGAAAGAAACGAGCTTGCGATGCGACAGGCGACTGGATGAAGAGTTTGGATGGATTACTGAAAGTTAAATGCTTGGACAAATAAGGACCATTTACCTATGCCCTTCATGCATCAGATGTTGGATATACTGGCAGGAAAGGGATGGTACTGCTTCCTTGATGGGTATTCGGGCTACAATCAAATCTATATAGCCCCAGAAAACCAAGAGAAAACCACCTTCACTTGGTCGTATGGGACCTTTGCATTCAAATGCATCCCCTTTGGGTAGTGCAATGCTCCAACAAACTTCCAGCGTTGCATGATGCCAATTTTTTCCGACATGGTTGAGGACATTATTGAGGTGTTCATGGAAAACTTCTCGGTAGTTAGTGAATCTTTTGATAGATGCTTGGACAATCTGGCCGAGGTACTTAAAAGGTGTGAATATTGCAATTTAGTACTAAACTGGGAGAAATGTCACTTTATGGTAAAAGAGGGCACAATGTTGGGGCACCAGATTTCTTATAAAGGTATTGAGGTGGATAAGGCCAAAGTGGAGGTAATAGGAAATCTTCCTCCACCTATCTCGATAAAAGGTGTGAGATGTTTTTTGGGGCATGCAGTTTTCTATCGGAGTTCATAAAAGATTTTTCTAAAATTGCACATCCTTTGCGCAAGCTGCTTGAAAAGGAGAGTAAATTTGACTTTTATTTGGAACCCCAGGATAACCCACAGCCTCTACAACCTCTGCCACATCCTCTGCCTTTTGGGTGAGCACTCTGTGGTGAGTACTTTTTGCACACTGGGTAAAACCCCCAGTGTGTAATAGCCTTAAAACCACACAGGGGATATAAACCGCACTAGGCAAGCCCTAGGCAACAGGCTTAACTTAGAAGGCATTGAGGGGGGATCTATCTAGGGTCATTCGTGTGTATAACCACCTTCCAAACCAACTGAGCCATCCCGAAGGACTTTGATGATGCTTGTATGATAGTGTTTGAAGAGTTAAAGAAGAAGTTGGTCTCTGCCCCCATCATTATTTTTCCAAATTGGGGGGAACCGTTTGAAGTCAGGTGCGATGCTAGTGGGGTGGCGCTTGGCATGGTATTGGGGCAAAGACGTGACAAGATACTTCACCCTATTTACTATGAAAGCAAAGCTCTAAATGCAGCCCAAAATATATACATAGTTACAGAGAAAGAGCTTTTTGCCGTGGTGTTTACATTTGAGAAATTTTTCTCTTATTTGCTTGGCACTGCGGTCATAGTGCACACGGACCATTCGACGTTGAGGTATTTGATGGCCAAAAAGGATGCAAAACCACAACTCATTATATGGGTGTTATTGTTTCAAGAATTTGATTTTATGGTGAAAGACCGCAAGGGGACAAAAAACCAAGTCGTTGATCACTTGTCTAGATTGGAGGATGAAGCTTTACTCGAGTTTAGTGACAAGAGTGAGATCAATGATATGTTCCGAGATGAAAAGGTATTGGATGCTTCCCATGACCTCATTCCTTGGTTTGCCGACTTTCTAATTATTTGGCAAGCGATTTGGTACCTCCGGATTTGTCGTCTTACCAAAGGAAGAAATTCATGCATGATATAAAAAAGTTGTTTTGGGACGAGTCATACTTGTATCGTAGTTGTCTGATGGGATTATTTGTCGATCTGTGCCCAAGGTTGAGATGTTGAGTGTTTTTTAGGCGTGTCATTCATCGCCTATTAGTGGACATCATAGTGGTGTTCGGATTGCACACAATATTTTGCAGTGTGGATACTATTTGTGACCCATCCACCAAGACTCCCATGATTTTGCCAAGTCCTGTGACTATTGCCAAAGAGAGGGTGAGATTTTAAAAAGGCAAGAGCTTTCGATAAACCCAATCATGGTAATCAAGTTATTTGATGTATGAGCCATTAATTTTATGGGGCCCTTTGTGAGTTCATATGGCATGAAATATATTCTTGTTGCGGTTCATTATGTATCGAAGTGGGTGGAAGCAATTGCGCTCCCAAACAATGAATGGAAAAGTATCACCGCATTCTTGAAAAAGAATATCTTGTCCAGATTTGGCACCCCAAAGGCAATTATCAATGATGGAGGTTCCCATATTTTCAATAAGTTGTTTCAAAAATGCTTGAGAAATAAGGTGTCCACCACAATGTAACTACCCCTTACAATCCACAGATTAGTGGGCAAGTCGAAGTGTCCAAACAAAGAGATAAATCAATTTTTTGTAAATACTGTGAATGCCAATAGAACATATTGTTTGAGGAAGCTTGATGATTCTCCATGGGCCTACTTCACCGCATACACGACTCCCATAAGTATGTCTTCATACAAACTTGAATATAGAAAGTCTTGCCATTTGCCGGTAGAGCTAGAGCATAAAGCCATGTGGGTAATAAAGAAGCTTAACTTGGATTTGGGTGCCGCATCAACTCAAAGGGTGAATGACTTGAGTTTGCTCGACGAGTTTCACCTAAAAGCCTATGAAAGTGCAGCCTTGTATAAAGAGAAGATGTAGAAGTACCATGATCAAAGGATTGAAAAGCGAGATTTGGTAGTTGGAGATCTTGTACTTCTATTCAACTCTAGGTTGCACTTATTTCTGGGCAAGCTCAAGTCCAAGTGGTCCAGACCATTTTTGCTCAACCATTGTTCCTGCATGGAGCGGTGGATCTTGAGAATAGTGATGGAACAAAGTTCAAGTTGAATGGACAAAGGATCAAGCTTTATCTGGGAAATGCGGAGGGTGTGCAACAAGTGATTGAGTCCTATTATCTTGATGAAGTCTGAGTAATCATGAGGCATGTGTCGTGCCACGACGTTAAAATTGAGCGCTACTTGGGAGGCAACCTAAGGTATAAAATCTAGCCAACCATAGGTTTACAGTTCATGTCAGGTAGTTTTCCTTTGTTTATTTGATTTCTTGTACAAGAGTAGTTAGTTGTTAATGTTTGGTTTTAGTGTTGGCTAGATATAACATAGGCACGTTTCTAAAAAGAGTCCAGAAAATATAAAAAGAATGGCCTAACTATTATTACATGTGCAGGAGCTCAAGTAAAGATCTTCAAAAAATGATCTGGTTCAGAGGTCTAAGGACCCCATAGACGGTCCGTCATTCCATCGACGAACCGTGAATGGCATCCATATATACTAGGTAAGTCCCTAATTTTATCCAAGTCAAAAGTGATTAACGGTCCCTATTGACGCACACATCAATCGACCCACAGACCGTCAACAAGGTCTCATGGTTCCAAACTTCCAGCTTGGCGACCCGACCCGGACTCCGTTATTTAAAAATCCCACCATTCAAATTAATTTCCCACTTACATTATCAACCCCCCCCCCCCAACAAATATTTTCCCCTCAATCCAATCTCCCCTAAATCACTCCCCCAATCACCCATACACTCCCCATAAACCATCCAAATCTCCTTCCCTTATTTTCCTAATTCCTCTATACAAAACCCTTCCCATCTCATCTCCACAAGTGCAGTGTTAGGGTTCGGTGCGTGTAGGCAACTTTTTGGGGTAGTGAATCATAGTGCCATCACACAATCACACCGCTCCTCGTTGATTGTAAGGTAATACGACTTCCCCTCACTTTGAATTTTTATTCATAGATTGAATATCAGAAGTCGGGAGTTGGATCTTGACCTTGGGGGGTTGTTTATTGAAAAAGCATGCTAGAATTAAAATAGTGACACCCTTGGTACGATGGGGCAATGATTGTGTCTAATTCTATTGCCCGTAAAATGTGTGTTTAAGTCTAAATGTAAGTTCCGACCTATGGTTCCATAGTTTGTATGAAATAATCGTAAACATTGATGAATTGGAACCCTAAGAATGAAGAACTAGCCGAGTTTATGTTGAAATGCATGAGTAGACAAGGAGAATGTTGAAAATGATCATAAAATTGGGACTTTGATTTGAAAGAGGTCTGCAATCATGCATATACCTCATCCACGAGACCCCGTCTACGTACCTTCGATCAATCGACGGAATGTTGATTGGGTCAGTGGATTGATACACAAACAAATCTCACTAAGTGTTAAACGACGGATGTAGACAAAGGTCTGTCGATTGATTGAAAGACCATTCTGTACACCCGTCATTTCCATCATAGACCAATAATTTTGTCCCTATGATCTAAATAGAGTTTCCACGGACCGTCAACCCCCATTGTCAATGACAACTGAAGCTACTGTTTGTAATTTTTTTTTTAAAAAATTTTTTCACTCTTCGTTCTAAAATTATTTCGAGTGTGTTTTGAGTTTGTTTCGGTACTAATAACCCTTCCACAGATACTATGACACCCAAGAAGAAATTGGTATACACACACAAAAAAATCCAAGTCGGCTACCCCGACTCTTCGGTTGATCGAAGAAGGAACAACTGCGGTAAAGGACCAAACCTACATTTCTCCTAACACAAGGACTTAAACCACTACACCCAGGGTCACTGGAGGCACCCCCCAAAAAGTGAACACCGACATATTCACTGCCTCCCAGTATGATAAGGAACGCACACTGATGGGGTCACTAACTAAGGCTGCTTCTAGTTGTGAGGGTTGATCCATATATGGGTCTGAGTCGGCCAATGTTTCAGGCTCCAGGTCTGACCATTCTGCAGGGTCCAAGTCGGTCCATGCTTCAAGCTCCAGTTCTAAAGGAGATACATTGTCAAATAACCATGACCAAGAAGCCTCGGTTGATGAAGCTACTAGGTCGGAAACAATACCAACATAAAGAAACGATGATCCTCGTCTAGTGGCCAGCCATCCAAATAGATGGTGTGTCGAGGGTCAATGGAAGATATATCGATATGCCAAGATGCTAAATGATAAGGATATGATGTTTCACATCCCGAGAGTACACACTAGAATATATGAAACTCTCGGACTGCAACATGGCGTACTTGACCTCTCGGAGGTCTTGTACAAGCCCTTATACATCGTTCATTGCATACATGTATGAAAAGTAGTGCGGAATTAAAACTTGTTACACGAAACATCTTAAAACATCTTTCATATTAAAATCATAGGAAACACTAAAGGTCTCAACAAATGCCATTCTTAAACTTTAAGAAGTACTTGGGACACGGCCCATACAATACAAAATATAAAATTACTTAGTCTATTACAATACTTGAATAATGATTTAAAGATGATTATGCCCTCGAGTCAAGTATGGACATACTTCAACTTTTCTTGAATGATAACTAGATTCCAAGCTTGATCCAAGATACCTCTCACCTGCTAACCACAAATTTACAAATAAACAAAAGTATGGAATTAGTACAAACACATGTACTAAGTATGACATGATGCATAAAATCATGAGAACCGGACATTTATAAGAAACATGCTCTTTTTTATTAAAACCTCATAGTATAAGCATAAGAATCACATTTGAATACCAAACAACACAATTAGAAGACATTACAAATTATACTCAATTTATATGCACCTTACACTAAGGTAACAGTGAACTCACAGTGAGCTTACAGTGATTTCACAGTAACTTCACCACTAGTTCAGACTTCACAATAGCATTAGAGTATATCCAATATACATAAATATGAGATCCTCCTTCCAAGATGATTCTAAGGCTCACTTGAGTGAGTTATGAAGCAACCGCCCATACAATCCCTTCACACACACCTAAGAGATCCTTTGGACTATCTAGAACGAGATCATTCTCACTTCATACAATAACATATATATAATATGACATTCTCCTCCCCAAGGTTATCAAAATACTTACTTAAGTAATTCAAGAAGAGAATGCTCCTACACCTTCTACAAGATTACCTAAATAATCCTTAAGATTTCCTAATATTGGATCATGTCTAAGTTATCAACCAACCTTCCTGTTAAGATTCATTCATAAGACTTCCCTAGGTAAGACATGAAAATACCATCCTTTATGCCCCCTTCACACCTTAACCAGGCAACCCTTAAACTACTTTAGATAAGCAGTTATTCATTTACATTCTTTCAAACTTAAGTCATTATCTTCATTTGTTCACTTAAGAGACATTCAACATATAAGGACATTCAAGTAACGGTCTTGGAGAAGACCTAGGGACTCACTTAATAATATCTTCAAAGCCTAATCGTGCAATGTCTAGATAGCGTCCCATACCACCACCTAAACTTCATAGAACTTCTCTAACACTAGTAGGTATCCCATATGATGAGAATAGGCAATAACCAACATAGAGCATACTAGATATGCATGGAATCCGGAGTCATGAACCTACTCATATGGAGGTTTGTTCTACGGGCCAATGGTAGAACTAGGACACATCCTATGTCGGCACATGATTAATGAATATGAAGGGTTTCTTTGTTCTATAATGTCATCTTATTAGAGCAACTTCCCAAACAATACTCACTCAGTGCTAGCCTTTGTTCTCATAGAGTATTTTCAGTAAAGGATCACATGGAGAGGTTTCATATCTAGTTCAACATCCAATCACATTTCACCTTACCAAAGAGGGTCCACTAAGGTTACCTACAATGGCTAAGAGGATAGCTTATTGAATTTCCTAAGGATGATTTCATGATGTTCCAACCAACCAACTTTAAGTCCACCATTCACACAAGAAGGATACCATTACGACTTTCAACTTCAAGGATATCATAACTTACTAACTAGGTTGGAGGTTCCACATAAAGGACCGTCTTAGCTATGTTCAAGGTCACATGCCAATGACATATACAACACTAAGGAGCTTTAGCATACTAAGTAAAGACATCATATTCACGTTATACATGTATCAAGTAAGGGACACAAGTCTACCAAAACAAGACACGCACACTTCACTATACTATACACATAGAACACTATTCTAGAGCACCTAGAGACAACCAAGTCAACTATAGGTCACCCTTTAAACTACTATAGAACAATCAATATAACCATCATAAGACTCATATAACCAAATAGGAAGAGTCATGCATCAACTCTAAGGCTACACATATAAGGACATAGTCATAGTCCAACATGATCACCTAATGTTAATAGAAGAACACATACTCTCACATTACTCACATGTAGATAGATATAATCACACTTCACATAAATAAACTACACAAACCATCATAATACATCAAGTAACGCCGACAAGGCCATGATAATCATAGTGCACAAAGTAACGATCGACGATGCAACATATATCACAAGTAATGCACATAACACCGCCACCAAAAGTGGACCATACCAATCACAACATAATTTAAGACCTAAATTACATAATATAAAGAGAATTAGGGAAGCGTACCACCAATCCACTTCAAGCCATAGCTAAACCATTCAACACAATACAAAAAGGCCCTTACCCATGGCCATGATCACCAATTCAATTCAATACTTACAATAGACAATGAATAAAAGGTAATTCAACATAGATTTATGAAGTTAGGGCAGCATACTAACAATTCTAACATGATTCTTGCATAATTCAATAGCCCTAATTAAACTACAAAAGAATTCAATAGCATTAAGACATAATAAGTCACCCACAAAGTAGTCAAAAACTAGGGTTCATGAATTACATGGGTTCATAGAATAATTAGGTTAAAATCATCTAATTAACATCAATACAGTCAATATATAATGATTAAAATGTTTTATGCAAGAACCCATTGATAGATATCAAAATTGGACAAGTTAATCTTTGAAAGACTTTAGAAATCACTTTGAAGTTTGTCTCCATGAAGAAAAGAGTTTCAAGGATGAAGAACCATACCTCAATGGATGCTAGAACAAGAATTTGATGAAGAATCACCAACCAATCTTCAATCCAAGCTCTATCTTGAGTTTTGACTCAAATGGAGTTCTAGAGAGTTTCTTAGAGAATTTGGGTTTTGATTTGGAATAATAAATTCATCTAGGTGTTTAGGACTTATAAACCCACTTAAAATACCTATAATACCCTTAGGAAACTGCCCAAAATTTATTTGGACGTGGGGTGAATTTACCAATTCACCACTTCACTTAACAGTGAACTGCGCAGGAAAACAGACCCAATTGACGACAAGCATCTACTGGGCGTCGTCCAATCGACGGCCCGTGCTGGTCACCGTTGTTTGGGAATGAGACTTGTAAATAGGAGTATAATCTCCCTAGGCTAAGTACCCATCGACGCCACCACCTACGGGGAGTTAACCAGCCTACTGGTTGTCGATTGCCGTCCGTAGGTGGGACTACTTTTTGGCAGTTTTGGCTCACATGATAGGTCCTTCCTCAAGGACCCTTGGTTGGTCCTTGGGGATGTTTGCCGGATGTTTCCAACCTGAATATGTTTGTATAAGAGTTTAGGAAGTCTCACATCAATTTAATCCAAAACGAACACGTAAAACTCGATGAAACATACTAAGACACACAAGATCATTTCAAGGCAAACCTTTTGAACGTCATGGACGTTCTTTGACGTTTGACCTCCAAACTTTATGAAAATTTACACACTACCTCTTAACATCATTTTAACCCATTTTGGACTTCAAAACATTAAAAACAAGCCTTAGTATCTAGTTTCACCTAAGTCGTTTTAGAGGTGTTACAATCTCCCCCACTTGGACAACATTCGTCCTCGAATGACACTTGCTTCATTTTAGGCACTTTCAAGATATGAGTAAATCAAGACTAGAAGAGCAAAACCATAAAACACCACACACAATACACAAATTAGGAGGAACAAAAATTTCACACTTAAGAGACTCAAAGGACAACAAGAAGATAGAAATTAATCTACAACTCATTACGCAACTAAGACTCACATTCTTCATTTCAAATAGGAAGAACTACGTTTACATTCATTATCATGCCCATATACATCAATTCTATACACACTATAACCATTTTCAACCAAATAACGATTTAGTCAAAATTTTGAAAATCTTACAGTGAACTGCCAACATTAAAGTGAAGCATGCTCAAAATCTCAAAAATGCAACTCTTAGGCAATTGATGATAAAATCATGAAAATATGATAGAAAAAACCATATAAACTCAATTTACATCATAACTATAATTTCATGAAATGCACGATGCAAGGAATCAATGAAATTCAATTCCAACAAGACTCCTAAACACAATGCAACATGCTACATGCTACTATAACTTTCTAACCCTCAAGCTTGAATTGAATAGAAGAGATGAGACAAATAATCACCATTATACTACTCACCATACTCCCCCACTTACAAGGAGCTCATAACACTAAAGAGAGAAATACAAAAACATACCATCATCATCATCTTCATCCGGCTTTGATCCCCTAGCCCGGAGTGCATAGAAGTGATTCTTCCTTGGAACATCATCACCCGGAACACTTGGAGGAACTTTCTTACCTTCCCTTCCTCTAGCCGCAATAGTAGGACAATCCCTCACCTTGTGTCCATCCTTACCACAACCAAAGCAATTTCCGGTAGCCATTAGATATTGCCCATAGTGCTTCTTCCCACAAGTAACACAAGTAGGCTTACCACCTTGGGAACCACTACCCTTCTCAAGTTTGACCTAGGAGCACTAGGTCCATCTTGCATTGGAGCTCTATTCTTGAACCTAGGTTGGTTTTGCTCACTTGGCCCACTCCTCTTCAAGTTTCTAGAAATCCTATTAATCTTAGACTCCTCAATGGATTGAGAATACACCATGAGTCTAGACAAATTCATATCACCATCAAGCATGGCTGTACCGCATTCTTCTTTCACAAGTTCGGCAACACCGGTCACAAACCTACTCATCTCATCCCTAGGGTTAGACACCAAGGATGGAGCATACCTAGACAACATAGTGAACTTCAAGGAATATTCCTCAACACTCATATTTCCTTGCTTGAGGTTAATGAACTCTTCAACCTTCATCTCCCTCTCTCACAGGGAAAGTACTTTCCTAAGAAAGCCTCCTCCCACTCCTCCCACTCTATAGGACCCGACGCAACCGGCCTATTATCTTTCCATTGAGTCTACCACACTTGAGAAACCTCCCTCAATTGGTAAGAAGCTAACTTCGCCTTCTCCCTAGAAGTCACCCCCATGGCACTCAACACCTTATAAACACCATCTAGGAACTCTTGGGGATCATCTCGCACCTTAGAGCCAAGAAAGATAGGAGGGTTCATCCTCACAAAATCTCTCAATCTAGATGTCATGGTGCTCTCTATAGCATTCACTCTAGGCTCAAAACCCCTATTAACATGACTAGTCATGGCTCGGGCTAAAGCAAGTAGAGCCTCTCTAATCTCCCCATTAGTCATTTCTGGGGGAAGCACCAAAACATCAATACATCTTCCCACAATAGGAACGTGAGCATTACTAGCACCTTGAGCCCCTTGAGCACCTTGAACATCGTGAAGAACTTGCTCAACTTGTTCAACTTGAGGAGGAATCTCTTCATTCACCCTTCTCTCTTCCAACCTTCTAGCGGCCATCCTTCTAGTATTCATCTTCCTAAAAACACAAATAAAAGCATTAAGAAAGATGCTAACAACTTTTTACCATACGGCACGACACAAGAGTATAGAAAGAAGGGAAACTCTATAGTCCTATAGTCTCTCGCCAATAGATGTGTCGTGACTTACACCGATGAACGGGACTCTACTAGACGTGGCTTTATGAGACTTTTTGATTCCTAAGACTACTTTCATAACCTATGCTCTGATACCATGTTTGTCATATCACGAGAGTACTCCCTAGAAGATATGGCACTCTCAAAGTGCAACATGCCATACTTGACCTGTCGGAGGTCTTGTACAAGCCCTTAGACATCATTCATTGCATACATGTATGAAAAGTAGTGCGGAATTAAAACTTTTCACATGAAATATCTTAAAACATATTTCATATTAAAATCATAGGAAATACTAAAGGTCTCAACATATGCCCTCCTTAGACTTCAAGAAATACTTGGGACACGGCCCATACAATACAAAATATAGAATTACTTAGTCTATTACAATACATGACAAAAGAGAGATCTAAAGACGATTATTCCCTTGAGTCAAGTGAGGTCATACTTCAACTTTGCTTGAACGATAACTAGATTCCAAGCTTGATCCAGGATACCTCTCACCTGCTACGCACACCTTTAGAGATAAACAAAATTATGGAATTAGTACAAACACATGTACTAAGTATGACATAACGCATTAAATCATGAGAAACAGACATTTATAAGAAACATGCTCTTTTGATTAGAACTTCATAGTATAAGCATAAGAATCACATTTGAACATCAAACAACACAATTAGAAGACATTACAAATTATACTCAATTTATATGCACCTTACACTAAGGTCACAGTGAACTCACAGTAATCACTCTAACTTCAGCACTAGTTCACACTTCACAATGTAGCATCAAAGTATATCAAAAATACATAAATATGAGATCCTCCTATCCAAGATAATTCTAAGGCTCACTTGAGTGAGTTATGAAGCAGCTGCTCATACAATGCCTTCACACACGCCTAAGAGATCCTTTGACTATCTATAATAAGATCATTCTCACTTCATACAATATATATATATACATATATATATGTATACATATATATATATATATATATATATATATATATATATATATATATATATATTTATATATATATATCATTCCTTAAGACTTCCCTAGGAAAGACATGAAGTGACCATCCTTTATTCCCCCTTCACACCTTAAATAGGCAACCCTTAAACTAATTTAGATAAGTACTTATTCATTTACATGCTTTCTACTTAAGTCATTATCTTCATTAGTTCACTTAAGATACATTCAACATATAAGGACATTCAAGTAATGGTCTTGGAGAAGACCTAGGGACTCACTTACCAATATCTTCAAAGCCTAATCGTGCAATATCTAGATAGCGTCCCATACCAACACCTAAACTTCATATAGAACTTCTGTAACACTAGTAGGTATCCCATATGATGAGAATAGGCAATAACTGACATAGACCATACTATCTATGCATGGAATCCGGAGTCATGAACCTACTCCGATGGAGGTTTGTTCTACGGGACAATGGTAGAACTAGGACACATCCCATGTAGGCACATGGTTAAGGAATATGAATGGTTTCTTTGTTCTCTAATGTCATCTTATATAGAGAAACTTCCCAAACCATACTCACTTGGTGCTAGACTTTGTTCTCATAGAGTATTTTCAATAAAGGATCACATGAAGAGGTTTCATATCTAGTTCATAACCCAATCACATTTCACCTTACCAAAGAGGGTCCACCAAGGTTACCTACAATGGCTAAGAGGATAGCTTAATGACTTTCCTAAGGATGATTTCATTCCATTCCAGCCAACCAACCTTAAGTCCACCATTCACAAAAGAAGGATACGATTACGGCTTTCAGCTTCAAGGATATTATAACCTGCCAACTAGGTTGGAGGTTCCACATGAAGGACCTTCTTAGCTATGTTCAAGGTCACATGTCAATCACATATACAACACTAAGTAGGTTTCGCGTACTAAGTCAAGACATTATATTCACATTATACATGTATCAAGTAAGGGACACAAGTCTACCAAAACAAGACACACATACTTCACCATACCATACACATAACATACTATTCTAGAGCACCTAGAGACAACCAAGTCAATTATAGGTCACCCTTTACACTACTATATAACCATCAATATAACCATCATAAGACTCATATAACCAAATAGGAAGAGCATGCATCAACTCTAAGGCTACACACATAAGGACATAATCATAGTCCAACATGATCACCTAATGTCAATAGAATAACACATACTCTCACATTACTCACATGTAGATAGATACGATCATACTTCACATAAATAAACTACACAAACCATCATAATACATCAAAGTAATGTCGACAAGTCCATGATCATCATAGTGCATAAAGTAACGCCGACGAGGCCACATAATTCACCAGTAAAGCACATAACACCATCACCATAAGTGGACGTACCAATCACAACATAATTCAAGACCTAAATTATATAATATAAAGAGAATTAGGGCAGCGTACCACCAATCCACTTTAATCCATAGCTAAATCATCCTAAACAATACCCAAAGGCCCTTACCTATGTCCATGATCACCAATTCAATTCACTACTTACAATAGACAATGAATCAAAGGTAATTCAACATAGATTTATGAAGTTAGGGCAGAATACTAACAATTCTAATATGATTCTTGCATAATTCAATAGCCCTAATCAAACTACATAATGATTCAATAGCATTACGACATAATCAAGTCACCCACAAAGTATTCAAAAACTTTGATTCATGAATTACATGGGTTCATAGAGTAATTAGCTTAAAATAATCTAATTAAAATCAATTCAATCAATATATAATGATTCAAAACATTTTATGCAAGAACTCATGGATAGATATCAAAATTGGAAAAGTTAATCTTTGAAAGACTTTAGAAATCACTTTGAAGTTTGTCTCCTTGAAGAAAAGAGTTTCAAGGATGAAGAATCATACCTCAATTGATTCTAGATCACGAAATTGATAAATAATTGATGACGAATCACCAACCAATCTTCAATCCAAGCTCTATCTTGAGTTTTGACTCCAATGGAGTTCTAGAGAGTTTCTTAGAGAATTTGGGTTTTGATTTGGAATCATTAATTCATCTAGGTGTTTAGGACTTATAAACCCACTTAAAATACTAGAATAACCTTAGGAAACCGCAAAAATATTTATTTGGACGTTTGGTGAATTTACTAATTCACCACTTCACAAAACAGTGAACTGCGCAGGAGCATCTACTGGGTGTCGCCTAATCGACGACCCATACTGGTCACCGTCGTTTGGACTGAGCCTTGAAAATGGGAGATTAATCTCCCATTTCTGAGTACCCATCGACTCCACCACCTACGGTGTGTCGACCAGCCTACTGGGCATCGATTGCCCTCCGTAGGTGAGACTGTTTTTTGCAGCTTTGGATCACATGATGGGTCCTTCCTCAAGGACCCTTGGTTGTTCCTTGGGGATGTTTTCCTGGACGATTCCGACCCAAATATGATCCTATAAGATTTTAGGACCTCTAACATCAATTTCATCCAAAACAAACCCGTAAAACGCGATGAAACATACTAAGACACACAAGGTCATTTCAAGGAAAACCTTTTGAACGTCATGGACGTTCTTGGACGTTTGACTTCCAAAATTCATGAAACTTTACACACTGCCTCTTAAAATCATTTAGCCAATTTTAGGACATCAAAATATTATGACACAATTGTTAGGCTCTAGTTTCACCTAAGTCATTTTAGAGGTGTTACATGATGTCCCGATTGATCACTAAGGAGCGTCAAGTCCTCACAGGGAGCTTGCATATAGGGCCAGAGGTACACCGGCTTTTCAACCTCCACAAGTGTGACTGGATGGAGTGGGACCTAGTGAGGATATTGTGCGGAAGTTCTATGCTTCCTATGCTGCCACTCTCCGAGGGTCGATTCCCAAGCAGGCCAAGCCCACAAAACATAACCCTCTCACTTCTACCATGGTCCGAGGTTGATGGGTGTACATCTCACAGACCACCATCCGACGGTTTCTATACGGCCCTACTACTTATCTATATTGGGCTCTAAACACCACAGAGTTTGATTATAGGTGGAACAAAATTCGGGGTGGTGACTTTCAAAAGAGTGATGAGAAGCGGGAAGCTGTTAAGCTGTGGTTAGCCTAATACATTGTTGCAGATGAAGAGCATGCAGAGTCGGTCACAGCACCCCAAGGGGGCATCAGAAAGTCCACACAAAACTTTGTGGCCAAATTCTTCTGGTTGTTGGTGATAAGTAGAGTCTCGCCCAAGAAGGCCGACAACTCACATGGGACAGGGAATTCATGGTTGCAGCATTCGTAGCCGGGTTGGATTTTGATTTTTTTCTAATGATGTGGGAAGAGATTAACGAGAGGGCATTCAAGACCTCCACGACTAGCCCCTTTCCTTGTTTTATTTTTCATTTGTGCAAGAATTCTGGAGTGCCGATCTGGCACTGTGATAAACTCATACACCCGACCAGGACATTTGATATAGGCCTTATCAAATATGAGGCTAATGTTGTGGCACCTCGTAGAGAGACCAGAGTTCAGGTCCCTCTCTTAGGCGCAAATCTTGAAGATATGGTGGAGCATGCACAGGGCGATGACCCCATCATACCAGATTTCACCAACACGACTCTGACCTCCTCTTCTCATGCCTCTAGTAGGGCCCCTAGCTCGTCAAGGTTCACACCACCGGCAACAGTTGTTGTTATCCCATTGGTTAGAGTCCAGAAATTAGAGGCTAGATGACCACTTTGTTGCACCAAATCCAATCATGGATGCTGAAATCCATAGCACAGTCTGAGACCGAAATAGAAAAAAGGGTATCTAAGCAGACATAGCAGCAAATCCAGGCAGTCCATAAACGTCTGGTCGCATTTGAGTTCAGAGTACTAGAAATACCAGCACCCACTACGAACCTTGTCTCCATTCGTACGGAGTTGGCGAGTCTCCAAGCTGATGTAGATGTCATTTGATATGCATGCGGCTGAGCCAGAGCATGCACCGATGGAGTTGTTTGAGGATACCGTCATTGAGGCCTTGTTTAAGGCATCTGTAGAGAAACAGTTTGATCCCACCCGTGCTCGTGGAAAGAGGCATCGTTCTAGCAGCCCCATTGAGGCCATTAATGATTCTCGAGATATTAAAAAGGAGCATATGCAGGAGGAAAAGACTAAGAGTTCCTCTATACGAGATTAAGAAATTCACTAGAAGAGGGTGCGTGATGCTGTTGATGGGGAATATAGTTTTGGGCCCATAAGTGGAGATGTAAGAACTACTGAGGGTGCCATCCTTGTTGATGCGGGATTGGTGATCCTGCAGGCTCCAGGAAACCGAACCCACCCGCTTGTTGATAAGTCTTTGGCGTTTTGCGCTCAAGTTTGCTTCACCAAATTTATTACACTTTTTAGGTTCTTTTTTGTGCATTGGGGACAATTGCACTCTCATTTTTTGGGGGTGGGGTAAACGGATTGTGAGCGATAGGGTGAAGTCTGAGTAACCCAACTCACGATCCTCTCTTGCGTGTTTTCTTGCCTGTGTTCTTTTTCACCAAGAGATTATTTAAATTTCTGTTTAACCAGCATGTATTAAGATTGTATGTGTAAAAGCAAGAAAGATTGAAGCATGATGGATTGCGAAAAATGAGACCCGTTCAAAAGTTGTGATATGTGCTTGAATTAGTAGGCTAAGATAAGTTCAATGTGTTGGCTCTAAATATGACATGATAATGCACCAACTGCATGACCCGAGAATAAAACTTGAACTGGGTAATCTGATAATTTGATAATGGAACGATATGCCAAGTTAGTATAATTGTTCAACAGTTTGTGGCAAACTAGAACTTGTCCAGTTATTCCTTCTAAGATAATCTACTCTAGGAAGTGATTGTAGGCCCTTGTTCGGAATAGTCCACAACTAGCTGATACGCTCAAATTACACTTCTTTACAGAAGTATAAGCGTTCGTATCAAGTAAAGAACCCAACAAGTAGGTTGGGGTCGATCCCACGAGAAAAATAGTTTAGACTTAACTTCAATATAAAATTACTTCTATGTAGTCAAGTCCTTTTCGAAAACACTTGATTAAAGTTTTTTTTTTGTGAAACTAGTGTTTAATTATTTCTAAACAGAACAAGTAGCAAGATTAAAACTATGGTTTTTTTATCAAGTGATGAGAGAAACTAGGGTGTAAGTGTTCCCCATAGGTTCATAACGCGGTAATCCTAGCTATAACAATTCTTTCCTAGTGTCTTGCATGCAAAGTGATAATTTAGGTATCTCTAAATCCTTGGTCCGACATTTAGAGAAGTTCACCCCGTATATTGGTCCAGCGATGTGTGTCTAAGTTACTAAACATTACCTTTACTTCATATTAAGCATCATATTCGATTTATGACTTAGTCATTACATCACACCAATCGAAACTAGCCTATTAGATAGTATCTACTAAATGTATATTGATAAATTTTTTTCTATTGACTACCCACTTGGTCCGGCAAATAGAAATAGGGCAAGTTCTAACGCGTGCACTCGTTAAAAGATTTCTAAATGAAAGAATTATCAATACATGAAGGAACCTATTATAGAATTATAATTTAGCTAGTTTTACCTTATTAATCACCCATGGTTCCCACAACCCTAGTTACTGATTTAGTTACCCATGCTTAGAAATACACAATTCATAATTGTTTGATAAGAATTCATGTACTTACTTTGATAAGTTTGAAGAAAATCCAGAAATCACACTTGAAATAGCAAAATTTACTTGATAATCAATTCAGAAAACTTGAATAAAATTGCTAAAGTGCAAAGTAAAAGTTCCTAGAACAAAAGTATGAAAAATAAAAAAAAAGTCTAACCCCAAAAATGAGGTTTTTAACCCTATATATAATAACAAAGTCCTAAATTAAAAGGAGTCCAAAAGAAGGAAAGTCTATCCAGAAAACGCGGCTTCAGTCGTCAGATGGTCTATCGATGGAATGACGGACCATTGACTGCCTCCGTCGGTCCACACTTAGCTTTTTCTTCAGCCTTTATTTTTGCATCTTCTCTGATCCAATCGACGGACCAACAACACGGTCCATCGTCTCACTTACGGCCCGTCGATGCCTCCATCATTCCATACTTAGTGATTTCTTCAACATCAGGTACTGGGACTAATCTCTGATCTGATCGACGGTTTGCCAGGACGGTCCGTCGATCCTTCTGTAGCCCCATACTTGGTCAGAATTCCCCGAGTTGCTTCCAAATGCTTGGACCTCCAGTCGACGATCACCACCCATGGGCCGTCGATGGCTTCGTGGGTCACTTCTGCAATGATTTCTGCACAGCCGTCTGCATTTTTGTTTTGGACAACTTCCCTGCAAAACACAGATAAAACACATTAAAATTACTACAAAAAGGCCCTAGACACACACTAAAATTAAGGAAAAAACATTGAAAGTACCGTGAAACCATGATACATCAACACCCTCAACTTAAATTCGTTGTTTGTCCTCAATCGACGCACTATGACTCACCACACACTTTTGTAAAAAAGTACTCAATTTTTAAGCTTTCACAATCATATGGCTATCAATCCCAATTTTGTTTTTTTTACTGATTTAGTGCATGCTTTTACTCTTAGGCTCATTAAGTTCCTTCATTTGGATCAGACCATGACACAGACTCACCACGCACCGACACCTCTCCTCTTTTATCTCTCACTAAGGTACCAACTTTCCAATATTGCAACTAGTGCCCTCACTTCAAAACCAATATCCTCTTTTTTCACACAGTGATTTCAAATTTGAGTATAAGGATTATATTCAACACTCACGTGCAAAACAACTTCACACCTAATTGATACTTGTCGCCATAGGCTTGCCCTTATTTTCACTACTTTAAGTTCACTATATTAGACTCTTAGGATCACGATAGGACTTTCTTGGCTTGTAACGTAGGCTCAGGGTCAGGAATGGTACATATGGATACATTTTAGTGACTTGTTGCCCTCCTTGACATTATAGCTAAGAGTTCTACCTCTTTCATTGTCTATTATGCCCTACTTTTCCTTTCTTGTAATCTTTGCCTTGTTTTCTCCGTTCTTTCCCTTTTTGCGGAAGTGACTCTTACTTGTTTTCCTTCAACACTCTTTTTCATTCATTATATATATATATTTTTATTTATTATTACTATTATTTTTAATTTTGACTAAGTCACTTCTCTTATGCACTGTTTCTTTTCTTCTCCACATTAATCTATTCATCCCCTCTTGTCGGGACATTACTCATAATAGCTACCCTCAACTTATGGCTTTTCCATGAGTCAAGGTGCACAATACAAAAGGTTGGGTCAGGGCCAAGACGAGGTCAGTTTCTGCATTAGCGACCCTCAACTTATGCTTTTTTCCTGAGTTGAGGTGCACATGTCCAAGGAGGGACCAAGGCCAACACATTATACCCAGGGAAGACAATTTGGTGTAGAAAAGAAAGATCTATTTAAAGCTCAAAAGATTTGGATTAAAAGGGGATCAATTCATTTAGTTTTCTTTTATTTAGGCTAAAGATTGGCTAAGTTGAACAAGGGCCTATGATGCTTTCCTAAATGTCTAACACAGATTCCTATTTGCAGGACTAACCGTGCAAGTTCTAGCTAGGTACCAATGGTGGAACAATCAAATTTCCTCACACTCTCTTGACATTTCATTACCCTATCAAATCACCAGTCACCTAGTTCGAGTGTTAGATTTGAGAGTCATGCAGTAGTGCATTTCTATGTCATGCTTAGAGCCACACATTCATCATTCATTAGACCTTATCATGCAAGCATTGTTTCTAGAGTGGGATATCATTTATATTTAGCCATCATACTTCAGCTTTCACATTTCATACTTTGTACAAGATACTAACATGCCGGTTCAACAGTAAAATAACCAGTCTCTTGGGGCAAAAGAACACAGGCAAGAAAACCTCCAAGAGAGGATCATGAGTTGGGCTACTCAGACTTCACCCTAACACTCACTTTCCATTTACCCCACTTCCAACAAGAAAGCATGCAATTGTCCCCAATGCATAAGAAATATAAAAAAATAAGGTGGTAGGTGAAGCAAACCTGTGGCGCATAGCGTCGAAGATCAACAAGTAGGCGGGTCTGGTTGCCCACAACCCGCTCCATCAGTAGTAGGGACACCATCCGTAGTGTCCGCAGCAAAGTCTGCACCCTCAATAGTGCTCCGCTCAGCAGCCTCCAATCTGGAGCTAGACGCCTCAACAGCTAACTCATGAGCCCTCATCTTCCGGGCCTCCTCATCCATCAATGAGGCTCTTCTCGCAGCCTCCATCTCTAAGAGCTCCCGCTTCCTAGCCTGAGCAGCCTCACCCTCACTGGTGTGGCTGGAACGGTGCCTCTTGGCACGCTCACGTGGCGGAGGCGGTGGTGAAGTGGTAGTCTAGAATAGTGCATTAAGCATTGTATCCTCTGCACGCTCCGCAGGTGCGGCCTCAGGCTCGGGTACCCGCATATCTAAGATGGCATCAAGATCATCCCTCAGACTCACCACATCCACTTGGAGAGTCGTCAAATCAATGGTGGGGTTTGGATATGCGAGGACTCGCAACTCAAAAATGGCAAGGCGCTGGTGGACCGCCTGAATCCTCCTCTCTATATGGTGAGCAATCTTCTTATCAATACGGTCCTCAGCCTCAACAATGGATCTCTGCATCCAGGGCTGGATATGGTGCAACAGGGTATCCATTTGGGCCTCTAACTTCTGGACCCTAGCAAGCGGGACCAGTGCTACTGATGGAGGCGTAGAACGGGAGGAACTCAGTGCCCTGCTAGTTCCCGGGGCATACTCGACTGGGGCGGTATCAGTAGGCTCTGATGTAGCATGATCATCCCGTTGGGGTTGCTCTACTGTATCCGCCAAGTTTCACATAGCGGCTGCACCTCTACTCTGGGCCCTCTCCGTGGTGCCGTCTCATTGTCCTCGTCCCTAATGAGCCAATATCTACTCACCCAGTAGGAGTACGGAGGACATCTATGTTCCAGACGGGCACTCCAGCAGTCCTGCACAGCTGAAAGATCATGCAGGCAAATGGGTAAGTGGTAGAGGCCTTGAAAGCCCTCTCATGAATAACCGAGATCAACAATTTTGCAAAGTCGATGTCAAACCCTACGACCATCACTACTACCAAGACCGCCCTATCCCAGGTAAGTATATTATCCTCAGTTGTGGGGGACAGGCGGTCGCAGACTAAAAGCGAGAGGAACTTGGCTACAAATGTGAGGTTGGACTTCTTGATAAGGCCTTTGTGGTCAGTCACCCAGTCCGCGCCCTCACCATCTATAGATATATGCTGGACAATCGACCTCTTGGTGGACTCTCTCAAGTCTCTGTCCCATTAAAAATGCCCACTCTTTACCACATTCCATCTGTAATCAAACTCAGCGATGATGGGGACCCTTCCTGCATTAGTGGCCTCACCGTAAAGGAAACGGCGAATAGTGGAAGGCAAAATATCCACCCGGTGGCCTCGTACCCGGACAAATATAAGTGGTGCCTGTTTGGCGGGGTTAGCCCGCCTGTCCGAACAACCTCAGAGAGCTGCTACGTAGGAGGCATAGAATATTCGAACCATCTCCTCGCTGTAAGGACCCACGCTCCTAGCC
Source organism: Solanum sitiens (assembly GCA_016801875.1). Taxonomy (NCBI): domain Eukaryota; kingdom Viridiplantae; phylum Streptophyta; class Magnoliopsida; order Solanales; family Solanaceae; genus Solanum; species Solanum sitiens. Next base: position 874,393 of record JABWTJ010000156.1, read on the forward strand.
ATCCACTCGAGCTCGTGGCGGGTGAATAAGGTATGTATCGCAGGGACTGTGTGTAGACTCCATGTTAGAACCCGCCGCTCCACTGCTAAAGTCCGAGTCATCACCCCTTTATCATTCAGCAGCTTAGCATTCATGTAAACCTGGTATTGTCCATCTATGCACTACCGGTTGGGCTGATCAGCAACCGGTGCAGGGACTTCAAACTGGGGTGCCGGAGTAGACTCCGCACTCTGGGCCTCATCAGATAAGGCAGGGTGAGTAGGTGTAGCAGGAGCAGTGGCACCCTGCGATCCTGAACCAAAGGCAGTGGCCTCATGCAACCCTGTAGAGTGAGCCGACTTAGAACCGGAAGCCTCCTCAGAGCCAGTCGCTCCCTCAGAACCCGAGGCAGACCGAAAGGGTGTGCCGGTCAGTATGCGCTCCTCATCAAACTGGGAGGCAGTGACTACGCCGTACGCCACCTTCTTGGGCGTGCCCCGAGTGTCCCTAGCAGCTTGTCTCGGTGTCTGGGTGCCTGGTGGCACGTATTCGGGATCACGGTCATCATCCGACGAGCCAATCATCCGGCGTGAAGGGGCGACAAACTTAGATCTTCCTCTAGAGTAAACAATATCAGGCTTGAGGGCCATCAGTACCTGCAAAGGAGAGTTATTAGTTCCATTATAATGATCCGACACACACAAAAGAAACAAACACCAAATTTGGAACATAAAACACAGTGAAGTGCAGAACTGTAGAACTGAACGACGGGCACTATCGACGGTCCATCAATGAAACGACGGTCCGTTGATAGGGTCCATCGGTGGACACTTAGCACATTTCAGAAGTTATAGGTCCACAGAAGTTGCAGTTAGAAACGACGGACGTGTAGTACGGTCCGGAATTGACAGACCGTAGTCCACTTCCGTCGTTGGACACTTAGAAAAATTTAGACAGCTTCAGAGAACAGGATTTCAGTTAGAAACGACGGACGTGCAAAACGGCCCGTCGATCAATTGACGGACCGTAGTCCACTTTCGTCGTCCTAGATTTGGAATAATACGTGGTGCGTCTATAGACGGACCCCATTGACGGTCCATCGATTGACCGACGGTCCGTAGACGGGGTCTCGTACTGTCGGTCAGAGACAAATTTCTTTTAGACATCCATAGCACCCCACAAATAGAAAATTTTAAGCATATCAAGACACACAATTGTCACTAGCAATAATCAAACAATTTCGTCATTCCTAGGGCTTTGAATATTCAAAATTTGATCCTAGATACTAAGAGACTATTAAGCCTTAAGTTGGAAAACAACAAAACAACCAACATTTAGAGTTCATTTATACCATTAGCACCCCCAACCCATTCCCTTTCCATCATACTAAGGGACAAGAAACTCCAATTTTAACAAGTTAATCATGCAAAATTTGTCCCTAAGTCAAGACCCACATACAACCTAGTCATTTTCTCATACAAATGAGCGAGAATTCGTTGGGCGGATGAGAATGGAATAACTGTACATTGTAGTGGAGTGAATGTGAGGGTGAACTTTGCAACAACGATTGACAAGTCCGCCTTCGAACACCGACCGGAAAATGAAAGAGATGGATGGAGAATTTGGGAGTCTAGGGTTTGGGGAGTTTATGGATTGTGGAGAGGGGTAGAATTCAGAGGGGAGTTATGATGGAATGAATGTGGGAGTGAATGAGGGAATAAGGCAATAGGGGAGGGAAATGGTTGGGGGGAGAATTTGAAAAGGTATGGGGCAACTCAAAGGGTGATTTTTAATTTATAACCGGCCGGGTCGGGTCGGGTCATGGGTTTTGGGGAACTAACGATTCCCCATCGACGGACCGTAAGTCAATCGAAGGTCCGTCGACTGCTCCGTCGTTTGTGCCCTAACTTAAAAAAATTGAAAATTATACCTGAGATCCACGGACACCATCGACGGGCCGTCGATGGGACGATGGCCCGTCGATTGATCCGTAGATCAGTGCACCAGACCAATTTCTGTAGATTTCCTTTGGTTTAGTCCCTGCACATTGAGCACCCAATAAGCCATTATTTTTGTGCTATCTATACACTTTTTAGACACAGACCCTACACTACTCTCTAGCCAACAGACTTAAAAGAAATAAGAGCAAATTCATACATGACATTGAGTTAAAACCGAAATAATGCAACTATTCCTACAAAGACAAGAAAAACCTATTGTTGGCTAGAGGATACACATTGGGTTGCCTCCCAATCAGCGCTTAATTTAATGTCGCGGCACGACGCATGACTCTTGATTACTCAGACTTCATCAAGATGGTGTGCCTCAACCACTTCATTCGCATTTTCCGCATGCTCGAGGTAAATTTTAGTTATTTTCCCATTTGCCTTGAACCATACACCCTCCTTCTTCTCCAACTCAACCGCACCATGAGGGAACACTTGAGTGATCAAGAATGGGCCAGTCAATTTGGACTTGAGTTTGCCCGGAAACAAGCGCAACCTAGAGTTGAAGAAAAGCACCAAATCCCTAATCGCAAATTCGCGTTTCTCAATCTTTTGGTCATGGTACTTCTTCATCTTTTCATTGTAGAGGGCTGAACTTTTATATGCCTTCAAGAGAAACTCATCAAGCTCATTCAACCCATTTAATCTCTGTTCCACGGCTTCGTTCCAATCCATCTTCAGTTTCTTCATCGCCCACATGGCCTTGTGCTCTAACTCAACCGGTAAGTGACAAGCCTTCCCATATACAAGTTGGTATGGAGACATACCTATGGGAGTCTTGTATGCTGTCCGGTAGGACCAAAGAGCATCATCAAGCCACTTTGACCAATCCGTTCTACTAGCATTCACCGTTTTTGCCAGTATTTGCTTGATTTCTCTGTTTGACACCTCGACTTGCCCACTAGTCTGTGGATGGTAAGGAGTGGCTACATTGTGGCGAACCCCATATTTTTCCAATAACCCTTTGAACAACTTGTTGCAAAAGTGGGATCCCCAATAACTAATAATGGCTTAGGGGTGCCAAATTTGGAAAATATGTTCTTTTTCAAGAACGCGGTGACACTCTTCCCTTCATTGTCTGCTAGTGCTACGACTTCCACCCATTTTGACACATAATCAACCACCAAAAGAATATACTTCATCCCATGAGAATTCACAAAAGGGCCCATAAAATCAATGCCCCAGATATCAAACAACTCAATTACTAGAATGGGATTCAAAGGGAGCTCTTGCCTCCTTGAAATACCACCATCTCGTTGGCACCTATCACAAGACTTTGCAAACTCATGAGCATCTTGGTGGACGGTCGGCCAATAGTACCCACACTGCAAAATCTTATGGGCTGTCCGGATACCACTATGATGACCTCCCATAGGCGAGGAGTGACATGCCTCCAAAACACTTAGCATCTCAACTTCCGGCACACATCGACGAATAAGACCATCACCACAACTCCGGTATAAATAAGGCTCATCCCAAAAGTACTTTTTTACATCATGTATGAACTTTTTCCTTTGATGAAAGGATAAGTCTGATGGGACTATATCACTAGACAGATAATTCGCAAAATCGGTGAACCATGGAATCAAGTCATGAGAAGCAGCCAATACATGATCATCAGGGAAAGTATTATCAATTTCAGCCTTTTCACCCAAATGTCGCATAGCTTTATCCTCTAATCTGGACAAGTGATCAGCAACTTGGTTTTTGGTCCCCTTTCTGTCTTTCACCTCAAAATCAAACTCTTGCAGCAGTAATACCTATCGAATCAACCTAGGTTTTGCATCCTTCTTTGACATCAAATATCTCAAAGCCGAATGATTAGTATGCATTATGACTCTTGTGCCAAGCAAATAGGATCAAAATTTTTCGAACGCAAATACCACCGCAAGAAGCTCTTATTCAGTCACAATATAACTCTTTTGAGCTTCATTAAGGGCCTTATTGGAGTAATAAATGGGGTGAAGGATTTTATCCCTTCTTTGTCCCAATACTAATCCAAGAGCAACCCCACTAGCATCACACATCACCTCAAATGGTTTGCTCCAATCCAGGGAAATAATAATGGGCGCAGACACCAACTTCTCCTTCAACTCTCCAAATGCCTTCAGATAGGATTCATCAAAATAAAATTTGCACTCTTTCTCATGTAACTTGCACAGAGGATGTGCACTTCTTGAAAAATCCTTGATAAACCTCCGGTAGAAGCCCGCATGTCCAAGAAAGCTCCTCACACCTTTTATAGAGATGGGTGGAGGAAGTCTCTCTATCACCTCAACTTTGGCTCGATCAACCTCTATACCCTTCTATGAGATGCGATGGCCCAATACAATACCCTCTTTCACCATGAAGTGACATTTCTCCCAATTTAGCACAAGGTTGCAATCTTCACATCTTTTGAGAACTTCGGCCAAATGATTCAAATAATGATCAAACGAGTCTCCAACAATAGAAAAATCATCTATAAACACCTCAATAGTGTCCTCCATGATATCGGAGAATATCGACATCATATATCTCTAAAAAGTAGCCGGTGCGTTACACAAACCGTAGGGCATCCTTTTAAACGCGAAAGTTCCATAAGGGCAAGTGAAAGTGGTTTTCTCTTGATCTTCCGGTGCAATACAGATCTGGTTGTAACCCGAATAACCATCCAGAAACAATACCACCCTTTTCCTGCAAGCCTATCTAACATCTGATCCATAAAGGGCATAGGAAAATGGTCCTTCTCAGTCCATGCATTCAATTTTTGGTAATCCATACACACTCTCCATCCGGTCACCGGGCTCATTGGAACAAGCTCATTCTTCTCATTTGGTACCACTGTCATTCCCCCCCTTTTTGGGCACACACTGAACAGGGCATACCCAACTACTATCTGCGATGGGATATATGACTCCCCCATCCAATCACTTAATAATTTCTTTCTTCATAACCTCTTGCATAGGTGGATTCAAATGTCTCTGCTGCTCAATACTTCGTTTATGGTTGGGCATGAGTTGGATTTTGTGTGAAAAAATACCGGGAGGGATCCCAATAATATACGCAATAGTCAACCCAATAGCTCTCTTGAACCTCTTCAACACTTCAACCAAACACTCTAATTGTTGCACATTCAAATCTGACGCAATAATTACCGGCAAAGTGTTACCTTTCCCTAAGAACACATACCTCAGATGAGGTGGTAGAGACTTAAGCTCTAATTTTGGAGCCTCTTAAATAGATTGTTTCGCAGGTGGAGACTCGCGATGTTTCATGTCTAACTCAATTTTCTTTGGTTTGAATCGAAAATCACCTCGATCAAATGTCGCAACCAATGTCCCATACTCTTCAATACCATCACTCTCAAAATTCATGATCACTGCCGCTAGTGCCTCAACACCAAGGCGCTCTTTGATTTGAACCTCAGACGTACTCTCAACCCTGTTAGATATAGCAGATACCGTTTGGATCTCACCACTCTGCTTCATGGACATGCAAATGTTAAAGTTGCCTCTTTATTATTAAATTGGAACTTTATTTGCCCCTTTTCCATATCGACCAAAGCGCGACCAGTAGCAAGGAATGGCCTCCCAAGGATAATAGGCACCTTAAAGTCGACCTCACAGTCAAGAATCACAAAATCGGCCGGAAATATAAATGACCCTACCTTCACCAACACATCGTGGAGTATCCCAATAGGCCTCTTCACCGTTCGATCAGCCATCAGTAACCGCATCGCAGTAGGCTTTGGATCACCCAAACCCAATTTCTTGTAGATAGATAGAGGCATGAGATTTATGTTTGCACCAAGATCACATAGTACTTTAGCAAAGTGTAACAACCCGATGGTACATGGAATAGTGAAAGCGCCCGAATCTTCTTTCTTTTGCACCAGTGACCTTGTAGCAATAGCACTACAATGTTGCATCCTATCATCATCCTCAAAACTCACCGACCTCTTCTTAGTAACCATATCTTTCATAAACTTGGCATAACCGGGCATTTGTTCAAGAGCTTCTATCAAAGGGAAATTGATGGAAAGGTGTTTCAACATAGTAATTAAGCGCTGGTATTTGTCATTCTCGGTCTTCTTCACCAATCTTTATGGGAATGGTGGTGGTGGTCTAGGAACGGGGGTCACCTTTTGGGGCATCTCTGATTCTTTCACCGCTTCATTTACCAACTCACCACTAGCTTCTACTACCTCATCTTCTCTTCTCACCTCATCTTCAACACCAGACGGCATAGGTGGATCAATGGTTTGCTTACCCCCTCGAGTCGTGAATGTCATACAATGTCTATCATTTTTCAGATTTTGGATGGTGTTGCTAGGAAGAGTACCCAATTGACGAGGGTTCACATCAGTCGACAATTGGGCCATTTGGAACTCAACATGTTTGATTGAGACTGCATGTGCATCCATTTTTTGTCCAATGTTCGCCAAATCACCTCTCAACTCCTTGGCGTGCTCATCACTTGCGTCAAACCTGCTCCTCATCTTTTGCAACATGTCTTCAACTCGCGCCATACTACCTCCACCATCCCTAGAAGCAACTTCTCAATTTTAAGGCAGAACATAGGGCCCACTTTGATCATTTTTGTTTCCATAGTTACCCCGGTTGAAGTTGTTGTCGCGGTTGTATTTTCCTTCACGAACATAATGACCTTCTCTGTTGTAATTTCCATAGTTCGGACCTTGATTTCCTTGACGTTGGCGCCAATTGTCCTGATTGGAGCCTTGGGCGTTCGGCCGGAAACCCCCCGTCTGCTCATTCACTACATAAGAATCTTCTTCATAGTAGTACTCATCAACCAGTGGTGGTGGCTTAGCCAAATAATTCACCGCATTTACTTTCTCCGCACTCCCAGTGAGATGTTTTAACACCAATCCTAGCTCATTTCTCATTTGAGCCATCTGTTCACAAATCTCACCTATGGCTGGGTTGTGTGTGGCTTGCACCGCAAAAGTGTTTCTCCCAGTATCCGACTTCCTAGTTCTCCAAGCTTTATTATTTTGGGAGATTTTCTCTAACTTCTTGGCGATCTCTGCATAAGTACACTCCCCATAAGAACCACCTGCAATTGTATCAAGCACTGCTTTATTATTATCGTCTTGCCCCCTATAGAAGTACTCTTTTAACGATTCATCATAAATGCGGTGGTTTGGGACACCTCTCAAAAATGAGGTCAACCTATCACAAGAACTACTTACTGACTCCCCAGGTAATGCCACAAAGTTGTTCACCCTATCTTTGTGGTTGAGCTTTTTAGACACCGGATAGTAATGCACCAGGAACACATCCCTCAACTGGTTCCAAGTATAGATTGAGTTATAGGGCAACTCAATAAACCATATAGAAGCCTCTCCCGTCAGTGAGAGAGGGAACACTCTTAACTCGATGACATCCATGTCCAAGGCAGGCCTTCCTACACAACTCTTACACACCAACCTCAGTTTTGCTATGTGAGCATGTGGATCCTCAGATGGTAGCCCCGAAAACAAACCTCTAGCGGTGAGCATATGTATCAAGCTACTAGTTACCACAAAAATATGACCATGTGGTAGAGGTGGTAGGACAAGTGGCCCATCAGAGTCAGTGATGTTAACATTGCCCCTATAATACACTTGAGGGCGTGGGGCGGGAGGTTGCCTCCTCAAATCACATTCACCAGGGTTCTCCACTATCACTTGATTATGACCATCAATCGGCGGAGGAAGTTGACGGTTGATCCCATCACCAAGATTAGCAGGATTTAGTGGATCGTTCATTCTACGGAGTGTACGGTTTAGTTCTGGATCAAATGGAAGTATTGGTTCTCGTCGACTCCGTGTACTTGACATACACTAGAGCTAGACCTGAGATAGACAAAAACAAAAAGAAAAAGTAAAATTAGGAAATTGTTGACTAAAATTTGGTAATGTGCTTAAAGTTAATCTAAATGCCACTTTCCCCGGCAGCGGTGCCAAAATTTGATACGCTCATATTACACTTCTTTACAGAAGTATAAGCGTTCGTATCAAGTAAATAACCCAATAAGTAGGTTGAGGTCGATCCCACGAGGAAAATGGTTTAGACTTAACTTCAATATACAATTATTTCTATTTAGTCAAGTCCTTTCCAAAAACAGTTAATTAAAGTTTTTTTTTTGTTAAACTAGTGTTTAATAATTTCTAAACAAAACAAGTAGCAAGATTAAAACTTTGGTTTTTTTTATCAAGTGATGAGAGAAACTAGGGTGTAAGTGTTCCCCATAGGTTCATAACGCGGTAATCCTAGCTATAACAATTCTTTCCTAGTGTCTTGCATGCAAAGTGATAATTTAGGTATCTCTAAATCCTTGGTCCGGCATTTAGATAAGTTCACCCCGTACCTTGGTCCGGCGACGTGTGTCTAAGTTACTAAACATTACCTTTACTTCATATTAAGCATCATATTAGATGTATGACTTAGTTATTACTTCACACCAATCGAAACTAGCCTATTAGATAGTATCTACTAAATCTATATTGATAATTCTTTTCCTATTAACTACCCCCTTGGTCCGGCAAATAGAAATAGGGCAAGTTCTAACGCGTGCACTCGTTAAAATGACTTCTAAATTAAAGAATTATCAATACATGAAAGAACCTATTCTAGAATTGTAATTTAGATAGTTTTACCTTATTAATCACCCATGGTTCCCACAACCCTAGTTGGGGATTTAGTTACCCTTTCATAGAAATACACAATTCGTTATTGTTTGATAAGAATTCATGTACTTACTGTGATAAGTTTGAAGAAAATCCAAAAATCACACTTGAAATAGCAAAATTTACTTGATAATTAATTCCAAAAACTTGAATAAAATTGCTAAAGTGCAAAGTCAAAGTTCCTAGAACAAAAGTATGAAAAAAAATGAAAAGTCTAACCCCCAAAACGAGGTTTTTAACCCTATATATAATAACAAAGTCCTGAATTAAAAGGAGTCCAAAATAAGGAAAGTCTGTCCAGAAAACGCGGCTTCAGTCGACGACCCCACAGATCGACGGACCGTCGACTGCCTCCGTCGGTCCACACTTAGCTTTTTCTTCAGCCTTCATTTTTGCGTCTTCTCTGATCCAATCGACGGACCAACAACACGGTCCATTGTCTCACTTATGGCCCGTCGGTGCCTCCGTCATTCTATACATAGTGATTTCTTCAACATCAGGTACTGGGACTAATCTCTGATCTGATCGACGGTTTGGAAAGACGGTCCGTCGATCAGTCGACGGACCGTCGATCCTTTCGTAGCCCCATACTTGGTCAGAATTCCCCGAGTTGCTTCCAAATGCTTGGACCTCCAGTCGATGATCACCACCCATGGGCCGTCGATGGCTTCGTGGGTGACTTCTGCACAGCCGTCTGCATTTTCATTTTGGACAACTTCCCTGCAAAACACAGATAAAACACATTACAATTACTACAAAAAGGCCCTAGACACACAGTAAACTTAAGGAAAAAGCATTGAAAGTACCGTGAAACCACGGTACATCAACACCCTCAACTTAAATTCATGTCCTCAAGCGACGCACTATGACTCACCACACACTTTTGTACAAAAGTACTCAATTTTTAAGCTTTCACAATCATATGGCTATCAATCCTGATTTTGTGTTTTTACTGATTTAGTGCATGCTTTTACTCTTAGGCTCATTAAGTTCCTTCATGTTGATCAGACCATGACACAGACTCACCACGCACCGACACCTCTCCTCTTTTATCACTCACCAAGGTACCAACTTTCCAATATTGCAACTAGTGCCCTCACTTCAAAAACAATATCCTCTTTTTTCACACAGTGATTTCAAATTTGAGTATAAGGATTATATTCAACACTCACGCTCAGAAAAACTTCACACCTAATTGATACTTGTCGCCATAGGCTTGCCCTTATTTTCACTACTTTAAGTTCACTATATTAGACTCTTAGGATCACGATGGGACTTTCTTGGCTTGTAACGTAGGCTCAGGGTCAGGAATGGTACATATGGATACATTTTAGTGACTTGTTGCCCTCCTTGACATTACAACTAAGATTCCTACCTCTTTCATTGTCTATTATGCCCTACTTTTCGTTTCTTGTAATCTTTGCCTTGTTTTCTCCTTTCTTTCCCTTTTTGCGGAAGTGACTCTTACTTCTTTTCCTTCAGCACTCTTTTTCATTCATTATATATATTTTTTTATTTATTATTATTATTTATTTTGACTGAGTCACTTCTCTTATGCACTGTTTCTTTTCTTCTCCACATTAATCTTTTCATCCCCTCTTGTCGGCACATTACTCATAATAGCCACCCTCAACTTATGGCTTTGCCATGAGTCAAGGTGCACAATACCCAAGGTTGGGTCAGGGCCAAGACGAGGTTAGTTTCTGCATTAGCCACCCACACTTATGCTTTTGGCCTGAGTTGAGGTGCACATGTCCAAGGAGGGACCAGGGCCAACACATTATACCCAAGGAAGACAATTTGGTCTAGAAAAGAAAGATCTATTTAAAGCTCAAAAGATTTGGATCAATAGGGGATCAATTCATTTAGTTTTCTTTTATTTAGGCTAAATATTGGCTACTTTGAACAAGGGCCTATGATCCTTTCCTAAATGTCTAACACAGATTCCTATTTGCAGGACTAACCGTGCAAGTTCTAGCTATGTACCAACGGTGGAACAATCAAATTTCCTCACACTCTCTTGACATTTCATTACCCTATCAGATTACCAGTCACCTAGTTCGAGTGTTAGATTTGAGAGTCATGCAGTAGTGCATCTCTATGTCATGCTTAGAGCGACACATTCATCATTCATTAGACCTAATCATGATAGCATTGTTTCTAGAACGGTATATCATTTATATTTAGCCATCATGCTTTAGCTTTCACATTTCATACTTTGTACAAGATACTAACATGCCGGTTCAGCAGTAAAATAACCAGTCTCTTGGGCCAAAAGAACACATGCAAGAAAACCTCCAAGAGAGGATCATGAGTTGGGCTACTCAGACTTCACCCTAACAGTCACTTTCCATTTACCCGACTTCCAATAAGAAAGCATGCAATTATCCCCAATGCATAAAAAGTATAAAAAAATTAGGTGGTAGGTGAAATAAACCTGTGGCGCATAGAGCCGAAGATCAACAAGCTGGCGGGTCTGGTTTCCCAAAACCCGCTCCATCAGTAGTAGGGACACCATCAGTAGTGTCCGCAGCAATGTCTGCACCCTCGTAGTGCTCCGCTTAGCAGCCTCCAATCTGGAGCTAGACGCCCCAACAGCTAACTCATGAGCCCTCATCTGCCGGGCCTCCTTATCCATCAACGAGGCTCTCCTCGCAGCCTCCATCTCTAAGAGCTCCTTGTTGAGCTTGAACTTGCATTTGAAGCAAGTATTGTGAACTTGAAAATCATTGATAATGGTATGTCACAAGTTGAATCTTTGAGTGCACAATACATTCTTGCATGAGTAAGTTGAGTCTCGTTGTGTGCATTCATGATTGAGTCTTTTGTGGCACGGTTTGATACATCCTTTTTGAGCTGCTGAACTTGAGTTTTACTTGAGGACAAGCAAAAGTTTATGTTGGGGGTGATGATGAGTCCAAGATTTGGACTCATTTACGGCTTTGTTTATATAGATTTAATGTACTTAAATGTTTATTTTGTTCTAATAACTTACTTTAAATACTTTGTTTCAGCAATTTGGATTGAGTAACATAGCAAGGAGTTCTAACAGATAAAAAGGAACAAAATAGGCTTAAAAATGAAGATGAGGGAGCTTGAGGATTGCCAAGAGAACTCGGCGCCTAAAGTTCCAGTATGCCAAGTCCTAAAGGAAAGAACCAAGATGGTGATATACAGGAACAGTCGGTGGATGGCCGAGTGATACTCCGAATCCAAGATAGATCGCCCAAAGTTGCACACCTTGAGTATGTTGAATTCCAATGCAGAAGGGCGATGAAAGAGATCAAAGGGCGGCTCGTCGAGTGGTTCGGTGAGCCCGACTTACTTTGCTGAATGAGTTTTTGTAGCCTATGTTTGGCGACTATAAATACCTTTTAGAACATTTATTTTAGTATCAAATACTATGTAGAACAATCTATTATTAAGTTTTGAGCATCAGGAGATTGTTTTCTATGGTTTTCCTTAGCTTTGAAGGATTGAAGTTCTCTTTTGAGAATTTGGAAGTGGGACTTTGAGAATCTTCAAATTGGAGCATTGTAAGGACGAAATTACTCTTACCCAATTTATGGATAATCAATTTGGTAAGTGTTTTTACCTTTTTATAATGTCTAGCTAAAACCCCAATTCTTGGTGTGTGATTATGTGAGTATGGAATGATTTAGCTTATGGGTATTTCTAATTGTTAGTTCAATTTCATTTTAAAAGTGATTTCAATCATTAATTGTGGTTTAACCTATGATTTGTAGTTTCAAATGCAGTTCTATGTTGTGTTCTTTGCTTGCTCGACATAGAGATTTTAGAACTAAATTTTTGATTGATAGTTTGTGCGTATTGGGCTGCTGGGTTCAGCTCGAGAGAATGAATCCTAAACCCAATCCCACACATTCAACAAGAGAGAGTGAATGAATTAAAGTGTGGGTTGCTCTTATTTTACATGCTTATTGATGTTTGAGAGAAATCACTTGATTTGGGGTAAATTGGTCGAGATTTACCTCCACTATAGCCTAGCCTACTCGCTAATATGTAGTTATTTTCTAATAGTTGCAATTACCCATATATCTATATTTGTCTATAATGGATTACATCCTAAGAACACATCTCATTATTGTTAATTTGTATTATTTTGACTGTTTGTAGTTGTTAATCAAAACCAAAATCCCCCATTTGACATTAGTGTCTCCCCTTAATTTGAATGATGTCCTTATTCGATAATTTTTACTACTATGACTGACTTGACCATGTTAATACTTCCCATTTGAATTCGAAACACATACCGCTCCCTATGGGATTCAACACTACCTCATTTCGTTGGATTTTATACTTATTTATGATCATTGACGCTTAGAAATGGATGAATTGTCTTTGAAACATTATTAATCAACAACCTAATCCAATGGTGGACTGTCACGACCCGAGAGTACCCCCTAGAAGTAAGGACATTCTCGAATCGAAACAAGGCGTACTTGACCTCTTGGAGGTCTTGTAAAAGACCTTTCGTACCATTCATCGCATATACATATATGAAAAGTAGTATGAAATTAAAACTTTTCACAACATTCGAATAGTCTTTCAAAATCTCTTTCATATAAAACCAAAGGAAATACTAAGTCTAATATCATCAAATCTTAGACTCAAAATAGACTTGGGACACGGCTTGTACAATCGAAATATAGTACTACTAAGTCTATTGCAATGCTTTAATAAAAGACATCTAAGATAGTGATGCCCTCGAGTCAAATGAGGACATACTTCAACCTTGCTTGAAAGATCCTAAAATCAAGCTTTTCTCCCAAAAGCACCTTCACCTATGAATCACTTTAGAGATAGATAAAAGTATGGAATTAGTACAAACACATGTACTAAGTATGACATAATGCATAAAATCATGATAACGTACATTTATATAAGACATATTTAAAAATAAAAAAAACTTCATACTATAGGTAAAATACAACACATAACATCACGAACACTTTAAAACACATAAACATGAGACTCTCCTACCAAAGGTGATTCTAAGGCTCTCTTGAGTGAGTTATGAAACGACCGTCCATACAATCCCTTCAAACACACAAAAGAGATCCTTTAGACTACCTAGGATAGGATTATTCCCATTTTATTTTTTACACTCCCTACCTAGAATTACTCTAAGACTCACCTAAGTAAGACATGAAGAAACTGCCCATACACCCTTTTCAACCCTACCTAAGCAATCCTCAAAGTTACTCTAGATAAGTACTTTTTCATTAACATTTATTTAACTAAGTCATTATGCTCATTAGACCATTTAAGATACATTCAACACATAAGGACATTCACATAATGGTCTTGGAGAAGACCTTGGGCACTCACACAACTAATGTCTTCAAAGCCTAGTCGTGCAATGTCTATATAGCGTCCCATTCCACTACCTGAAATTCCTAGTACTTATCCAACACTAGAATGTATCCCACATGATGATAATAGGTAATAACAGACATAGACCATGTTAGCTAGTCATGGAATCCTGAGTCATAAACCTACCCCGATGGAGGGTGTTCTACTGCCAATGATAGAACTAGGACACATCCTATGTAGGCTCATGGTTAAGGAATATGAAGGGTTTCTTTGTTCTCTAATGTCATCTTATATAGAGTAACTTTGCAAACCATACTCACTCGGTGCTATCCTTTGTTCTCATAGAGTATTTACAATAAAGGATCAGATGAAGAGGTTTCATACCTAGTTCATAACCCAATCACATTCACCTTACCAAATAGGGTCCACTAAAGCTACCTATAATGGATAAGAGGATAGGTCAATATCTTTCCTAAGTATGATTTCATGTCGTTCCATCCAGTCAACCTTAAGTCCACCATTCACACAAGAAGGATACGATTATTGCTTTCAACTTCAAGGATATCATAACCTCTAAACAAGGTCGAGGGTTCTACATAATTTGACCTTCTCACTATATTCAAGGCCACATGTCCATTACATATACAAGACTAAGAAGATTTATCATACTAAATCAAGGATTCCACATTTACATTCAATAGGTATCAAGTAAGGGATACAAGTCTATCAAACCAAGACAAATCATTACTTCACTTTATCACATATAGCATATCACATCAAGAAACACATAGGCACAACCAATTCAACCATAGGTCACCCTATACACCACTATAGAACCTTCAATATAGTCATCATAAGACTCATATAACCAAGTAGGAAAGATCATACATCAATCCTAAGACTACATATAAAAGGACATAGTCATAGTCTAACATGATTACCTAATATCAATAGAAGAACACATACGTTCCCCTAAATCACATGTAGATACATACTTCACACAAATCAACTACACCAGACATCATATTATATCAAGTAATGCCGACAAGGCCATGATCATCATAATTCATAAAGTAACGCCGATGAGATCCACATAATTCACAAGTAAAGCACATAACACCACCACCATAAGTGGACCATACCAATCACAACATAATTCAAGACCTAAATTACTCAATATAAATAGAATTAGGGCAACGTAACACCAATCCACTATCACCACTTCAATCCATAGCTAAATCATCCAACACAATATCCAAAGGCCCTTACCCATGGCCATGATCACCAATTCAATACAAAATCATAATAATAAATGAATCTAGATCAAGTCAATATGAATTCATCAATTTAAAGCATCCTATGCATGTCTCTATTACAATTCTTACATAATTCAATAGCCCAAAGAAAACTACACTAGAATTCAATAGTGTAGAGACATGATCAAATCACCCATAATATAGTCAAAATAAGGTTTGCATGGGTTCATAGAGTTTTTAGGTTAAAATCATCAAATTAACATCAATTCAATCATAATACAATGATTCAAAACGTTTTACGCAAGAACCCATGGCTAGATCACAAAATTGGAGAATTCATGTTTTCATCATCTTTGAAAAATCATTGGAATTGAATCCTTGAAGAAAGAGATTTCAAGGATGAAGAACCATAACTTAATTTTGATGAAAAGCCCAAAAGATTAATGGATAAAAACTTGAGAAAACAATCTTCTTCCTTGGAGCTCCCAAACTTCAACAATGGAGGTTTTTGGAAAGAAGAATGGAGAGGTTTTGTTTTGAGTTGAGGATTTATCTTTGACTGGTAATTTTAGGGGTATAAAAAGACTCAATAACCATCAATAATTCATCTCCAAATTACCCAAAAGACCCCTGCACTTATTGGATAATTTAACCAACTCAAATTTGACTTAAAAAACGCGGCCAAATCTGGGAGTTTACTGCGCGTCGCGGAGGCATTTTCAAATCTTGTTTCTGTAAAATTTTGGGACAAAATGGTTTGTTACAGCCCCGCGTTGCAGGGCAATAATTTTTCCCACTGAGTGTCAGCTGCGCGACGTGCAACCACCACCATAATCTGGTTGGGGCGGCAACTTGGTTGTACCATGTTTGGGTCCTCTTTGGGGACCCTTTGGCTGGTCCCCGAGGCGTCGTTCTCGGACGTTTTGATTCTTTGCATGTCATGATATGCGTAGGAACCATCGGTACTCAATTTCACCCTCATACCATTCCCCAAAACATCACTACAAAACACTACGACACACTAGTTCAACTTCGACTAGTTTCCGAACGTCTTGGACGTTTGACCTCCAAACACTTCCAAATACTATATAATGCCTAAGAACACTATTATTAACAATTTTATGACTTTAAAACATCATGACACCCTTGTTAGGATCTATTTAAACCTAGCTTATTTTGAGGGTGTAACATGGACGCACCAAAATATACTACAAACCCGTGTGTACCTTATGGTAAGGTCAATATTGGGGTAGTAGTAAACAACTTTTTCAATTCTTGAAAGCTTTTTTCACAAGCTTCAGACCATTGGAACTTGACTATTTTCTGAGTTAACTTAGTCGTAGATGAAATAGATGAAAAACCTCGACAAACCTTCTTTAATAGTCAGTCAATTCAAAGAAACTCCTAATATCAGTTGGAGATGTGGGTCTAGGCCAATTATATACTGCCTTTATTTTTAGAGTATCAACTTTAATTCCATCACCGGGAACAATATGGTCAAAGAAAACCATTGACTCAAGAAAAAATTCACATTTAGAAAATTTAGCATATAATTCCTTATCCTTTAGAGTTTGAAGGACTATTCTGAGATGACTAGCATGATCTTCTTCGTTCCTCGAATAGATTATAATGTCATCAATGAATACGATAGCAAACATATCTAAATAATGCTTATATACTCTGTTCATAAGGTCCATGATTGTTGTAGGGTCATTGTGTCACGACCCTCAAGTACACCCTAGAAGTTAGAGTATCCTTGAGTCCGTCACACGGCAAATGAGACTTCAAGAAGTATCATCTAAGCCTGTCGTACCATTCATTGCATAATAACATACTAAAATGAGTAAGACTTTAAAACTTTCTTCACACACGAAGAACTCTTTTATAAACAATACACAAGCTGAAGACTTTCATTAAAACATTAAACCTTTACAACTCTTGAACCATCTAAACTTTAGAGTATACGATACTTGGGACTAAGCCCACACAAGACATAAAGTAAAGACTTAAGACATAATGGATCATGTGGATATTGTCCTAGAATCGATGAGGACTCACCAATACTTCATCTTCAACCCTTAGAAACCTATCCATCCTTCATGGCACATCAAGACTTCCAATTCCCTAAACTTTAGTCAAAAAAGGAAAAGAAGGGGTTAGCACATTAGATGTACTAAGTATGGAAGTTAGGCAAAAACCATGAAAAAGGGACATTTACTTAATAACATGCTTTTCATGAATTTGGATTTTAAACATCATATTATAATCATAGGAAAAACATTTATCACTTTAGAAATACATAAGAAAATCATTTAAAAATTATCAATTTTTTAAGAAAACATTACAGTAAGCTACTTCACTGTTACAGTCAGTGAAGTTACTTAGCTTCACTTTACAAACCTTTTTGCATATAATCCCCTCACTAAAATCTACCCTAAGACTCACTTAAGTAACACAAAGAGAGACCGCCCATACACCCTCTCCAAGCATGCCTAAACGATCCTTAAGACTACTTAGAATGAGACCCATACTCACTTAGCATACATCATGCACATAAACATGAGATCCTCCTACCAAAGGTGAATTCCAAGGTTCACTTGGGTGAGTATGGAGCGACCGCCCATACAATCCCTATCACATACACACAAGGGATCCTATAGACTACCTAAGATAGAATCATTCTCACTTAATACCATCACATATATCAATATGACATTCTCCCTTTCAAAGATTATCAAAAGACCTACTCAAGTACCTCAAGAAGAGAATGTCCATAATTGACTTCTTCAAGATTACCTAAGTATTCCTTAAGACTTACCTAGATTAGGATCATGTCCACATAATCAATCATATTCATTAACTAGAATCATTATTAAGACTTATCTAAGTAAGAGATGAACTGACCATTCTTATGCCCCCATCATACCTTAATTAGACAACCCTTAACTACTATAGATAAGAACTTACTCATTTAACATGATTTCTTAACATAAGTCATTTTATTCCTTAGTTTATTTAAGAGACATTCATCACATAAGGACATTCAAGTAATGGTCTTAAAGAAGACCTAGGGACTCTCACTAACATCTTCAAAGCCTATTGTTTAATGGGTAGATAGCGTCTCATACCACTACCTAAACTTCATAGAACTTCTATAATGCTAGTAAGTATCCCATATGATGAGAATAGGAAATAACCAACATAGACCATGGTAGCAAAGCATGGAATCCGGAGTGGTAACATACTCTAATGGAGGGTGTTCTACTTGCCAATGGTAGAACATAGACACATCCCATGTACGCACATGGCTAAAAAATATGAAGGGCATGCTTTGTAATCTAGTCTCATTCTTTAACTAGAACTACTTCCCTTACCATACTCACTCGGTCCTAGCCTGCGTTCTCATAGATTAAGTCACACTAAGGTTCATACAAATGGGTCCCATATCATGTTCATGACCCAATTACATTTACCCTACCAAAGCAAGGTCTAATAGGGCTATCTCACTATGGCGACAAGAAGCTCATCATGACTTTCCTAAGGTATGATATGATGCCATTCCAGCCAATCAACCTTAAGTCCATCATTCATTACATGAAGGATACCATTACGGCTTTCGACTTCAAGTTTCATAACATTACCGCTAGGTTTAAGGTTTCACATAAAGGACCTTCTTATCATCATTCAAGGTCTTACATAACATTCATACATTTAAGACTAAGACTCTTTAGCTTTATAAGTCAAGTCATCACATATTCATATTCATACATGCATCAAGTAAGGGACACAAGTCTACCTAACCAAGACACAACATACTTCACTTTAGTCATATAGCATAACATTTTTTAGACATTTAGGAATGACCCTTATCAACCTTATGTCAACCTATTCATTACTTTAACATCATCAATAACCATTATAGACTCATATAGCCAAGTTAGGAACAACCATGTATCAACTCTAAGACTACACACTTAACACATAGTCATATCATAGCATAATCACCTAATAACTTCAATAAGAGAACACATACTTCCACATTACTTCACATATAGGTAGATATGATCATACTTCACATAATCAACTACACAAATCAACATATTACTTCAAGTAGTGCCGACAAGTCCATGATCATCAATATACTTAAAATAACACCGACAAGGCCACATTAATTCACATAACACCGCCACCATAAGTGGACCATACAAATCACATATAATCCAAGAGCTATATTACAATAGGTATACATACTAATAATAGAGTTAGGGCAGCGTACCACCCAATTCATCTCACCACTTCAATCCAAAGCTAAACCATCCAATTCAATACCATAAGGCCCTTACTCATGGCCATGAACATCAATTCAAAGTATAAATCACAATAATCAATGAATCTAAGTCAATTCAATCTAGAATTATTAATCTAATACCTAGTAGATATCAATTGAATACAATCCTTACATCATTAGAAAGCCCATAGAAAAATACACTAGAATCTATAAGCATTAAGTTCATATCAATTCAATAGGCTTAACATGCAATAGATCTAAGAGTATTCATTACTCAATTAATCAAATTGAAACAGCCTATACATCATATATACATAATCTATATATAATTCAAAAGCCCATATCAATCTACATATGAATTCATAAATCTCAAAGCATAATCAATTCACTCATATTTTAGTGAAAATTAGAGAATTGAGAAGATCAAGGGTTCATGGAGAATTTCATTGGAAAACATCAATCAAACATCAATAACATCATATCTTAAGCTTTGAAAATGTTTCATGCAAGAACCCATGACTTAGAGTAGAAATTGAACTTTTTATATTTTTGAAATCCTTTGAAAACCATCTTTGAAATTGGCTCTAAGGTGATAGCAAGCCTTAGATTGTCACGCCCCGAGCTACCCCTGAGACGCGAAAACAGAACCTAAGACCACAAGTGATCCCAATCTAACCCTGCTGGCATGATCATGAGCATACTAAAGATAATAAACTGATGTGGAAGCTAAATCATATTTTAATCTGAAAAGATGGCGAATACCCATATGCTAAATCTGAGATATATGAAAACTGATGAGTTTAATACAAAGAAAATATTAACTCACTACTAAGCTGACATTAACTATGTCTTAAATAAGCCTCTAAACTGGACTAGAAATACTGGGACAAGCCCCAACTACATCTACCAAAAACTGAAACTAAAAGACTAAATACTATAAAGAAACTCATAACTATGGTCCTCGGAGAATGAGGACTCACCACTGAATCTGCTGAACTGGAGATCATAAATCAATCTAAGCGTGATCTGGATGCTGAGAACCTGAACCTACATCACGAGAAGATGTAGCGCACGTATGCGTCAGTACTTGAAAAGTACTGAGCATGTAGGATTGAATAAAGCTAAAACAATACATAACTGAACAAGTACAAAAGCAAGTATAACAATCTGAACATGATATAGAGAATTCTGACCTAACTGAATGCAATGACCAATTTATAACATGCTGAAACTGAATACTGAATATACTGACAATTTGTCAATGCAAAAGAGTCTGACTAAACTGTGGGAGCTACTAATAATCGATAATAAAACCATATGAGCTAAATGTGGAGTCCGATGTATACGCCCCATCGAGAGGACCCAATATACCCTGCCAAAGGTATAAAGGCATGCTGGCGTGATCACTAAACTAATTGCCCACAGAGGGGACTTACAACCTACTTGTCTAGTAGTTTTGGGACTAATTTGTATGCTGAACCCTAGCCAACTCGGTATTATGCTACTCCCATTGATTTATGTAGTTAATTGATTATGTCTGAATTTCTGTAAAATACTGGATAGCTCAAAACTGAACATGCAAACTAAGAATGCAACATTTAATCTGATAATGATGCATTAATAACTGAGGCTTGTATATCTGAAGTAACTAAAATATCTGACTTAGCATGTGTAATTCAAGAATTAAAGAAATACAAAGATAGGGTTCTGAAATTCATGCAATAATCTGAGTAATAACATGGAAATCTTATTAGGAACATATAACTAATCAATTCATGAAGCTCTATCAAGTTCTACAAACCCTAGGTTTAATCATGGGTGAAAGAAACCCACTAGTGAAATCCTAGGGACCCAATAGGTAAAAGGAACCCACTAGTGAAATCCCACATACCTGGTGATGAAATTCACGGAAAAATACTTAGATTTTATGGCTGGAACTGCTGGAAACTTATTGCGTTCTTGAACTAGGGTTCTTGAGCTTTATCTCCTTTCTTGCTTCTAATTTTCTAACTTTTGATTAATGATTTTGACTTAGGCAAGTTTTAGTTATATTTCTAGGCTTAAGCTGACTAAATCTTATGATTTAGGGTTAAAATGACGCATCATAAGGTTTAAATGAAGTGGGAAAAGACCAAAAGAACCCTGGGTAAGTTGCTATCGGACCAAACGACGACCTGGACAGACGGTTCGTCGTTCCATCGATGATCCGTCGTTCCATCGACGGTCCATCGTTTGGGTCCGTAGGTTGGGTCTGTTCGACAAACCTTTACTAAAACGGGCATAACTTTTTACTCAGAGCTTTGATTTTAGCAAGGTCGGTGGATACGAAAAGATAATTAAATTATCTATGTGTTGATATGTCATGGGACACCTAATTCATTTTGTGTTAAGTGTTATGATCATTTGAAGTTGACCCTACTGCATTTCCCCCCTAACTGGATGCTAGTTCCCACCTACGCTCAGACCTCCGGACCGTGGGTCCACTTACGGACCGTGCTGGTCACCCATGGTCCTTGTCAAAGAGTGGCTGAAGGGGGTCTCAATCGACGGTCATGGACTACGGACCGTCGTCAGACCTACGCACCGTAGGTCCGTCCGTCGATCAAGAATTAGCCAATTTTTTTTCCGGTTGAGTTTTTGGGAGCCTCTAATCTCATTGACGGTTGTGCAGGACGGACCATGGGTCCGGCTATGGTCCATCGATGGTCACGTTGACTGCACCTGCAAATTTTTCTGAAAAACTAATTTTGGTCTATTTTGGCTACGGGGTGTTACATTATCTCCCCCTTGGGAACATTCATCCTCGAATGAAGACTAAACTAGCTGAAATAGAGGGAGAAAGCTGCAAACCCTATTACTAAACACTGAGAACTGAGTTTCTGACTGAATTGAGTTCCGAAAACATGCAAATACGCCGAAAATGCAAGTATAAACTGAGGGAACATGATTCTAAGACTGTATTCACGCATGAATGACTGGAAAACTGAAGAGAAACTTTTACCTCAAGCTGGAGTGGAATCGTAAGGAAAAAAGTAAGGATACTTGGCTTTTATAGCTGCTTCTGCTTCCCAAGTAGCTCCCTCTTCGGACTGACTCCTCCACAAAACCTTGACTGAAGCAACTTTTTTGTTTCTCAACCTTCTAACCTGACGTCAAGAATCTCAACTGGTACATCCTCATAAGAAAGACTATCTTTCACTGCCACACTCTCTAATGACACTATAGAGGCTGGGTCACCCACACACTTCTTCAAGAGTGAAATGTGGAAAACCGGATGCACTGCTGCTAAGTCTGTTGGTAACTCTAACTCATATGCCACCTTTCCAACCCTTTTCAAGATCTTGTAAGGGCCTACATATATAGGACTGAAGTTCCCTTTCTTGCCAAATCTCATCAACGCTTTCATAGGTGACACTTTTAGAAAAAACCAATCATCAACTTGGAACTCTAGTTCCCTTATCCTTACATCTGCATAAGATTTCTGATGACTCTGGGCTGTCTTAAGTCTATCTTTAATGAGTTGTACTTTCTCCATAGCATGAAGGAGTGAATCTGTCCCTATCAAAGCTGCTTCACCTACTTCAAACCAACCAACAGGAGATCTACATCTACGCACATACAAAGCCTCATAAGGGGCCATCTGAATGCTGGAATGGTAACTATTGTTGTAGGCAAACTCAATCAGAGGAAGGTGATCATCCCAACTACCTTTGGAATCGATCACACAAGCTCTCAACATATCCTCTAGGGTCTTAATAGTACACTCTGCCTGTCCATCCATCTGCGGATGAAATGTTGTGCTAAGGTTAACTTGAGTACCAAGACCCTTCTGAAACGACTTCCAGAAATGAAAGGTAAACTGAGGACCTCTATCTGAGATGATAGACAAAGGAACCCCATGCAAACTCACAAGTTTATTAATGTAAAGCTTGGCATAGTCCCCTGCCCAATCTGCAGTCTTGACCGCCAAAAAGTGAGAAGTCTTAGTCATCCTATCAACTATCACCCAAATGGAGTCATGTTGTCTGCGAGTACGGGGTAACCCTATGATGAAATCCATATTGATCACTTCCTACTTCCAAGTAGGAATGTCGATCTCTTGAGTCATACCCCCTGGTTTCTTATGTTCTACCTTGACTTGCTGACAATTGGGGCACTTACTCACAAAATCTGCTATATCCCTCTTCATGCCATTCCACCAATAGACTTCCCGTAGATCGCGGTACATCTTAGTGGCACCTGGGTGAATAAAATATCTGGAGTTATGGGCTTCTGCAAGAATATGTTGTCTCAACTCGCCCACATCAGGAACACACAATCTACCCTGGTAGCGAAGTACACCATCTTCCCCGTGGGAGAAAATCTCCACTCTCTGATTGTGGATTGCACCTTTTAGTTCAAGCAAGATTGGATCACTGTCTTGATTTTCCTTAACCTCCACTACCAAAGAAGATTATGCCCCATTCTGAACTGTTACACCATTTTCTGATATGCTCATAAGGCGAACTCCCAAGCGAGCAAGCCTGTGAACATCCTTCACTAGCTCCTTTCTTTCTTCCTCAACATGGGCTACACTACCCATAGATAGTCTACTAAGAGCGTCTGCTACTACATTCGCCTTACCAGGATGATAATGCACACTTATATCATAATCCTTAAGGAACTCAAGCCATCTCCTCTGCGAAGATTCAACTCTTTCTAGGTGAACACATACTGAATGCACTTATGGTCAGTGAACACATCTACATGAACACCATACAAGTAGCGCCTCCAGATCTTGAGTGCAAACACCCCTGCTGCAAGCTCGAGGTCATGAGTTGTATAGTTCTTCTCATGCACCTTGGGCTCTCTAGAAGCATACGCTATAACCTTATCTCGCTGCATCAATACACAACCAAGGACAACTCTGTATGCGTCGCAATAGATCACATAACCATTTGAACCCTCTGGTAGAGTCAAGATAGGAGCTGAGTCAATCTTGTTTTCAATTCTGCAAAGCTTTTCTCAAAATTATCTGACCACTGAAACTTGACCATCTTCTGAGTCAACTTAGACAATTGTGAGGCAATGGATCAAAATCCTTCGAGGAACCTTCTGTAATAACCCGCTAAACCTAAGAAACTTCTAATATCTGTAGCAGAGGTAGGTCTGGGCCATTGTTTCACTGCTTCTATCTTCTGTGAATCCACTCGGATCTCTTCGCGAGATACAATGTGACCAAGGAAAGCAACAAATTGCAACCAGAACTCACATTTGCTAAACTTAGTGAATAACTGGCGATATTTGAGAGTCTGCAGAACAACTCTCAAATGAATTTCATGTTCTTCCTCATTCCTAGAGTAAATGAGAATATCATCAATGAAGACGACAACGAACAAGTTCAAGTACTGTTTGAACACTCTGTTCATCAAATCCATGAAAGTTGCAGGAGCATTGGTTAGTCCAAATAACATAACTACAAATTCATAATGACCATACCAAGTTTTGAAGGTTGTTTTCGAAATATCACTATCTCTGACTCTAACCTGATGATAACCCGATCTGAGGTCTATCTTTGAGAAATGATTAGCACCCTCAAGTTGGTCAAACAAGTCATAAATCCTGGGGATAGGATACTTATTCTTGATTGTGACCTTGTTCAACTGTCTATAGTCAATACACATTCTGAGAGAACCATCTTTATTCTTTACGAACAACACTGGTGCACCCTAGGATGAAATGCTAGGTTTGATGAAACCTTATCTAGAAGGTCTTTCAACTGCTCTTTCAATTCCTTAAGCTCTATTGGATCCATTCTGTAAGGAGGAATAGAAATAGGCTGGGTATCTAGAAGGAGACCAATTTCAAAGTCGATTTCCCTTTTAGGAGGAACTCCGGGAAGATCTTCTAAAAACACTTCTGGAAATTCACTGACTACTGGAACTGACTCAAGATTGGGGTTTGATAGGTAGAATCCTTAACCCAAACTAGATGATAGATATAACCCTTAGAGATCATCTTTCTGGCCTTAAGGTAAGAAATAAATCAACCCATAGGCGTTAAGCTACTACTCTTCCATTCTAAGATTGGTTCGTCTGGAAACTGGAAACGAACAATCCTAGTTCTACAATCGACTGATGGATAACATGAATGTAACCAATCCATGTCTAGAATTACATCAAAGTGTACCATTTCTAACTCTACTAGATCTGCTGAGGTGACTTTCTGAGAGACTGTGACATGGCAATTTTTGTATACCCGTCTAGCTATAACTGGGTCACCGATTGGAGTAGAGACTGAGAGGTTCTGAGAGAGTTTCTGGATTGACACTGAATTGGACTACTATGTAAGGAATTACAAAAGAAAGAGTAGCCCCTGGATCTAACAATGCATAAACATCAAGGTCAAAGACTCGTAACGTACCAGTGACTACATCAGGAGAACCTTCCTGATCCTGGCAAGCCTGAAGAGCATACAACCTATTCTGGATCTGACCGCCACCTGTACCAGATCAGTTACCCTGCTGAGTCAGCCGAGTTGCTGGTGCTGCTGAAGTTGTAGACTGAGCTCATCCATTACCACCTCCTTGATCCTGTCTAGAAGGACAATCTCTCAACCTGTGACTAGACTGACCGCACCCAAAACATCCTTCTTTTCCTGCAAGACACTTTCCCGGATGGTTCTTACCACACTTAGGGCAAGTATGGTAAGTCTTGGTGCCTGAAACACTTCCCTGAGACTTAGAGCCTGGTGCTCTAACCTTCTGGTCAAACCTGTTCTTGGAGGATGGAAAACTAGTTGACGAAGGGGCTCGAGCTGAAAACTCTTGCTGACTCTGCGAGCGATTTCCACCACCCGATTTATGCTGAGAATAGTCATAGTTCCCAGTCCTAGCGTTCTTATTTTCCTTAGCATGTTCCCTAAGCTTATCACCCTCAACTTGCTGAGAATGAGTCATAAGCCTAGAGATGTTCATATATCCAAGTAACATAGCATTTCTGCACTCTGTCTTAACCAAATCTGACACTCCATACTAGAACTTATTCATTTAAGCCCTGGGGAGTCAGCAATAATGTAAGGATCATACCTGGAGAGTTGGTTACACTTCAGCCCATACTCTTGGACCGTCATGTTTCCCTGCCTCAAGTTCATGAATTCCTGAGCCTTTGCTTCTCTCAACTCTACTGGGAAAAACCTATTGAGAAAAGTCTCACTAAAACAATCCCAAGTGATAGGAGCTGCATTTGCACCCCTATTCTCCTTCCACTGAGTGTACCAGATATGAGAAACATCCTTCAACTGGTATGATGCCAACTCAACCCGATCATTCCCAGTGACTTGCATTACCTTTAAAATCTTCTTGATGTCATCCAAGAAATTCTGAGGATCCTCATTAGTATACGATCCTAAGAACTCAGGCAGATTCAACCTAACAAAGTCACGGACCCTTGTTGCTGCTGCTCCACCATTTTCGTTCACATGAGCATGAACCCGATTGTTTTGGTTAGTCATACTCTGAGCCAACATCTATACGGCATTCCTGAACTCAGCATTGGAGACTTCTTGATCTGGGACTGGAGGAGCTGTGTTTGTATTCCTAGCGTTTGCATTCCTAACATAGAACGTCAAGTTAGAATGGAATTAGATCATACGTTACGCACGATAAGAGTAACAACAAAGTGAAGTTTTCCTAAAACACTTCATAGCCTCCCTCTCATTAGATTGGTGCACTTCCCACCCATGAAAAGGATTTTACTTAGTGCGGCTTTTCAGACATCCTATAACTCTTAAAACTAGTGCTCTGACACCAAGTTTTGTCACGCCCCGAGCTACCCCCGAGACGCGGACACGGAACCTAGGACCACAAGTGATCCCAAGCTAACCCTGCTGAGATGATCATGAGCATACTAAAGATAATAAACTGATGTGGAAGCTAAATCATATTTTAATATGAAAATATGGGGAATACCCATATGCTAAATCAGAGATATATGAAAACTGATGAGTTTAATACAAAGAAAATATTAACTCACTACTAAGCTGAAACTAACTATGTTTGAAATATGCCTCTAAACTAGACTAGAAATATTGTGACAAGCCCCAGCTAAATCTAGCAAAAACTAAAACTAAAAGACCAAATACTGAAAAGAAACTCATAACTATGGTCCTCGGAGAATGAGGACTCACCACTGAATCTGCTGAACTGGAGATCGAAAATCGATCTAAGCGTGATCTGGATGCTGAGAACCTGATTGGGTACGCTGAACCCTAGTCCAACTCGGTATTATGCTACTCCCATTGATTTATGTAGTTAATTGATTATGTCTAAATTTCTGTAAAATACTGGATAGCTCAAAACTGAACATGCAAGCTGAGAATGCAACATTTAATCTGATAATGATGCATTAATAACTGAGGCATATATATCTGAAGTAACTGAAATATCTGACCTAGCATGCGTAATTCAAGAACTAAAGAAATACAAAGATAGGGTTCTAAAATTCATGCAATAATCTGAGTAATAACATGGAAATCTGATTTGGAACATATAACTAATTAATTCATGAAGTTCTATTAAGTTCTAGAAACCCTAGGTTTATTCATAATAAGAGAATCAAGAATCTGACTGAAAACTAGGGACCCAATGGGTGAAAGGAACCCAGTAGTGAAATCCCACATACCTGGTGATGAAATTCACGGAAAAATACTTAGATTTCGTGGCTGGAACTGCTGGAAACTTGTTGCGTTCTTGAACTAGGGTTCTTGAGATTTTTCTACTTTCTTGCTTCTAATTTTCTAACTTTTGATTAATGATTTGACTTAGGTAAGTTTTAGTTATGTTTCTAGGCTTAAAATGACTAAAATCTGATGATTTAGGGTCAAAACAACGTATATTAAGGTTTAAACGAAGTGAGAAAAGACCAAAAGACCCCTGGGTAAGTTGCTGTCAGACCAAATGATGACCTGGACAGACAGTCCATCATTCCATCGATGTCCATCGTTCCATCGATGGTCCATCGTTTCATCGACGGTCCGTCGTTTAGGTCCGTAGGTTGGGTTTGTTCGATAGGCCTTTACTAAAATGGGCATAACTTTTTAGTCGACGCTCAAATTTTAACAAGGTCGGTGGCTATGGAAAGCTAATTCAATTATCTATCTGATGTTGTGTCATGGGGCACCTAGTTCATTTGTGCTAAGAGTTATGATCATTTGAAGTTGACCTTACAACATTTCCCCCCTTACTGCTGCTAGTTCCCACCTACGGTTAGACCTACGGACCGTGGGTCCACTTACGGACCATGCTGGTCACCCGTGGTCCTTGTCAGAGAGTGGATGAAGAGGGTCTCGATCGACGGTCACGGACTACGGACCGTCGTCTGACCTACGGACTGTAGGTTCATCCGTCGATCAAGGCTTAGCCAATTTTTTTCTGGATGAGTTTTTGGGACTCTCTGATCCCATCGACGGTTGTGCAGGACGGACCGTGGTTTAGGCTACAGTTGGTCGATGGTTACGTCGACTGCACCTGCAGATGTTTTTGAAAAACTAATTTTTGGTCTATTTTAGCTACGGGGTGTTACATAGATGAAGAACTCCTATACCTTATTTGAAGAACTCAATGATAATTGAAGAAGAAACTTCATTGAATATCCATCTTCAAGCTTCATCTTCACTTTGAACTCTAATGGAGGGTTTTGGAAGAACTTTTTGAGGGAATATGTTTTGATCTTAGTGTTAGAGTTTAATTGAGAGCTTAATGACTTATATACTCTTAAAATACCCATAAACACTCAAAACAACCGTCTATAGACTTATAGGAGCATTGGGTGAATTTACAACATCACCCCTCAACTAAACAGAAAGCTGGCAGGGAAACACACAACACCATTGACGTGACCATCGATGGTGCATGGTCTCACCCACTCCCCGTTGATGGGGTCTCGTTGGTTGCACCCTAAACCTTCCAACTTACAGACAACCTGCCCCCATCGACGCCCACATCGACGGTCTGTCTGTCAGACCACGTCCCGTCGATTGGGTCTCGTAGATTTAGAGACTCCTCAACCTGCAAGCCACATGTCCCCATCAACAAGACCCATCGACGGGCCGTCGACTGGTCGACAGGCCGTCGTTTGGGCCGTCGATTGGACACTGCCTGGCAGTGTTGAGCTCTAGATTGGGTTCCTCCTCTAGGACCCCTTGCGGGTCCTACATGAAGTCGTACCCAGACGTTTCTAATCCAAACATGCACGTATATGATTTTAGAACCTACCACATAAGTTTCATCCAAAACGAACATGTAAAACTCGACGAAACATGCTTAGACACACAAGGTCATTTCAAGGAACA
Source organism: Solanum sitiens (assembly GCA_016801875.1). Classification (NCBI taxonomy): domain Eukaryota; kingdom Viridiplantae; phylum Streptophyta; class Magnoliopsida; order Solanales; family Solanaceae; genus Solanum; species Solanum sitiens. The sequence goes on from JABWTJ010000156.1 coordinate 904,261, forward strand.
ACTTCCGAACGTCATGGACGTTCTTGAACGTTTGACTTCCAAACTTTAGAAAACTTGACACACTGCCTATATACATCATTTAAACTCATTTAAGGACCATATAAGCTCATGAATCACACATAATCATATACAACCACATATGAGGCACTTAGGTGACTTAGTTGTCGAACGTCTTGGTCGACCCTTGACGTTTGACTTCCAATGCACCTAAACTCTTAGATACTACCTCTATACTACATTATATACTAAATTAGGACTTTAGACCATCATGACAACTACGTTAGGCTCTAGATTTACCTAAGTCATTTTTGGGACCTTACACATTGGTCAAACAAAAGGACATAACTAGGAACTCATAATGACCATAGCAAGTCCTGAATTCTATCTTAGGGATATCATTTTACCTTACTCTCAAGTAATGATAGCCAAATCTGAGGTCTATCATAGAAAAAAGTGGCACCCTAAAGTTGATAGAAAAGATCATCAATTCCCGGAAGAGAATACTTATTCTTGATATAACCTTGTTCAATCGATAGTAATTTATGCACTTTCAAAGGAAACCATCTTTCTTTCTCACAAATAAGACCGGAGCACCCCATGGTAAGACACTTGGTCGAATAAAACCTTTCTCAAAAAGGTCATTCAATGGCTCTTTTAACTCTTTAAATTGTTTTACTGCCATTTGATATGTTGGAATAGAGATAGGATGAGTATCAGGAAGAATGTCTATACCGAAGTCTATTTCTCTCTAAGGAGGTACATCAGGATGATTGTGTGGAAAGAATTATGGAAACTCACTAACAACTGTTATTGGCTGAAGAGGAGGTGTCTCAACACTAGAGTCATTAACTTAGACTAAGTGATAGACACAACCTTTTGAAACTAATGTTTTTGCATTAAGGTACAACATCAAATGACCCTTAGGCACTGTTGAACTAATCTTCCACTCTATAAGTGGTGGGTCTTTAGAAAAATAAAACTTTACTTCTCGATTTCTATGATCCATTGATGCATAAAAGGCATGAAGTCAGTCCATACCTAGAATGACATCAAAATATACCATATCTAACTCAACTAAGTCAGCCATGGTGATCTTTTGATTGTTGGAGATGGTACAATCACGATAGACTCTCTCATCTTGAATAGACTCACCAACATTTGTAACAACAGTAAAGGGATTAAGAAGTCACTCAGGAAGAAAATCAAAATTCATGGCAACATATGGAGTCACAAAAGATAGACTTGCTCCTGGATCTAGAAAAGCACAAACATCAAAAGTAAATACTTTCATCACACCAGTGACAACATTTGGTGAATTCTCTTGCTCTTGGTGACTAGTTATAGCATAAAGACAGTTTAATCCTCCACATGCCCGTGAAGTAGCTCCTCTAGGTGCTACTCTTTCTGGTGGAGCAACTGAAGAAGATTTGGCTCTATTGCCCCATTACTATTACCTTGTTTGCTCTTAAGGCGCTCTTTCATAAAGTGATCGTTATGACCACACTTGAAGAAACCATTGTAGCCATCACGACACACTCCTGAGTGGGTTCTACTACACTTAGCACATGCAGGATACCATTACCTCCTTTTGCAATACTACCTTGAGAATTTACAAGTGTAGATCTGAAAATAACACATCCGGGGAGCAACCCCTAGACGTAATCGGCGTCATCATCCTCGGAGAGGACTAAGACTAGCCTCTTAGCATTCATCATTACATTCATACGTTAAAAATGCGGAAAATTTAAAACTTTTGATCTACACTACTTCATGAGGTTTACTTAGACCTCTCACTTACACATAATATATTCATATCGAGTATACATACACCCTTCGTATAAGAAGATTACATAGTCTTCTATGCCCATATAACCTATTATAATAGCTTTATTACCTTTCTTCCTTGCCACACGATATAACCCAACAACAAACAAACTCATCCTAGTCCTCATATCCGCAACAATTTATAGAGCATAACGGGAAATTTTGGTGAACATAAGGCTATGCTCGTGCACACTTATAATTTCATGCTTAAGATTAAGAAATTCTCGCACCTTTGCTTCTCTCAGTTCCTAGGAAAGAAACGCCCCAAGAAGGCCTCCTTAAACACAGGCCAACTAACAACCTATGTTCCCTCAACTGTGCCTTTCTTCCATTGATCAAACCAGATAGTAGAGACACCCTTCAGTTGGTATGCAGCTAGTTCCACTTTCTCAGCATCAGTATCATGCATAATCTCAAAAACCTTCTAAAGCTCTTCAACAATGTTTTCTGGATCCTCAGTGATGCTTCAACTAGTGAAGCTTGGAGGATTCTTTCTTAAGAACTGTTAAATACTAGAAGTTTCAGCCACTTCCTGAAGATTATCTCTTTGTTGCCCAGCTTGATTGGTCACAACTTGGCTCAACATTCGAATAGCCTCATGGAACTCTCCATTGTTGACCTCTCCTTGGGGTTGTACTTCAAGTTCATTCAGTACCCCTTGTTCCTCAACATTCCTCCTAGCAGGACAACCTCAGACAGTTCTTTGTGTAGGAATGATCTAAAAAATACGTGCAAGCAAGAGTTAGAAAAAAACTTTTGTGCAGATTAACTCTAGCGCACAAAGTGAGTATGAAAAAGTGAGATAGTTCCAAAATGTTGCAACCTCCTAATTACAGATGTGGAATGTTTCACACTCATAGTTAGGAATCTACAAACACGAATTGATAGACTCCCTCGGACTCTTGAACTTTATACTGTGATACCAAGTTTGTCACACCCTGAGCCTACACCCTGGGAGGGACTGGCACTCGAGAACCCTTGCTAGCTCCAAGTGAACCCTTGTACCTTCTTACTACTCAATGAAGACATTACCCAACAAAGATAAATCCATGTATTAAACTATAATGTTATAAAGGAAACATTCAACTTGCCAATAAGGGAAACTTAAGTCACAACATAACTGAATTGAAATGTAAAAATGTATGAACTATAATTAGTTGTCTATGAATGTCACAACCGGGGAGCACCCCCTAGAAGTAACATGGCGTATTTGACCTCTCGGAGGTCTTATACAAGCCCATAATTATCATTCATCGCATTGACATAGTAAATTTAGCGAAAAATTTAAAACTTTTCATAGCACATCATATGCGAGAAACTTCATCTCATATATAGATAAAACAGTTAATACATATATAGACCTTAAGTCTCTTTGCCATCTTAGACGCAATAACTTTGGAGTACATTAGGGACACGACCCATAAGACACATTACACAACTATACAATATTTAAAGACTTCACATTAAAGACATAAGTAGGAGATCCTTGAACTTTAAAGATTCCTTTCATTGAGCTTGGGAATCATCTATCAAGTTTTTCACCATTCAAGACATCCTTTAAGCATCCATAACCTACACTTTGTGTAAAAAGTAGAGAAGAATGGGATAAGCACAAGAATGTACTAAGTATGGCAACCATGCAAAAACATGCATTTAAAAGGGACATCTTCTTTGAAAATCATACTTCATGCTTTTTGAGTAAATCTTCATAAAACCTTTAACCAATAGCATTTATATCACTCACATACATCATATAAAAATATTCAAAGGCCAAACATTACATAAGATCACATATAGGATTTATTACATTTTTAAACCACTTTACAGTACGCTACCTTTACCTTAACAGTGAACCCTTTTTCCCTTTAACTCATCAACCTTCCAAGTAACCTCTAGTGATACTAGGTGCAATGCATCACCCTAAAGCCACAAGGAAAACATACATACAATCTATACAAGGCAACACATAACATCAAAGAAGTATAATACAACATATACACTTTTAAGCCAAACTATAAAAGACATTACAGTAAACTACATAGAGTCACACATACATTTACTTCTTTGCATATCCATCATTATTTAACCTTGTTCATGACCCCAATCTTAGCCTACTAGTGCAATGTACATGTGAAACCCCATAACCACACATATACTTAGTTAACTCTTCATGATACCATAAACCATAACATTCAATTCGTACATCAATATAGCAAGTAAAGACAACTTCAATCATGTCAATACAAGAACCTCATCATATAGTCATTTAGACCAACATCATACATATAGATTCATACCATGCACATCTTTATAACAAGTAGTCCAATACTATAAAGTCATACATAAAGAATCATATACATAGATACATGCATTAGAACACCTTCCTAGAACTTCCTAAGGAGCTACTTGTGCAATGTCTAGATGGGTTCATTACTTCCATCTATCCTAAGTAACCTCCCTTAAGTCATTCTAGTTAGGGTCCTAGTCATTTACTTCCACTGTCCATTTTACTTTAGGGAAACTATAGCCTTAACCGACACTAAGACCATGGGTGCTAAACATGGAATTTGGTGTCATCCCCTAACACCAAAAAGAGGGCATCTTACTTGCCAAGGTAAAACATATATCATGCTAGCATATTAGGTGATATCCCTTGCTAGATCCTATGTGAAAAGCATAGTTTATGGAACTTTGGGGAAATCATGGAAACATCAACTCTACACCCTTTGTTGGCTCATGAGGCTATCCACCCCATGAGGACCGTTAGTGGACCCTCTAGCTTTCCCTACTTAGGAAGGTGCCACCCCCTCATCTACAAGTTCACTCGGTGCTAAGCTAAGTTTCCTTTTTATGAAAAAGCCTTTATTAACATTTCTTTTATAAAACATAGGCTTAGGAGAGTCATCCCCTCATATGCTTAGCTCATAGGTCATAGATGAGAGTTCATCAACTTAATTCATGTGAGAAATACTTTCACATGGACATAACATATGTAAAGCACCATCTAGTTAAGGATACACTTGCGTACACCTTTCAAGGCTTCCTCTATTGACTAGACCATCTTTCATGTGTGGGTGTATACATATACGTGAGCAAACCTTTCACATAACACATTAAGTCACACATGTTCATACATCATATTCATACATATAGAAACCAAAACTAGAACTATCCTATCAAGGTACACATGTGCAATGCATAGGCAATGTCCCATACCCTTGCCCATACTAGTACACCTATCAAGTCATCCTAGTTAAGGAAACACATATCATACTTTCATAAACGTCATCTTAACATGCATAGTAGTAGACATTAGTGAATATGAGAACTACCTTTCATTAGACACTATAAACCTTTACTACCCATAAGCATGCCTAAAAGTGTGAGTGTGTGTACATTGGTCACATGATGACATAATGGCTATCAACAACATATTGAGGCAGCCATCCTCTTAGACAACAATACTCTTCAAGCTTAGACCATACAACACACAATAGCATAGGAAACAAGTTAACTTCATGGAACACTTTAAGACTCCTATCATTTACTATTCACACATTCACATAGGGGTACATGGATAGGGATCATCAACCATTATCACCTAAGACATGGCAGCACCTACACATGACATTACACAACCCTTCACATGCTCATAACGATAGTAACATAACCTAGATTCACAACTCAAATAGAAGACTAGGCACAAGTTACACATAAGGTAGTCATCATAACCACTCGTTCATATATTCATCAAATTGTCTTCAAGGACATAGTCAACACATATATAACGACATAAATTAAACACCGCCACCATAAGTGGACCATACCACACAATACCATACAAGGCTTCATCAACATTATTATAGAAGAATAGAGAAGTAGAAGAGTAGAACAATTCTTACCAATCCTTTAGCCTTTGATCATCTTTGACCATTACTACTCTTTCATAGATAATCAAGTATAGGGCAGTAGCTTAAGTTCCATATTCATACATGAATTCAATTACAAGCTACTACAAGGTCATACTACAACTAGCACAACACCTTAGCATACTAGAAGGTATAAGAACATAGACCATTAGCTAATTTCACTTACATGGATTATAGATCATATTGCATAATTAATATCAATCTAAGGCATTAGCTAATCATACACTTAGTCATAAAGAAATCATGCTTAAAGCACTTCAAGATCAAGCTACAACATAGGCATTAGGCTTGTCAATTTGCTAGACTGTAGAGAGGAATTAACCAACACTATTGATTCTCTAAGGCCTTGATCATCAATAAAATTTTAACAATAATGTACATTATAGGCAGCAGCTAGGTAGATCACTATATCAAAGGAATCATGCTTCATCTATCCACAATTAAAGATATCATCATATACATAGTATTATCAATCGATAGGCTAGAAGAGACTAGATCAATTCACATAAGACATCTTTACTTCAATCATACAAGATTCATATTCATAATTCAAACATGATATTAACCTAGAACAGTAGATACAACCAACTTTAACATGATCGAAATCCACATTAATTCGTTTAAAAACCAATGTTACAGTGAACTATGGAAAGTAGGCTAAACATGCTCAAATCTTCATACATTGATCCTCATGGATCCTGCAACATCAATTCAACATAAATTCATGTAAATAATAATATATACAATCACTTCAACGTAATAGAATCATAATTCAATCGATAGCAATTCAAGATCACAAAGCCCATGCAAGGCTAAATCGTTTTGGTGAAGGAGCATGGGTTCATCAAGAAATTGGAGTAAAAATCATGTTAAAACCACTGTATTAACTTCAATTAATCATGATTCAATCGTTCAAAACCTTTTTATAAAGAACCCATGGCAGATTGAAGAAGACATTGGTTGATCATATTTTTCTTCTTTGAAATCTTTGAGAATGGCTCTCTAGATGAAAAGATAACTAGAGATGAAGATCACCATACCTTAATATTCATGAACACCTCTAAAACCTGATGATTCAACCACGAAAATCCAAGATCCAAGCAGCTCTTGAGCTTCACCAACAATGGTGATTTCTAGGGAGTGGATTTTAGAAAGAAAGGTTATTACGTGTGTATGGGATTGGGAATGGGTTAATAATGTTTTGAATGACTTATATAAACCCAAAATAAGATAAATTAACGTATTATAGTCAGGTTAGGACGTGGGTTGAATTTCTCATTCACCCCTTAATTAAAATAGACGTAGACACTAACTTACAGGCCACTATCGACGGAGCAATCGACTGGCCGTCCTTTGGATTCCGTCGACTGGTCCTTAGCCAAATTTTGGTTTGAGACCTGCCCAAGCTAAGTAAAAATGGACTATACCTCACCAATGGTCCATTTGTTGACCAACTGGCCGTTGTTTGGTCCGTTGATTGACACTGCCAAGGCAGTGTCTCGACCAGCCATGGGCCCTTCTTGTGGGGCCTTTTACGGGGCCCTTTAGATGTCGTACGTACCCGGACATTTCAAACATAAATACAACCCTTAACAAGTTTTAGACATTCCACAAAAGTTTCACCCAAAACAAACACCTGCAACTCGTCCAAACAGGCTAAGCCCCATCAAGACACACTTTGAGTGTCTTAAGGGCTATCTTCCGAACGCCTTGGATGTTCTTGGTAGTTTGACCTCCAAACTTCACAGAACTTCATATACTACCATTTGAAATCATTATAAAACATTTTGACTTCATAAGCTCATGCATTACACATAATCACTTAGAACCACATACGAGGCATTTAGGTGACTTAGTCGTCGAATGTTTCGGTCGACTCTTGACGTTTGACTTCCAAATCACCTCAAACTTTATACACTGCCTCTAAACCATATTATAAGTCATTTTAGGACCTTATAATAATAAGACGAACACATTAGGCTCTAGACACCCTAACTCATTTTGGGGGTCTTACAATATCCCCCACTTGGGAACATTCGTCCTCGAATGACACTTAGAACACTTTAATCACAACAAGGACTTCAATGCATTATAGAGTAGTTCATCTTATTCATAACATCATCACATAAAAGTCAATTCACCAAGCTTACAAGGAACACCACTTCACACCATTTAGCACTCAATGCACACAAGCAAGCAAAACTTCAATTCACTCACCCCTTAATGCATTAATCAAAGAGGCTCTTATCATGTTCATAGGAGGAACGTCCTTCTCCTAATCATAACCTGGTCATTACAAATTCTATTCATTAAGAGATCATCTCGCAAGGCCACACATAGGCAGATTAAAATACATACTCAAAAGCTATTTAAGCACTCATACTTCAATGCACATAGACTTGAGTAAGGTAGGTGGACAATTGATTCTTATAAGTTAGACCTAGTAATATGAGGTTCATACTCAACCATACCTTTATTAGTTGTGTCCATGGAGGAATGTCCATCTCCTCAACACACTTACATGTATCATGAGCTCACACCCAAGCAAATGCACAAAGGCCATCTTTACGGTAATATGAGAATTTCTCAACCTTTAGATTAAGACATGATCATGATTTCTTCCTAGTGAAGTGTAGATGGTAAATCACACCAAGCACATCACAATAAATAGGAAGCTATTTCACACAATGTCAATTTTTAATATGGTACTCACCTTCACAGTAAGCATTGTTTAGGAATATCATACAATTTATAGGCACATACATAAATACTAAGCTAAACATGCTATCACTTTTCAAGAGTGAGCCTACAATCATGTTTTCCAAACCATACAAGTCACATAATTTTCGAGAGATTCCATATATTTCATTTTTAAAATATTCAAATTTTCATTATGAGGCTAAACCTTTCATATCACAAGTGACTAAAAATCAAGTTTCCTACTTTATCTCATGAAGTCAAGTGTGCCATTATCATGTTAGGATGTACAATACTCATGAGAAACATGTATTTAATCAAAATTTTAATTCATGCCCCTTTGAATCATAAAAATACCCTTAAGGTAATGTCAATCAATACATACTAAACATATAAAGTTCATACAATTCATACTTTATGCAAGACTCTATTCATGAACAAGCTCATCAAGACTTCATTAAATTCAAGATCAAGCAAAAATAGAAGTTCAAGGTAGAAAATTCCTATAACCTTACTACTCCATCACCATCCCCCACTTAGGGTAAACCTAATTAAGAGCAACTTAACCCAACCTTAAGAGTATCTTAACTTAAAAACATTCATATTTCAGCAATTACAAGTGATTACCATTTAAAAGGATTTTACAGTAAGTCAACATAGTAACACCCAAGGTATTCTAAACCTTATCATTTTAGGCAAATCATCCTCAATCATCAAGTTAGATCATACCATTCAACCACATAAGGTTTTCATACATTACCATAGCCATTAAGGTCATTCAACATTAGGGATAACAACAGGGAGACTTAGCCACAAAATTTCTTCTATCCCCTAGAACATTACAGTAAGGTGACTTCTAGGTCACTAAAACCCACATCATCACTCTACCAAGTCATGCATACTATGTTTACACCTAGGATCAACTATATACAAAGGACTCCAATCCATACTAGGTAATCATGCCTGTTCACACATCCCAACTAAGGCAACATTTGAAACATCATCCATATATTCAAAGGGACATAATGAACACCTTAAAACACATATTCTCAAGGTAGCGTGCTTTCATAGATAGTCAATTAGCATTTCAAGTTCAAATGATAATAGTAAGTCACCAATATGTAAAATCATATAGTAACGCACCATTTCAAAAGAAACTCATGTCAACCATAATAACTTCTAACATGCTTTAACTATATCATGACATGCATTTTCAACATAATATGCTTATTCACATAAATCTCATCCATAGCCATAATTGGCATCACATCATCAAAACATGCCAAAATTCACCTTCACACATACTCATTCAACCATAAAATCAAGTTAAGCATTAACTCACCTTTTCTCCCTCAAGCATAGAACAATCTCATCCAAGCAATCACATCTAAAAGACCACCGGACAAGAAAATATAAGAGAGAGATCTTATAGAGTTAAGTTCTATGGCACGATATGAGAATGATGAAGAAGGGAAATTTTATCGTCCTATATCCTCCCGTACCATTTGATGTGTCACGACTCACCACCAATGCTACGAGACTCTACTAGACGTGGCAATATGAGACTTTTAGAACCTAAGACCACTTTATAATCCTCATGCTCTGATACCACATTTGTCACAACCGAGGAGCACCCCCTAGAAGTAACATGGCGTACTTGACCTCTCGGAGGTCTTATACAAGCCCATAGTTATCATTCATCGCATTGACATAGTAAATTTAGCGGAAAATTTAAAACTTTTCATAGCACATCATATGCGAGAAACTTCATTTTGATATATAGATAAAACATAAGTCATAATACATATATAGACCTTAAGTCTCTTTGCCATCTTAGACTCAATAACTTTGGAGTACATTAGGGACACGGCCCATAAGACACATTACACAACTATACAATATTTAAAGACTTTACATTAAAGACATAAGTAGGAGATCCTTGAACTATAAGGATTCCTTTCATTGAGCTTGAGAATCATCTAGCAATCTCTTCACCATTCAAGACATCCTTTAAGCATCCATAACCTACACTTTGTGTAAAAAGTAGAGAAGAATGGGATTAGCAAAAGAATGTACAAAGTATGGCAACCATGCAAAAACATGCATTTAAAAGGGACATCTTCTTTGAAAATCATACTTCATGCTTTTTGAGTAAATCTTCATAAAACCTTTAACCAATAGCATTTATATCACTCACATACATCATATAAACATATTCAAAGACCAAATATTACATAAGATCACATATAGGATTTATTACATTTTTAAACCACTTTACAGTAAGCTACCTTTACCTTACAGTGAACCCTTTTTCCTTTTAACTCATCAACCATCCAAGTAACATCTAGTGATACTAGGTGCAATGCATCACCCTAAGGTTGTAAAGACCCGAATTCTGGAATCCAAATCGCCGCCGGCATTGTTGACCTCTCAGAGGTCGCAGACAAGCCTCATCTTGCATTCATCACATTCACCTAGTTAAATTTGCGGAAAATTTAAAACTTTTTATATGTATGAAGTTTACTTAGACATCATATAGTCATTATGTATTCAACATTATATACTAAGCTCAACATCAATAGACAACCATCTAATATCAATAACATTTCAAAGCAAACGATGAATAAAATATATATTAAGTTGCCAAAACGGCCTAACATCAAAAGGTTCGAAATCAAATGTGAAAGAAACGCTAGGGACAACATCCACTAGCTATGTCTATATCTAAAGCTGGACTAATGCGTGTAGCATTCTCGAACTCAAGAGGACCTACCAAATGGTCTAGAGAAACGCTGAAGTCCAAACCGCTGCAAGTGTCGTCAATCTATCCTCTGACCTGCACCTATAAAAATAGTAAATAGTAGAGGGTTAGTACACCACTTGTACTAAGTATGGGTGTATGCACACATACACATAAATCTATGCATGATCAATGAAAGCTCTTCCTAAGCAACATGTCATTTCTGAAAAGTCTAGTCATTAGACTTTCCTAATTCGTTATTTGTGAATTGTGGTATGAATATGATGTATTTTAATGCATTAAAAGCACACTACTTATTTTCTATATGATTGCAAGACATTATTATCATCAACATAATTTTAGAACCACTCGAGCGAAGATTGGAAATTTTGATCCTCCAAACCCGAGTGCTCTTTCTTTGGGACTTAGTTTATTTTTCAGTCTTTTTCTTCTTGTTGTTGTATAGTTTATTTTTCAGTCTTTTTCTTCTTGTTGTTGTGTAGTTCAATAATTACTTTGGTCCTATGTTTTACTTACAAGTGCAATGATTCATTGTAGTCCCATACCCACAATGAATCGATGTAAGTAATCCAAGGACTAAGGAATGATTTCCCTACCTTATAGTGAGTCATTCTTTACACTATATATTCATTACATTTCATAAGCCATTCTCTATTGATCATGTCATTTATTTCATTACTTTCATGTTAGGGAAGTTGTGGGGTATTTAGTTAACGTTATGTTTCTACTTCCCTTTATTGGCATCATATAAGAAGTCATTATATGCCACTCTTATTTGGCTTTGCCCATTATTTGCTGAAACTTCATGAGTGTGATATTGGCAATTGACATTCTTAAGATCTTCTTCATTGCTCACTTTGAACATACATTCCATCATCATCATCATTCTCACTTTCATAGAGACATCTTAGGGAATAAGATCATGCGAGCTAACATGAAATCCAGTGTCTGTCCCACATCAAAAAGGGGTGATTCACCGGTTAAAATGAATCTAGATCATGTGAGCTACTCATGAAATCCAGTGTCTGCCCCACACATGGAAAGGGGTGATCCCCGGCTAAGGCGAATCCATCTCAAGTGTTCACTCCACACCGAAAAGAAGTGGCTCACGACTATAGTGAACCAAGAACATATCGTGATCATTAACCGACATAGATAATGTGAGCTAAACATGAAATCCAATGTCTGCCCCACACCGAAAAGGGGTGGAATCACTGATCAAAGTGAAATCGAACATGCCTAGCTCGCTTAGGTGGAAACCACTGGCTAGTTCCTATGTTGGCTAGACATAGTTCAAAGACTAGGAGATTTAGGGAGACCCATACCCACCTTGGTGGACAATCTCATCTTCATGAGAATTACGTGAACCTCCGCCCTTCCCGAAAGAAGGCATCACCACTCATAACTAGCCTATCGATGCTGTGCTCACTTTCATTATCTTCTTTATCTTTTAGAGTTGACTCAAGTATTGTGGAAGCTTGCTTCTAGATTGAGATTTACTTACTCTTTTGATGACTTGTCATCCTTACATTACATTGATGAAATGCGAATTGTCCTTACATATCATCCTTATTTTACATTGATGAAATGTTAATTGTCCTTACATATCATCCTTACTTTACATTGATGAAATGTGAATTGTCCTTACATATCATCCTTATTTTACATTGATGAAATGTGAATTGTCCCTACATATCATCCGTAGGTGTTAATGAGACTAGTCTCACACAATCTAACACCTTCATTCGTGAGTAACCTTTTAACATAGTAGCTTAGGTGTAAGTAAGACTTGTCTCACTTTCTTTAACACCTCATTCTGGTCACTTATTTAGTTTAGACCCCTTTAATTATGTTATAACTCACGTTACTTCTTTATTTTAGTGTAGTAGATTCGTTTCATCGTTTATGGACGATGAGCACTTCTTTCATTGAGTTACATATGTTCATAGTTCATTCTTTTAGAGCATGTTGGGAGTTGTCCCAATGAATGACATGCCCTTGGTTATGGATTAATTGAATTACTTTAGAAGTGCTTATAATATCATTTGATATTATAACTACACAAGATTGGCATATGATTAGTATTGGCATAAACTAGATTACATAACCATCTTTGTTGGCATAGGCCAATTTTACATTCTTTCATGCTTGGTTGGATATGTATATTCCTCATTAGCCAATCTTCTAATTATCAATCATAACATTATAGCCATTTGCATGCATCCCTTTTTGACAAAGTAGTGTTAGCCAATTTTATAGGCATCAGATAGTCAATTCATTCAAGATATTATTTCATAGTTGTCTTTCAAGCCAATCTTAGTTCATGACTTTAGGGTAACGTTCTTAAAACATATTGGACATCATCATATTAACATTTGATGACTATAACATCTTCATAACGTCACAACAACAGCAAGTCAACATTCGGCCAAAACACATAATTCACTTAACACATCACGGACGGAACTTAGCATATCATCGATTCTTAATTGACATGATAATATTACTTTGTGCGACTTACAAGCTCATAGGTTCATTAGGTATTCATCATTCAAGAACAATACATGTTAAGAACAGCCAACACCACATACCAACAACATGATCTCTAACCTACTCAATCATTGAATCGAAAAAGACACTAGGAACAAAGGAGTTCGACGAGAACATGCAAAACAACCTTAGTTTTAAAGATCTTTGAATCGTTGGAAAGAAAGTTCTCTTGGAGAAATAAGTACAGGAGAGAAACTTATACCTTATGTATATTGAATCTACGACGATCCCTTGTTGCACAAAAACCTTGAAATTGCCTAAAAAGCCTTTTCTCGTTCTACGTTCTTTGAATTTTTTGCTTTCTGCCTTAGGTCGTGAATACTAAGTGTTTTGATCATGATATCTACGTTTAGGAACTGATGTTGAATTATTCAACTTGATATTAATTAACTTAATTTATAAATTAATTAGTCAATTACTAAAATACACCTCCTAAGTTGACTAGACATAGGAGAACCATTGACTTAGTCAAATCTTGAAATTGGTGTTGACTATGGTTTCGGTCAACATTTTGACTTTATATTAATTAATTAAATCCTTAATTTAATTAATTTAGGGACCTATGGTAAGTACTAAAGTACCCCTAAGTCATTGGAACCATAATCAAACCTTTAGGACCGTCCTAGGTTAAGTACTAGGATGTTTCTTGAATTATACTAGGTTAGTGAAAGGATTTCGTTTTGACCATTTAAATTAATTAATTAAATGGCTAATTTAATTAATTAGGTGACCTAAGGTAATTAATAAAGTATCCTTAAGTCGTTAGGACCTTAACTAATCCTTTGGATCATCCTAGGTTAGGTACTAGGTTGTCCCTTTCTTGTCTTAACCGAAATCTGGAAATTTCCTTTGTAGTTTCGGTTTTAGCCCTTTTAAGTTGATTAATTAAATTGATAAATTAATTAATTAGGTAACCTAGGGGAATTACTAAAGTATCCCTAAGTTGTTAGGACCATAACTAACCTTTTGGAACATCCTAGGGTAGGTACTAGGTTGTCTCTTCAACTAGTACTAGGTTAGTCTCAACCCGGTTTAGTCCTAGGTTGTCGGGATCACTAGTGGGTACATTTAGGTTAGTTAGCCAGTTAGGAAAGTTAGTTAGGACCTACAGTTGGTTAGGAAGTTAGGTCCCACATGGAGGGACACATCCGCACATGCTGCCCCTTAACTACCCTAACCGAATTCGGTTAGGGTGGTCCCCTCCTATGGCCGATTCCCACATGCTTTGCCCATGTGCTTGCACATGGGTTGGTTGTACTTTCCTAACTAACTATTCTTGATGTCCTATTTGGAATATTTACTTGTTGTCCCAAGGACCCTCACTATGTCCTTGGGCACTGCTTAATTTACATGATCATTTTAAATGGTCATATGCTATGGTACTAGGCTTGACACTTGGATGCCTAGTACTTCATATGATTGTAATGAAGCTATTGCATTTTAGCCTAGGGTGTTTATTGCAGGTACATTTCTTAAACAAGCTCATTAATACATAGAAATTTTGGCTAACTTCTACTATGCCCAATATTTTGCTTATTTGGGTATTATATAGAAATTGGCTAATACTCCTTAGCCAATTTTCTATACTATGCCCAATATCTCTCAATATTGGGCATTGGAATGCCTATGTATCCCCAATATGCATTCTTAAAGACCTATTGGGCTCTTCACTAGACATGTGATTTTCCAGAATTTTACAAAGGCCACAAGGAAAACATACATACAATCTATACAAGGCAACACATACCATCAAAGAAGTATAATACAACATATACACTTTTAAGCCAAACTATAAAAGACATTACAGTTAACTACATCAAGTCACACATACATTTACTTCTTTGCATATGCATCATTATTTAACCTTGTTCATGACCCCATTCTTAGCCTACTAGTGCAATGTACATGTGAATCCCCATAACCACACATATACTTAGTTAACTCTTCATGATATCATAAACCTTAACATTCAATTCGTACAGCAATATAGCAAGTAAAGACAACTTCAATCATGTCAATACAAGAACCTTATCATATAGTCATTTAGACCAACATCATACATATAGATTCATACCATGCACATCTTTATAACAAGTAGTCCAATACTATAAAGCCATACATAAAGAATCATATACATAGATACAAGCATTAGAACACCTACCTAGAACTTCCTAACGAGCTACTTGTGCAATGTCTAGATGGGTTCATTACTTCCATGTATCCTAAGTAACCTCCCTTAAGTCATTCTAGTTAGGGTCCTAGTCATTTACTTCCACTGTCCATTTTACTTTAGGGAATCTATAGCCTTAACCGACACTAAGACCATGGGTGCTAAACATGGAATTTTGTGTCATCCCCTAACACCAAAAAGAGGGCTCTTACTTGCCAAGGTAAGACATATATCATGCTAGCATATTAGGTGATATCCCTTGCTAGATCCAATGTGGAAAGCATAGTTTATGGAACTTTGGGGAAATCATGGAAACATCAACTCTACACCCTTTGTTGGCTCATGAGGCTATCCACCCCATGAGGACCGTTAGTGGACCCTTTAGCTTTCCCTACTTAGGAAGGTGCCACCCCCTCATCTACAAGTTCACTCGGTGCTAAGCTAAGTTCCCTTTTTATGAAAAAGCCTTTATTAACATTTCTTTTATAAAACATAGGCTTAGGAGAGTCATCCCCTCATATGCTTAGCTCATAGGTCATAGATGAGAGTTCATCAACCTAATTCATGTGAGAAATCCTTTCACATGGACATAACATATGTAAAGCACCATCTAGTTAAGGATACACTTGCGTACACCTTTCAAGGCTTTCTCTATTGACTAAACCATCTTTCATATGTGGGTATATACATATATGTGAGCAAACCTTTCACATAACACATTAAGTCACACATGTTCATACATCATATTCATACATATAGAAACCAAAACTAGAACTATCCTATCAAGGTACACATGTGCAATGCATAGGCAATGTCCCATACCCTTGCCCATACTAGTACACCTATCAAGTCATCCTAGTTAAGGAAACACATATCATATCATGCATAATAGTAGACATTAGTGAATATGAGAACTACCTTTCGTTAGACACTATGAACCTTTACTACCTATAAGCATGCGTAAAGTGTGAGTGTGTGTACATTGGTCACATGATCACATAATGTCTATCAACAACATATTGAGGCAGCCACCCTCTTAGACCACAATACTCTTCAAGCTTAGACCATACAACACACAATAGCATAGGAGACAAGTTAACTTCATGGAACACTTTAAGACTCCTATCATTTACTATTCACACATTCACATAGGGGTACATGGGTAGGGATCATCAACCATTATCATCTAAGACATGGCAGCAATTACACATGACATTACACAACCCTTCACATGCTTATAACGATAGTAACATAACCTAGATTCACACCTCAAATAGAAGACTAGGCACAAGTTACACATAAGGTAGTCATCATAACCACTCGTTCATATATTCATCAAATTATCTTCAAGGCCATAGTCAACACATATATAACGACATAAAGTAAACACCGCCACCATAAGTGAACCATACCACACAATGCCATAAAAGGCTTCATCAACATTATTATAGAAGAATGGAGAAGTAGAAGAGTAGAACAATTCTTACCAATTCTTTAGCCTTTGATCATCTTTGACCATTACTACTCTTTCATAGATAATCAAGTATAGGCAGTAGCTTAAGTTCCATAATCATACATGAATTCAATTACAAGCTACTACAAGGTCATACTACAACTAGCACAACACCTTAGCATACTAGAAGGTAGAAGAACATAGACCATTAGCCAATTTCACTTACATGGATTATAGATAATATTGCATCAATAATATCAATCTAAGGCAGTAGCTAATCATAAACTTAGTCATAAAGATATCATGCTTAAAGCACTTCAAGATCAAGCTACAACATAGGCATTAGACTTGTCAATTTGCTAGAGTATAGAGAGGAATTAACCAACACTATTGATTCTCTAAGTCCTTGATAATCAATCATATTTTAACAATAATGTACATGCTAGGCATAATCTAGGTAGATCACTACATCAAAGGAATCATGCTTCATCTATCCACAATTCAAGATATCATCATATACATAGTATTATCAATCGATAGGCTAGAAGAGACTAGATCAATTCACATAAGCCATCTTTACTTCAATCATACAAGATTCATATTCATAATTCAAACATGATATTAACCTAGAACAGTAGATACAACCAACTTTAACATGATAGAAATCCACATTAATTCGTTTAAAAACCAATGTTACAGTGAACTATGGAAACTACGCTAAACATGTTCAAATCTTCATACATTGATCCTCATGGATCCTTCAACATCAATTCAACATAAATTCATGTAAATAAAAGTATATACAATCACTTCAACGCAATAAAATCATAATTCAATCGATAGCAATTCAAGATCACAAAGCCCATGCAAGGCTAAATCGTTTTGGTGAAGGAGCATGGGTTCATCATGCAATTGGAGTAAAAATCACGTTAAAACCAATGTATTAACTTCAATTAATCATGATTCAATCGTTCAAAATCATTTTAGAAAGAACCCATGGCAGATTGAAGAAGACATTGGTTGATCATATTTTTCTTCTTTGAAATCTTTGAGAATGACTCTCTAGATGAAAATATAACTAGAGATGAAGATCACCATACCTTAATATTCATGAAGACCTCTAAAACCTGATGATTCACCCACAAAAATCCAAGCTCCAAGCAGCTCTTGAGCTTCAGCAACAATGGTGGTTTCTAGGGAGAGGATTTTGGAGAGAAAGGTTCTTACGTGTGTATGGGATTGGGAATGGGTTGATCACATTTTGAATGACTTATATACACCCAAAATAAGCTAAATTAGCCTATTATAGTCAGGTTAGGACGTGGGGTGAATTTCCCATTCACCCCTTAATTAAAAAAGATGCAGACAGTAACTTACAGGCCACCATCGACGAACCAATCGACTGGTTGTAGGTCAGTCTACTGGCCGTCCTTTGGCTTCTGTCGACTGTTCCTTAGCCAAAGTTTGGGTTGATACCTGCCCAATATAAGTACCAATCGACGAGACCTCACCAACGGGCCGTTGGTTGGCCAACTGGCCATCGTTTGGTCCGTCGATTGACACTGCCAAGGCAGTGTCTCGACCAGACTTGGGCCCTTCTTATGGGGCCTTTTGCGGAGCCCTTAAGACGTCGTACCTGGACGTTTACAATGTAAATACAACCCTTAACAGGTTTTATACATTCCAAAAAAGTTTCACCCAAAACAAACACATGCAACTCGTCCAAACAGGCTAAGCCCCATCAAGACACAGGTTGAACGTCTTAAGGGCTATCTTTTGAACGCCTTGGATGTTCTTGGTCGTTTGACCTCCAAACTTCACGAAACCTCATATACTACCATTTGACATCATTATAAACCATTTTAATACTTCATAAGCTCATTTATCGCACATAATAACTTAGAACCACATACGAGGCATTTAGGTGACTTAGTCGTCGAACATTTCGGTCGACCCTTGACGTTTGACTTCCAAATCACCTCAAACTTTATACACTGCCTCTAAACCATATTATAAGTCATTTTAGGACCTTATAACATTAATACTAAGAAATTCGTCTCTAGACACCCTAACTCATTTTGGGGGTCTTACAATGAAGTCTCTAAAACTATGAGGGATGTCAGGACAATATCCATAATCATCCTAACAACTGCAAAATACTAAAAGCAATGTAAAAAGGGATCCTCCGGAAATTAATGAGGCTCACCAAATGACTTTGAATTCTAAATTAGAATCCCCTGAAAAGTAAGGAGGCTCACCAAATGACTCCGAATGCTCAACCTGATCAACGAGGCACTTGATTTGATCCTATTTACTTGTAAATGCATAATAAAATGATGTAGGTCAATGGCGCCAGTACATTTAATGAACGAGCATGCAAGGGGGATTCTAAACAGAACATAAGCTTGAATTAGAACTGAAGGAACTTACCTTGTCTCAACTCAACTCTACTCAATTCAATATAAAGCAGTAATAAAGATGCAGTACATAGAAAAACATGAAGATAAGAATTTAGTGCATTCGAAAACACAAAATAAATCAATTTGTATATGAAAATACAAGTAACTTTGTGTATATAAGAATATAATATATTTCTCTGGAATTTTCTCTAACCGACAACCATCTTTGGGAGCCTAAGTGACATTCAACGTCTTGCCTCACGCTGTAGGGCCTTCCTATGCCTTTTCGGGGGTATAGAACCTAACTCACTAAGTGGATCCACTAGTCTATTCTAAATCATTAATGAATAATCTATAAAGTATGACTCTTGTATACCCATGTTGGCTACATGGTTTATGAAGACTTTGAATTATCTGAACTTAAATATGTCCCCAAATTGGTGCTTAATACTACTCAAAAAATATACTAGATAATTTTTGTAACAACGTAACTCTTTGTGTTGTTTAAGATTATTACTCAAAAACTAGCTTGAAATCTCTCTTGGAAATTGGTGGTTCTCTTCTTTTGTAAATGTGAAAACATTTTAGCTCTTGAGAATACTTAGTTCTCATATAATCTTTTGAAGAAAAACATCACTCTTACTCTTACTCAACTCAATGCTCAAGTCTTATAAACAAGTTTAAAACTTTCGTAAATGACTTTGAAAAGACTCTAAGAACCTCTAGACTTGTCTCTCAACCCTACCTTGAATTTTAATTATGAGTTCAAGGTTATTATTTGCAAAAGGAATGATATCATGATGATTAGAAGTGTTTTTGGATAGTTAAACATTATAAATAATCAAAATATAATTATCTGGAAGCAAGTCCGCGATGCATAGATGCATTTTAATATTTGGTTGTTAAATAAATTTTGTGGCACAAAGGTCTGCGACCTCTCTACGACGTGGAGAAAAATTCTGTAAAAACCGAGAGGTAGGTCCACAACGCGAACTGGATTTCCAATTTCACCCAACTTTTTCCTTCTTCATTTTTCAACCCCAATTTGCCTAAATTCGATTCTATTTCTCAATTTCTCTTTTGATTCAGATACCCAATATATATACACAAGAATCTATCCAGCGTCTCTAAATCGACATGATTTCCTCAAGAAATTAACAATCCCAACTTAACTCAAGAACGAAAGCCAATATTCAAGAACACAATTCAAAATCATCAACTTTCAACTTTCTAGAACGAATTTCACTGCAATAAATATGATAGGTGTGTGGGTGAACAAATACAACACTTTGAAAGTCTCACATACCTCTAAAGGGAACAACCCTTGGCGAAATCCGTAACCAATCCTCAAGAAATCGATGAACCTTGGCTTTTTCTCCTCTTTTCTCTTCTCTCAAAGCTCTAGCATAATTTTATTAAGCATAAACTGAACCAATTGAGTTTTCCCAAATAAATTATTAGAAACAAATTTAATTAATCGGGTAAAGAAAAGACCAAAATACCCTTCAAAAATTTGGGTGACTTTCCTTTTTTTAGATAGCCTTACTTCAAAAAGGCAAATCTCCCTCACACAAACTCAAAAATAAGAAAACACGGTAGAGTTGGAAAGATAATTCAAAGACCTTTCATATGATATCTTGTATCTCACCTAACTCATCTTGTTCTAGGAGTTATGATCATTTGAAGTTGACCCTAAACTCATACTTCATATAACTTGACAAAATTTTCAAATTTAATTATTTCCAAAAATGGTTTCTTTCTCATTCTAGTTCTTTCAAGTTGCGGGTAGGGGGGGGGTTACAACTTCGATTTACAAATGAGTTCATAAGGATTTTAAGAGCTATCTATGTTAAGAGAACATTTTTGAGTAATACTCTCAAAGTTTGAGGATGAGTTAATGTTTTATACATATTAGCATGAGTTATATTATTTGGAGTAGTATTGAACACCGATATGGGGACGAGTTCAGACAACTCAAAGTCCTCATAAACCATGTAGCCAACGTGCAGAGAAAGGGCCATACTTTTTAGATGATTCCTTATTTTTTTTAAGCATAGCTTGGTGGAACCACTTTGTTGAGGATGTATTATACTCCGGCAAGATATATGACAGTTCTGGCTGCATGGGCGAGACATTGTTTCATCTCATAGCTTATAGTGAAAGTTTTCGGTTAGAGAATCTCCCAAATAAGATTTATTATTGTATTTTTACATACAATTGAGTTTTTACTGTATATTTACATACAATTGAGTTATTATCTACTGTTTTGAAACCTTTCTATATATTTCATCTTTTATTGCTGCTTTATCATTGAGTATATTAAGTTTATTATCTTTGAGTTATGTATCATAGAGTTGAATATCTTATCCTTGCGTTGAAGTGTCTGTCACTGAGTGGGGTTTTGCGTTGAGTTTAGTGAGTTTGAGAAGAGGTAATGTATGCTTATTTTCTATAAATTCAAGATTATCTTTATGCTTTAGAATCTTGTTACATGCTCGTACATTTCATGTACTTGTGGCATTAAGCCTGCATCAGTTTACGATGCAGATAGAGGTATTCAGGGTAATCAACATATGATATGTGGAGACCATTTGCAGTTCGAGTTACCCTTTGTGAGCCTTCTTTCTTCCATAGGGTTCCACTTTTCTTTTAGTTTGTAACGATGTTGTAGGTCTTGTCCCGATAATCCTTTTGTAATTATAGAGGCTTCATAGATAGTTTAAAAGTCGAGGAGTCTATTATTATTCCCTTTGTTGTTTTAGTGCTTTGAGTTCATAATGCATTTAACTAATACTTGTTAAATTATTTTCAGATGATTATTGGGGTCTAGTTTAAATTAAGTTTTTAAAGTTTTTTTTTGCATCACAAGTTTTCATTTTGCTTGAGTAAATCTTTCACTGCGTAATGAGCTAGAACAATGAATCACTTGGGAACCAACAATGATTTCCGAGTGCTAGGTATGTCTAGGGTGTAGGCTCAGGCTGTTATAGATTCCACGAAAAATTACACAGAAATATCGAATAAGAGGATCAATCAACTACGCTCTAATACTAATGAAAGAAATTTGGACCAAAAACAATAGTATGTGCATAAGCAAAATATGTTGAATTCACTACCAACTAGAAACTGCCTCAAATTAACTTTGTATCTCACGGAAACATAGTCCAATATCACAAAATAAGTGTCTTCTTAGTGTGTTGATTGAATACTGAAAATAGATAATTTTTAGTTTATTTTCTCTATTTTTCTTTTTTGTCTCACGTTCTCAAAGAAGAAGTCTTCTACTAGAAGGAGAAGTTGAATTATAACAAACTCTTAACTTTTCCCTCTTATTTCAAAAAATAGAATTATCCTTCATTTTTTTATTTTAGAAATTAAATAAAATCGGGCCTAGCCAGGTAAAAATGTGTCAGATCAGGTTAGTTCACATGGGCGAGCCAAAAAACATACGTATAATGAAAATAATAATATCTACAATGTAGACCTTTAAGAGTTTTATATATGGGGAAATTTTCTCAAAACAGGTTTATTTTTTTTTCAATAGAAGTTTTGTAATATGTAGTCCAATTGGTCAAACCATATATATATAATAATATAATGTTTTTAATATATATTTATCTCTCATCTAATTTATCATCATATTACCTGCAATTATAAGCTTCCATATGACGTCCTGATTCTTTCAAACCTAACAATATGTTACATAGTAACCCGATAAGATGCCATGATTTTGTTGATTGCACAATACATGGTGTCATTAAACCTAAGAATATTGTTAATTAAAAGGGTAGAACTGCATTTATTCTGATTTCGAGTTTCTTTCGTTTTTGTTGATACGGTCAAGAACAAACTACGACTTGAATCATTATTTATTGGTTCTTCATGATTATGACAGTAACTTCCTGTAACACCCCGGAAGTTCAATAACTTAGACTAGAGCCTCAACTATTAAATAATGATTATAATGATGTTTCCAAACCTAGACTATTGTAATGAACTTGATTTAGAAGTATTAGAGCCTAAACGTCAAAGGACGACCTTGACGTCCGAAAACTAGCAAATTAAACTAGTAGACGTTCTTAGTCTTGTGAAGGTTTGAGAGTGTCGTATGAAGTCTAAAACTTGTAAAAATACTTTAAATAGGTAAAATAATGTTTATAGGGTCAAAACTTTCAGTTACGACTGCCCAAAGACCACCCAAAGGGTTCTTGAGGAGGACCCAAGCATTGGCATGTAGGCTGCCAAAGCAGCCTGCAAAACAAAGCATATGTGAGGGTTCCTGCGTGTCGCACAGCCCACACTTAAAGTTCAAAAAGTGCCTCACGATGAGGGGCCTTCACGAGGCTCACTACCTCAAGTTGGATTCCTAGCAAAAAGATTTGGAAGTGCCACCGCGACGCGTAGCGATGTCCCAGATTTGATCGCGTCGTTTTAAAGTCAAATTGACTTCACAAAGACCTAATTATGTGAGGGGTATTTTGGATATTTTAGGGGAGGGTTATATATTGATTTAGGATCAGTTTTAAGTCATTTTTACCCACCCAAATAAATTCCCTAAATAACTCTCACTTCTCTCTAAATTCTCGCTCTACTCAACCTCCATTGAAGAGCATTGTAAGCTTGGAGAAGAAGACCAAGTTCTCAACATTTCTACTCAAATAAGTGGATAAAGTCTTCATTGAGGTATGGATTCTTCACTCTTGGGATTCCTTTCCCCAAGAGGTCATTCAAAGTTGATTTCTAAATCCCGCCATAAATCAAGGGTTTTCTCTACACATGGGTTTCCTTCTAAAACTAAAATTGATGATCAATTATGACGAATTATGATTACTTAGGATTGGTTATGAGTATATTAATGGTTAATTGTTGTTATTTAATCCAAATTCTATAGGATCCATGTTCTTCCCTAAATTCCATAAATGTTGGATCTTGTTTGATATATTACTTGAAGATGATGAGTATATGAGTTGTTATATTGGTGTTACTTGTATTAATTCTTCATGGACTTACATATAGCATGAATTGATTGGGTTTTTGATATGGTTCTTGAAGATCCCATGAATGTCCCTTTTTACTTAACTAGTACTTATGAATTAGGTTGAATGATGATTAGGGATGAAGTAATTGAATGTGTTAATTCCTAATTTAAAATTATACGATGATGTTGATTGAATTGTTGGTTGAAGATCATTGACTTGAGGGTGATATAGTGGATGAGATTCTTGGAAACTATTGGTAAGAATTTCAAGATCATGAATACTTTACTTCAGTTATGTTGGTCTATTGATCATGATGATGTTCAATTGACGTATGAATATGTGAATAGAATAGTAAGCTGATAAGATGATGAATATCATAGCATGTTATGTGATGAATGTGAGATGATAATAGGGGTATGCTTATGCAAAATTAAAAGTAATTGTCTTTTGTGCCTTACTATTATGACTATGATGTGATGATCTCACTTAATGTTGGGTTGTGATGAAAGGAATTTCTCATTCTATACCTAAGAGCTATGATCATGATTATGCAAGGGGATTGTCTCCTAAGGCCTATACTATAAACTAATATTAAGGATGGCTTAAAGACATTTCAAAAGGGAATTTAGCTTAGCACCGAGCGAACTAGATATGAGAGGTGTTTTGGGAAGGTTGTTTCACCACTGATCTCATGAGATAGAGACTACAATGTGGTTAGCATAAAGAGGGTTTCCAATACTAATCTCCTAGTTCCATAACTATTTTTCCCCATAAGAAAACTAGCTAGTGGATCCACCAAGATGATACGATGATGTATGGTTCTAATATGGCAAGTAGAGCACCTTCTTTCGGTATAGGATTTCATGACAACGAATTCCATATTTAGCTCACATGGTCTATTATCAGTTATGAAGAATGTTTCTCAAAGTAAAATGAATGAGTGGAAGTAATAAGATGGACAATAACTAGGGTGTCTTAAGGGGTACTACTTAGTGTAGGTAAAGGTATGAGACTTTACCTATGCATTGCACTAGTGGACCTTAGGGGGACTCCTAGGAGGAGTTTTTATATGCTTATGTTATAATATAAATGTATAATGTCTACTCTATATGTAATGTTGATCTTATATGATGTTGGTTCCATTTGATGAAAATTATATTGGTCGAACTTGTTATGTATGACGATGACTACACATAATATGGTGTTATATGAGGTAAAGGCATCTCTAATGGTCTCTTTATTAGTTTATTTAGTTAATGTGGGTTTATGGGGATTCACATGAGAATTGCGCTAGTAGTCTTGTATGGGGATTGTGAGTAAGGGTCGTGTAATGTTTTGATGAAATGTTGATATGGCTTTGTGATGATGGTTTTATTTTATATGGATATGCATATGTCTTATTGATATTGTGACTATGAACTTGTATATGCTATTGGATTGTTCATAATAGCTTTTAAAGTAAACTTGGAATGTTTATACAAAAATGTCATTTTGTGCATGTTTTCCAAATGTTTTACTTGCATATATCCATACTTAGTACATGTGGTTTGTACTAACCCATATTTATTCTATTTCTACAATAATGTAGGTTCGGGCCATCGAAGGGTTTCAAGGCCATTTCAAGGAAGACTTGGATACTTCCCAAGTTGTTGGTGAGTCCTCAAGTCCGAGGATGATGCCACTATTCTAGCTTTACTATTTGATTAGTCTAAAGGCATTTGTTCTATTTCCTATCATGTAAAGACTATGGTGTATTCTCTTATAAGACTTTATTGTAATATTGTAAGGGCTATGTCCCAAATCTTGTACTTTTATAATAGATGGTTCTGTGTTTGACAATAGTAGACTATGTTGTTAAATGAGAAGTCTATGTATACTTTATTTGGAAAGTTTTAATTTTTCCGCATTTTCTCTAACATATGAAATATAATGATGTATGCTAAGGGCTAGTCTAAGACCTATTCGGAGATGAAGATGCCGATTACGTCTAGGGGTGCTCCCCGATCATGACATACATGGTATCGGAGCATGAGGTTGAATAATCTTAGGAATGATGTCTCACAAAACCACGTCTAAGTAGAGTCTTGTTCATGATTGTGAAGCGTGCCACTCTTATGAATGAGAGGCTATGTGATGCTTAGGAGATTCTCACTTATTTGGTACTCTTAAAGTCGTGCCTCAAGAGTCTGAACTTTACATGTCCCTTTCTTCTAATCCTTTTCTTGTGGTTATAGGCGATGACTACTAGAAGGGCAGCCGCAAGAAGGTTTGAAGAGGAGATTTCTAATGCAGGAGTTCCTCCCCATGACAAATAAGCTCCTCCTAAAGAACAAGCTCATCTAGGTGACCAAGCTCCGGTTAATCCTCCGGCTATGACATATGGAGAGATAAGGAAGACTTTCATCAACTTGAATCAAGCCATGAATAATCAAGATCAAGCCAACTCTACTCAATGTCAAGCTATGGCAGCTCAAGAAAACCGGGAAGTTGGACCCTGTGTGAACCACAATTCTAGTACCATGGCTTCTCGCTTGAGGGACTTCACAGGTTGAACCCTCCAATGTTCTTTCAGTCTAAGGAGAATGAAGACCCCCAAGACTTTCTAGCTGAGGTCTATAAGATCTTTTATGATATGGGAATGTGTTCAAATGAGAAGGCCGAGCTAAACGCCTATCAAATCAAGGATGTGGCTCAAACTAGGTACACTCAATGGAATGACAATAGGGCTTTGAAAGTGGGTTCCATAAGTTGGGAAGTCTTTAGGAGGGATTTTCTTTATCGGTTCTTCCCAAGAGAGAAAAAATAGGCAAAAGTGGAAGAGTTCATCAACCTTCATCAACGATGTGTGAGTGTGCAATAATACTCTTTGAAATTACTAAGTTGTCTAAATATTCCTCTTCTTTGGAGTCCAATCCTAGAGATGAAATGAATTATTTTGTGACGTCTGTGTCCGATGATCTTGTGGAAGAGTGTCGTTCGACGATGCTTCATGACAACATGGACATTTCTCGTTTGATGGTGCATGGTAAACAAGTTAAGGGGAGTAAGGTTAAGAGGAAGAATAGGGATGCTAAGAGGGCAAGATCCTATGAATAAGGTACTTCTAAGGGTAAGTTGGAAATTAAAGACAATCCTAAGTTCAAGAAGAGATTCTCCAACCAAGTTCCTTCTAAATATCCCAATGATCGCAAAGATAGGGTTTCTAACCCTAGGTCCCAAGGGGGAAGAAGTTGTAATTGACCAAGTGAGAAACTTACTAGTACCAAATGTGGTGAGAAACACATGGGTGAATGTGTAGCTGGAATGGATAATTGCTTTGGTTGTGGAAAGAGTGTCCATAACGTGAGATATTGTCCCATGCTTAAGGCTCGAGGAAAGAAGAGTAATCAGTCACAAGCAAGCGGTCCTTCCACCGATGCTCCTAAGAAATACCACTTATATGCTCTCCACTCTAGGGGTGATCAAGGGGATTCTCCCGTTGTTGTCATCGGTATGTTACAAGTGTTCTCCATTAATGTATATGCTTAACTAGATCCCTGTGCTACGTTATCTTTTTTAACTCCATTAGTAGCTAATAAATTTGATATGCTACCCCATATCATAGTCGAACCTTTTTTAGTTTCTACCCTGGTGGGTGACTCCGTTGTTGCTAACAGAGTCTATAAGATTTCTCCCATATTGTTGTCCAATAGGGTTACAATGGTCGATTTGGTATAACTTAATATGTAACTTTGATTTCATATTGGGGATGTATTGGTTACATGCTTGTTTTGCTTCTATTGATTGTAGAAAAAGGGTAGTTAAATTCCAATTTACTAATGAACTCGTCTTATAATGGAAGGGGGAAAACTCAATCCCTAGATGTCGAATCATTTCGTGTCTAAAAGCTTGTAAAATGATTTATAAGAGATTTCTTTACCATATTGTGAGGGTCAAGGACCTTGAGTCCGTAGCTCTTCCTTTAGAGGCATTACTCGTAGTGACGGATTTTCCAGAAGTCTTCCCCGATGACTTGCCTGGAATTCCTCCAGAATGGGAAATAGACTTCGACATAGATTTTTTGCCGGATACGAAGCCTATTTCAATCCCTCCTTAACGGATGGCTCCGGCCGAGTTGAAGGAACTAAAGATTCATCTCTAAGATTTACTAAACAATGGTTTCATACAACCAAGTATTTCTCCATGGGGTGCTGTGGTGTTATTCGTGAAAAAGAAGGATGGGTCACTTAGGATGTGCATTGATTATTGTCAAATAAATAAGGTCACCATAATGAAAAAATATCCTCTCCCTAGGATTGACAATTTGTTTGACCAACTCGAAGGAGCGAACTGCTTTTCGAAAATTGATTTAAGGTCATGGTATCACCAATTGAGAGTTAGAGGAGTAGACATGCCTAAAATGACTTTCCAAACAAGGTATTTTAATTATGAGTTCCTACTTATGTCTTTTCATCTAACCAATTCCCCGGTGGCTTTTATGGACCTTATGAATCCGGTGTTCTGGAATTATCTTGATTCATTTGTGATTGTCTACATTGATGATATCTTGGTATACTCTAAGAGTAAAGATGAAAACATGGGTCATTTGATGATAGTTTTGCAAGTCCTCAAGGAACATTAACTCTATGCTAAATATAGTAAGTGTAGATTTGGTTGAGATCGGTTGCTTTTGTTGGTCACATTGTTTCAAGTGAAGGTA
This sequence comes from Solanum sitiens, assembly GCA_016801875.1. Taxonomy (NCBI): domain Eukaryota; kingdom Viridiplantae; phylum Streptophyta; class Magnoliopsida; order Solanales; family Solanaceae; genus Solanum; species Solanum sitiens. The sequence goes on from JABWTJ010000156.1 coordinate 933,722, forward strand.
TAGAGGTTGATCCAAAGAAAAGGAGGCGGTTAAGAATTGGCCTAGACCTTTGACCCCAACTGATATGCAAAGTTTCTTGGGTTTAGCTGGGTATTATAGGAGACTTATTGATGGGTTTGCATCCATTGCTTCTCCTTTGAAAACCTTAACCCAAAAGAAAGTTATGTTTGAATGGTCCGAAGCTTGTGAAAGAGGCTTTCAAGAGTTGAAAGATAAGATTAACTATGCTCCAGTGTTGACCTTACCGAAGGGTACCGGAGGGTACCGGAGGGTACCGAAGGGTTTGTAGTGTATTGTGACGCTTCTCAAGTAGGTTTGGGTTGTGTCCTCATGCAACATAGTAAGGTGATAGCATATGCCTCTAGAAAACTCAAGGTGCATGAGAAGAAATATCCAACTCATGATCTTGAACTAGCGGCCGTAGTGTTTTCTTTGAAAATATGGAGACATTATCTATATGGTGTACATGTGGATGTGTTTACCGACCACAAGAGTCTTCAATATGTGTTAACTCAAAAGGAGTTGAATCTCCGACAAAGAAAGTGGTTTGAACTTTTGAAGGATTACGACATGAGTGTTCTCTACAACCCCAGCAAGTCCAATGTGGTTGTGGACACTCTAAGTCGAATGTAAATGGGTAGTGTAGCTCATGTTCTTGATGATAATAAAGAGTTAATAAAAGAGGTACATAAATTGGCTCGGTTGGGTGTTCGGTTGGAATATTCTCCACAAGGAGGTTCTATGGTTCATCATAATTCTGAATCATCTTTAGTGGTAGAAGTGAAATCTAAGCAACACCTTGATCCTCTATTGATGGTGTTGAAGAAATCAGTTCTTAGAAATTTCAATGAAGCATTCTCCCAAGGGGGATGGGGTACTAAGGTACCAAGGTAGATTGTGTGTACCAAATGAGGATGAACTAAGGAAACAAATTTCGGATGAGGCTCATGGTTCCCGATATTCCATTCATTCGGGTGCCTCCAAAATGTATCATGATCTACAAGAGTTCTATTGAAGGAATGGGTTGAAGAAGGATATAGCGGAATTTGTGGCTCAGTGTCCTAATTATCAACAAGTTAAGGCCGAACATCAAAGACCGGGAATTTAACTCAAGAAATAGCTATTCCTACTTGGAAGTGGAAAGATTTCAACATAAATTTTGTAGTGGGTTTGCCTCGAACACGTAGGCAAAACGACCATATGTGTTATTGTGGATAGGTTGACAAAATCTGCCCATTTTCTCCCTGTCAAAACTACTTATTCAGAGGAGGAATATGCTAGGTTGTACCTTAATGAGATTGTGAGTTTGCATGGGATTCCTTTATCCATCATCTCGGATAGAGGTGCCCAATTCACTTCTCACTTTTGGAGGTCTTTCCAGAAGGGGCTTGGTACTCAAGTGAAACTTAGTACTGCTTTTCACCCTCAAACGGATGGCCAAGCGGAACGCACCATCCAAACCCTAGAAGATATGTTGTGAGCGTGTGACATTAACTTCACGGGTAATTGGGATGACCACCTACCTTTGATAGACTTCTCCTATAATAATAGCTACCATTCAAGTATTTCCATGGCACCATTTGAAGCACTCTATTGTAGGAGGTGTGGTGTCCCATTGGGTGGTTTGAAGTTGGTGAATTTGAACTTCTTGGTGTCGAGATAGTCTATGAGGACATGGAGAAAGTTCGAATGATAAGAGATAGATTGAAAACAGCCTATAGTCGGCAAAAACCTTATGCCGACAATAGAATGAGAGACCTTGCGTTTGAAATAGGTGATTGACTCTACTTGAAGATTTCACCCATGAAAGGGGTTATGAGTTTTGGTAAAAAGGGGAATCTAAGTCCCCGGTATGTGGGCCCTTATGAGATCTTGTAGCGGGTTGGGAAAGTTTCTTATGAGTTGAAGTTACCAAGTGAGCTAGCCCCGGTTCATCCCATATTTCATGTCTCTATGCGTAAGAAATGTATAGGTGACCCGGTGTCTATTCTCTTGATTGAAGTGTTAGGGGTGAATAAGAACCTTTCTCATGAAGAGGTTCCCGTCGAGATACTAGATCGTCAAGTCAAGAAGTTGAGTAAAAAGAGGTTGTCTCCGTAATAGTCTTATGGAGAAACCATCTAGTTGAGGGAGCAACATGGGAGGCCGAGGCCGACATGAAGTCCAGTTATCCTTATCTTTTTCCTCTTACTCCTAGTCAAAGTTGAGGTTAGTATTTCCTTTTTTAACAAAGTGTGAATAATGGTGAACTTAGCTTGTTTTGCTTATATGTGCATATTTTTGTAAAGGTTCATGCTTAAAATGAGTTTTCATGAAATATGTTCTCATGGTTAACTTGTACTTATGTGTAATATGTTATATTGCCTTCATGATAATTGTAGTGAGCATGTTGATGTGTGTTGTTAAGAATTACATGTTAACTTTTTAATGTTCATTTTGAGCTCATATTGAAATTGAGAAGTTAGTTCCTCATTGATATGAAATGGTGAGCTCTTATATATGGTGAATTGTGAATTGAGTTGCTATGTGTAATGCCATGATTATGTCTTGAATGGAGTTGAGGATTCATCCTATGAGTTGTGACTCATCATGATTGTGTTTTTGTTGTTGGTATGCTAGTATTGAGTATATTCCTTTCCCTATAATAAGATTAAGGTGTCATTCGGGGACGAATGTTCCTAAACGGGGGATAATCTAACACCCCAAAAGTTCTATGACTTAGACTAGAGCCTCAACTATTCAATAATGATTAAAATGATGTTTCTAGACTTATAATAATGTAATAAAATTGATTTATAAGTATTAGAGCCTAAACGTCAAAGGATGACCTTGACGTCCGGAAACTAGCGAAATCAAACTAGTAGACGTCCTTAGGTCTTGTGAAGGTTTGGGAGTATCGTATGAAGTCTAAAACTTGATTTAAATAGGTCAAATAATGCTTATAGTGTCAAAACGTCTTGCTACAACTCCCCAAGAACCACCCAAAGGGACCTTGAGAAGGACCCAAGCATTGGCAAGGAGGCTGCCAAAGCAGCTTGCGAAATAGGCCATATGTGAGGGTGCCTGCGGGTTACTTAAATGGCAAAAAGTGTCTTGCGACTTGGGGAGTTTACGAGGCTCACTGCCTCAAGTTGAACTCCAGAAAAAAGATTTGGAGGTGCCCTCGCGAGGCGCAGCCATGTCCCAGATTTGATCGCGTCGTTTTTAAGTCAAATTGACTTCACAAAAAGACCTAATTAAGTGAGGGTATTTTGGGTATTTTAGGGGAGGGTTATATAGTGATTTAGCGTCAGTTTTAAGTCATTTTACCTACCCAAATCACTCTCACTTTTCTCTAAATTCTCTCTCTACCCAACCTCTATTGAAGAGCATTCGAAGCTTGGAGAACAAGACCAAGTTCTCAACTTTTGTACTGAAATTGGTGGATAAAGTCTTAATTAAAGTATGGATTCTTCACTCTTGGGATTCCTTTCCCCTAGAGGTCCATTCAAAGTTGATTTCTAAATCCCCCAAAAATCAAGGGTTTTCTCTACACATGAGTTTCCTTCTAAACCAAAAATTGATGATCGATTATGACGAATTATGAATACATAGGATTGTTTATGAGTATTTTAATGGTTAATTGTTGTTTTTTAATCCAAATTCTATAGGATCCATGTTCTTCCCTAAATTCCATAAATCGTTGATCTTGTCTAATAAATTACTTGAAGATGATGAGTATATGAGTTGTTATATTGGTATTAATGGTATTAATTCTTCATGGACTGCCATATATCATGTATTGATTGGGTTTTTGATCTAGTTCTTGAGATCCCATGAATGTTCCTTTTTCCTTAACCCTAACTTATGAATTAGGTTGATTGATGATTAGGCATGATGTAATTGAATGTGTAAAAATTCTTAATTTACTATAATACGATGATGGTGATTGAATTGTTGGTTAAAGATCGTTGAATTGAGGGAGAGATCTTGGATGAGATTCTTGGAAGCTATTGGTAAGACTTTCAAAATCATGAATACTATACTTCAATTATGTTTGTCTATTCTTGATGATGATGTTCAATTGAAGTATGAATATGTGAATAGAATAGGAAGATGATAAGATGATGAATATGATAGCATGTTATTAATCTAATAAAGTGAGATGATAATAGGGGTATGATTATGCAAGATTAAAAGTGATTCTCTTGTGTGCCTTACTATTATGACTATGATGTGATTATCTCACTTAATGTTGGGTTGTGATGAATGGGAGTTCTCATTCTATAACTAAGAGTTATGATCATGATTATACAAGGGGCTTGTCTCCTAATGCCTATACTATAAACTAATATTAAGGATGGCTTAAAGACATTTCAAAAAGGGAATTTATCTTAGCACCGAGCGAACTAGATATGAGAGGTGTTCTTACCCAAGAGGGAAGGTAGGTTTACTAATGTTCTCAGGAGATGGAGACTACAATGTGATTATCATAAAGAGGGTATCCAATACTAATCTCCTAGTTTCATAACTATGTGCCGCTATAGGAAGACTAACTAGTGGATCCGCCTAGATGCTACGATGATGTATGGTTCTACCTTGGCAAGTAGAGCACCTTCTTTCGGTGTAGGCTTTCATGACACCGGATATGTTTAGCTCACATTGTCTATTCTACGCTACGGCGAATGTTACCGAAAGTAAAATGAATGAATGAAAGTAATAAGATGGACACTAACTAGGGTGACTTAAGGGGTACTACTCAGTGTAGGTAAGGGTATGGGACTTTATCTATGCATTGCAATAATTGACCTTGTGAGAAGTTGTCACGACCCGAAAGTACCCCCTAGTAGTTAGGGCAACCCTTGGACCAGAACAATTGCGTACTTGACCTTTCTGAGGTCTTGTACTAGACTTTCGCTATCATTCATTATATAAGACATGAAAAGTAGTGCGGAATTAAAACTTTTCATGACATTAATAATAATAAGGAAATATCTTTTATAAATACTAAAGAGTAGTCTCGTCGTCACAATCCATCTTAAAGACAGAACTTAAATATCTTAGGGACACGGCCCTTTACATTGGATGAAAATACATAATAAGTCTTAATAGTAGAAACTAAAGAAATAAAGACTATACCCTCGGATATATGAGGACATACTTAGTGTTGAGAGAGTTGATTCCCAATCTTGCCTTCTATTCTTCAACTTTCCTCCAACCTAACTTATAGAGTATAGAAAAGTATGGGGTTAGTAGAAACATTGTAATAAGTATGGCATATGTAAAAACATGCAAAAAGGGACATTTTTGTAGAATTAAGCTTTCATACCAATTAAGTAAAACTTTCATGAATATAGAAGTAAACAACATATAAATCACCATTTAACACATAAAATAGAACTTCCATAATTTTAGCATCAAAAAGTACATTACAGCAAACTCAAGCAACTTTACAGTGAACCCATTTCAAACAAACTCACAGTGAACTCATTTCCTTGGAAGTTTCCCTAACCAACGTTATCCTAAGAATCACTAAGGTAAGACATGAAGGAACCGCCCATACAATCCCTTTGATGCACACCTAAGTGATCCTCACGACTACCCATTATAGTCTTACTTGGTACGGCTAGCAAGTCCACATCTTATAACTAGACATTAAAGAAACATACTTACATGTAAGAACTTCACATAAGTGCCCTTCTCCAAGGGGACTTGCAAGTTACACAAAGTGCAATGTGAGAATAACATCTCATACTACTACTCCCACTCTGTGCTCCTTGAGGATTCCATGAGATTAGGTACACCACATTCATCATTCATAAATTTCATCATACAAGACATAACTTTAACATGATTTCTTAACATTAGACATTAATTCACCTAATTGCATTTTTATTACATAAGGACACATTCATACATTTCATAAAGACACACCAAGACTCCCATTTCAAGTGTCTACTTGTGCAATGGATAAATAGTGTCCCATACCACCACCTACCCTAAGTAGTACACTTTGTAGGAGATTTAGTTCATTACATTCTTTTGTGGGGAGTTATCTTTAACCGACATAGAACATGAGATATAGACATGGAATACTGACATTAACCGCTATCGGGTAAGGGATCCCCACTAGTATAGGGTAGGGTCATTCTCTTAGCCTTTACATGGATTCTTCAATAGCTACACCTATGCGGGCGTATAGTTAAGGGATAAGGAGATTATTTTTAAGTAACTCTGTCACGACCGGAATCTAGATCCCAGACGAGACCAGCGTCGTGACCTCTTAGAGGTCACAGACAAGCCTACATACGTCATTCTTACTTCATCTAGGTTAATTTTAGCGGAAAATTTGAAACTTTTTGTTTCTTATCATGCATAAAGGTCATTCTACTTACATTCATAATGTTCACCATCAACCATCTAACATTAAGATTATCAACTGAAAGAAATAGTTCAATACTGCATTAAATGTATAATTGCCAAAATGGCACCAATACAATGTCTGAAATAAAAAGGGAAAGAAACACTAGTGGAACGTACTCCACTAGCTAAAGCCTACATCTAAGCTAGATAGTAACGGTAGACATCCTCGAAAGCATGAGGTCCTACCAAGTCCGGATGAAAGCTCCACGTCCGGATAGGTGCAACGTCAACCTGTAAGCTCTAGCGTCCACGTGTGCCTGCACCTAAAAATATTGAGTTGTATGGGATTAGTACACACTTGTACTAAGTATGGGTATATGCAAGCACACACCAAGGACATGCATTAGTAAGAATAGCTCTTTCCTAACAACATGATTATGGAAAATCAAGTCAGTGGACTTGCCAAATTGGGATTAGGAAAGTTAGTGAGCTATCCAAATTTGGATTAGGAAAGTCAGTGAGCTTTCCAAATTTGGATTAGGAAAGTCAGTGAGCTTTCCAAATTTGGATTAGGAAAGTCATGCCATGAGAGTAACATGCATCATCATACTTATCATATTGCACACAGCACATAACATCTTACACCTAGAACATATCATATTGCATATAGCACATAAATCTTTCATATCATTCATTCATATGCCATGAGACCTTGGAATCATGGACTTGACATTAAGACTTCCCAAAATGAGGGCTCAACATATGGGACCTCAACTAGGGAGTATTCTTTAGCAAACACAGATTCTGCTTCATTCATTCATACGTACTTCATTTCATTCATTCATAAGCTAGTGTAAACACCGGCTATACCTAGGATGTAGTTTAAGACTCTCATCGGGTTTGTTGTGCAATGATCAAGAATAACCTAGTGTTATTACTTGAGTCTAGCTCACCTCTTGATTATCCTATCCTAACACCTTTGGTATCGTTTATTTCATTATATGTATCATTTGAGGCTGGCCTCATTCATTCATTGGGAACTTTAACTTTAACCAACATAGATCATGTGAGCATCATGAAATCCAGTGTCTCCCCCACACCGAAAAGAGGTGGAATCACCGTCCAAAGTGACCCAAAACATGCTAGCGTACATTGGGAATTGAACCCCGCCAGATACCTATATTGGCAGTATAGGTTCGAAGACTAGGAGATATAAGGAGACCCATACCCGGCATGCCGGACAGTCTCATGTCATGAGAGTTACGTGAACCTCCGCCCATCCCGAAAGAAGGCATCATCGCTCATAGCTAGTTTATCGGTGCTCAGTATAAAGTTCCATTTCATTCAACTCATACGTCATGGAAGCTGGCTTCTAGTATGAGGACATCATAGCTCAATAGATGATTTCTCATCTCATCCTTAGTATTAAGTATACATTATTCTCAATACTTTCATTAGAGTGTTCATAGAGAGTGGTCTCTTCATTAACTTTACACTTTCATAAGTGAGTACGTTTTGGTAACATTTACTTAGGCTCATTTGAGATGGCTCTCATCTTTCACATTAGCCTCTTATCATGTTGTCACCACATTCATTAACATTAGCATATTTGCTCTTCATAATTACTCACCCCATTTTACGTGAATGTTCATTTCATCATATGCCAATGCACTTGGCCATTTGTGTGTTTCACACTCTTACTTAACCCTTCTAGGGTTTCATCATGTCATTACATAATATTCATTTCATCGTACGCCAATACACTTGGCCATTTAGTTTGTTTTACACTCGTACTTAACCCTTCTAGGTTTACATCATTTCATTACATACATCTTAGGTTCACTTATTTTTAAACGTATGTTAGACTTATGGGTCTATACATACAAGCCATGAGGCTTCATTCATAGTTAGTTTAAGTAATTCATATCTTCCTAAGATTATGTGGTACAAGACTTATGCATCTTGTAAGTACGCCAAGATTCGATTTCGATCTATGTAGGCAACATTATTTTTGAACATTTTTCACGTATGACTTATGTATCAATACGAAATTTGGGCAAGGGAAACCGATTCCGAATCCCTTGGACAACACTTACATTTTTCATTTAGTTTATATTGGTCCACACGGCTTGACGACCCAAGATCGAGACCCAACACCTTCATTTTATTTTTCCCTTAGTTTTTCTCTTCATTTTTCTCTCAATCGGATTGAGAGGATGTGGGATCGAACCCCCACAACCTCATTTTCTTTTAATTTCTTTTTTTTAAACTCTCTCTTCCTTGGCCGAGGGGTTGTGGGATTGAACCCCCACAGCCCCTTATATTTTTTTTATTTCTTATTCCTTGCCTTTTTCGAGTAGACCATGAGGTTGTGGGATCAAACACCCACAACCTCTCTTTATTTTTCTTTTAATTCGCCTCTACTGCCTAGAGGTCGTGGGTTCAATTCCCACGCCTCACATTTCTTTTATTTTCATTTTTAATTCTCCTTTACTGCCTAGAGGTCGTGGGTTCGATTCCCCCACGCCTCCCCCTTTATTTTTCTTTTAATTTCTTCCTTAAATCTGCCTAATAGGTCGTGGGTTCAATTCCCACAACTCACATTTATTTTCTTTTAATTTTTCTTTAAGTTCTGACTGAGAGGTTGTGGGTTCGAATCCCACTCCTCTCAATTCTTAATTTCATACATTATTTTCCAGCCAGGAGTACCCAAGTTCGAACCCCCTCAGCCCCATTTCTTTATTCACGTTTTAGTGCTTTTCAGGGTGAGGTCGCGGGTTCGATTCCTAATGACCTCACCTAATTTATACTCATTTAAAATTCCAGATTTGTTCATCTATGTTTAGCCGAAACCAAACTTGTAATTTGCTAGAAATTTTGTCACGTTTTCAGCTCACTTCCCTCAACATTTACACGTGAATTCATATGGTAATTCGTAGATCATTTAATACATTTTTGGGTGCATTTTTCATAGATTCGTTTAGCCAAGAGATTAACACTCAAATCAGTCACATTTCATCTCATATGAACATCACGATTTACATAAACATGTGTACATGAAATACAAAGAACTAACATGTCATTTCAAGTCCTAAACCATGACCAATAGCCACGGCAACACACCCAAACGTACGTAGTCACATTTTCGGAAAAACATCAACATGAGTCACATAATTCCAAACATACATATAAACACATAATCATCACGAAAACACGTCTCATCTCTAGTTCTCTACCAGCAAACATAACCAACCTATGATTCAATGGGAGCTAGTGACAGGGACATGCAACGGGAAACAATCCTAGTTTTCGGAATAGATTCGTCTGAACCTTAGGGGTCTCTTGGGAAAGGGACCAAGAGAGAAGAGAACCGATACCTTTTTGACATTCAAACCTCTACTTGCTTCCCAAAGAACTCCTCCAAACACACGTCCAACACCAAACTCGACGGAAAATCTTCTCTTTGCCTACGTTATTGATTAACATTTGTTTTCTTATATTTTCGTGGTGAGTTCTTCAAGTGTAAAGAACTTTGGTTACCTACTGTTAATTTTGAAGTTATTTTGGCAGAGAGAACGTGAATGAGAGTGATAGAGACATGAGAGAGAGAGATGAGCGTGGGAGAGAAGAGTTTGCTTAGGCTTAGGAGTCTAGTTTAGGACTTAGTCAAATAAGGTTTTATTTAATTATTAAAAATATGATTTCCTTTTATTTTAAATTAGATAATAAATAATAAATATAAATTAATTACATTAATTTACCATCTTAAATTAAAAAGAAATTCAATTCAATGCTTCCACTTAGGTTCGAACCCGGGTGGAGCAAGACTTCACTTCAAGAGCCCATTTTTGGCCCTCTCTCCCCAAATTTCCCCTCCACCTTATTAATTAAATAATTAATTATATATTTAGGGTAATTACGATACTACCCTTAGCCTGAAAAAAGACCATTTTACCCCTAGACCCTCCAAACCTAAGATTTTCCCTTTTTAAGTCCGGTAAAGACTCCTTCGAGTAAATCTTCGTATTCGAGAGCCCTACATGGTTGGACCCAACCTTTCCTAGCTCAACTAACTCCCCAAGTTAGTTGGCTTGGCTGTAGCAAGGGTTCAGAGGTCTGGTTCTACACGCATCAATCCGTGTGCACCCGGTCTAATCGCAAGCATTCTTGACACATTAAGCATTTATCTTATTCATTTTTAGGGTTGTTACATTATCCCCCCTTAGGAACATTTTATCCCCGAATGACACTACTAACTATCTAGCGTAATGCCAGTCAGATCATAACATAGTTACTATACACAACCAAGCAATAGCAACAAAGAATGGAGAGATAAGGAAACTTAACCTTACTACCCTGTTTCGATAATCTATGGTAGTCTAGCATTTATGAAGTAATCCATACCTAAGCCATCTCCTTGATCTAGTAAGCATCCAACTTAGCCTTCTCCTCTTCATCAATACTCATAGCAGGCTTTAGAACCTACCATGCACTCACCTCCATGCGAACAACCACTCTTACCAAACGTCTTTCGTTCACGCTGGGCATTTCTATCACTGCCCCTTCTTGGGAAATCCAGATCTTGATTCTGGCACCTTAGACCACTTGGTCATCCTAATTCTTGTGTGTATTCTTCTACGCGCGCACACAAGAAGGAAGTTAGATACTTAGAATGACACAAAGTGTCAAAGCTCTAGATAGCACGATAAAGAGTAGAAGAAGGGAAATTTTCCTACGCATCATGCAGTCTCTAATTCAGGATAGTGGTGCACTTCGCTACCATGATTAAGAAACTACTCAATGTGGTTGATGTGAACTTATTATCCTCGGAATTTAACCAAGGGCTGTGATACCAACTTTGTCATGATCGGAATCTAGACCCTAGACGAGACCGGCGTCGTTGACCTCTCGGAGGTCGTAGACAAGCCTACATACGTCATTCTTACTTCATCTAGGTTAATTTTAGCGGAAAATTTGAAACTTTTTGTTTCTTATCATGCATAAAGGTCATTCTACTTACATTCATAATGTTCACCATCAACCATCTAACATTAAGATTATCAACTGAAATAAATAGTTCAATACTGCATTAAATGTATAATTGCCAAAATGGCACCAATACAATGTCTGAAATAAGAACGGAAAGAAACACTAGTGGAACATACTCCACTATCTAAAGCCTACATCTAAGCTAGATAGTAACGGTAGACATCCTCGAAAGCATGAGGGCCTACCAAGTCCGAACGAAAGCTCCACGGCCGAATAGCTGCAACGTCAACCTGTAAGCTCTAGCGTCCACCTGTGCCTGCACCTAAAAATGTAGAGTTGTATGAGATTAGTACACACTTGTACTAAGTATGGGTATATGCAACCACACACCAAGGACATGCATGAGTAAGAATAGCTCTTTCCTAACAACATGATTATGGAAAATCAAGTCAGTGGACTTGCCAAATTGGGATTAGGAAAGTTAGTGAGCTTTCCAAATTTGAATTAGGAAAGTCAGTGAGCTTTCCAAATTTGGATTAGGAAAGTCATGCCATGAGAGTAACATGCATCATCATATTTATCATATTGCACACAGCACATAACATCTTACACATAGCACATATCATATTGCATATAGCACATAACATCTTTCATATCATTCATTCATATGCCATGAGACTTTGGAATCATGGACTTGACATTAAGACTTCCCAAAATGAGGTCTCAACATATGGGACCTCATCGAGGGAGTCTTCTTTAGCAAACACAGAGTCTGCTTCATTCATTCATAAGTACTTCATTTCATTCATTCATAGGCTAGTGTAAACACCAGCTATACCTAGGATGTAGTTTAAGACTCTCATCGGGTATGCTGTGCAATGATCAAGAATAACCTAGTGTTATTACTTGAGTCTAGCTCACCTCTTGATTATCCTATCCTAACACCTTTGGTATCGTTCATTTCATTATGTGTATCATTTGAGGCTGGCTCATTCATTCATTGGGAACTTTAACTTTAACCGACATAGATCATGTGAGCATCATGAAATCCAGTGTCTTCCCCACACCGAAAAGAGGTGGAATCACCGGCCAAAGTGACCCAAAACATGCTAGGGTACATTGGAATTGAACCCCGCTAGATACGTATATTGGCAGTATAGGTTCGAAGCCTAGGAGATATAAGGAGACCCATACCCGGCATGCCGGACAGTCTCATCTCATGAGAGTTACGTGAAACTCTGCCCTTCCCGAAAGAAGGCATCACCGCTCATAGCTAGTATATCGGTGCTCAGTATAAAGTTCCATTTCATTCAACTCATACGTCATGGAAGTTGGCTTCTAGTATGAGGACATCATAGCTCAATAGATGATTTCTCATCTCATCCTTAGTATTAAGTATACATTATTCTCAATACTTTCATTGGAGTGTTCATAGAGACTGGTCTCTTCATTAACTTTACACTCTCATAGGTGAGTACGTTTTGGTAACATTTACTTAGGCTCATTTGAGATGGCTCTCATCTTTCACATTAGCCTCTTATCATGTTGTCACCACATTCATTAACATTAGCATATTTACTCTTCATAATTACTCACCCCATTTTACGTGAATGTTCATTTCATCATATGCCAATGCACTTGGCCATTTGTCTGTTTCTCACTCTTACTTAACCCTTCTAGGGTTTCATCATTTCATTACATAATATTTATTTCATCGTACGCCAATACACTTGGCCATTTAGTGTGTTTTACACTTGTACTTAACCCTTCTATGTTTACATCATTTCATTACATACATATTAGGTTCACTTATTTGTAAACGTATGATAGACTTATGGGTCTATACATACAAGCCATGAGGCTTCCTTCATAGTTCGTTTAAGTGATTCATATCTTCCTAAGATTATGTGGTACAAGACTTATGCATCTTGTAAGTATGCCAAGATTTCAATTTTGATCTATGTAGGCAACATTATTTTTGAACATTTATACACGTATGACTTATGTATCAATACGGAATTTGGGCAAGGGAAACCGGTTTCGAATCCCTTGGACAACACTTACATTTTTCATTTAGTTTATATTGGTCCACACGGCTTGGGGACCCAAGATCGAGCCCCAACACCTTCATTTTATTTTCCTTTAGTTTTTCTCTTCATTTTTCGCTCAATGGGATTGAGAGGATGTGGGATCGAACCCCCACAACCTCATTTTCTTTTAATTTCTTTTCTTTAAACTCTCTCTTTCTTGGCCGACGGGTTGTGGGATCGAACCCCCACAACCCCTTATATTTTTTTTTATTTCTTCTTCCTTGCCTTTTTTGAGTAGACCATGAGGTTGTGGGATCAAACACCCACAACCTCTCTTTATTTTTCTTTTAATTCGCCTCTACTGCCTAGAGGTAGTGGGTTCAATTCCCACACCTCACATTTCTTTTATTTTCATTTTTAATTCTCCTTTACTGCCTAGAGGTCGTGGGTTCGATTCCCCCACGCCTCCCCCTTTATTTTTCTTTTAACTTCCTCCTTAAATTTTCCTAAGAGGTCGTGGGTTCGATTCCCACACCTCACATTTATTTTCTTTTCATTTTTCTTTAAGTTCTTACTGAGAGGTTGTGGGTTCGAATCCCACTTCTCTCAATTCTTAATTTCATACATTATTTTCCAGCCAGGATTACCCAAGTTCGAACCCCTCAACCCCATTTCTTTATTCACGTTTTAGTGCTTTTCACGGGTGAGGTCACGGGTTCAATTCCTAATGACCTCACCTAATTTATACTCATTTAAAATTCCAGATTTGTTCACTATGTTTAGCCGAAATCAAACTTGTAATTTGCTGGAAATCTTGTCACGTTTTCAGCTCACTTCCTTCAACATTTACACGTGAATTCATATGGTAATTCGTAGATCATTTAATACGTTTTTGGGTGCATTTTTCATAGATTCGTTTAGCCAAGAGATTAACACTCAAATCAGTCACATTTTATCTCATATGAACATCACGATTTACATAAACATGTGTACATGAAATACAAAGAACTAACATGTCATTTCAAGTCCTAAACCATGACCAATAGCCACGGCAACACACCCAAACGTACGTAGTCACATTTTCGGAAAAACATCAACGTAAGTCACATAATTCCAAACATACATATAAACACATAATCATCACGAAAACACATTTCATCCCTAGTTTTCTACCAGCAAACATAACCAACCTATGATTTAATGGGAGCTAGTGACAGGGACATGCAACGGGGAACAATCCTAGTTTTCGGAATAGATTCATCTGAACCTTAGGGGTCTCTTGGGAAAGGGACCAAGAGAGAAGAGAACCGATACCTTTTTGACGTTCAAACCTCGACTTTCTGCCCAAAGAACTCCTCCAAACACACGTCCAACACCAAAAGTTCAACACCAAACTCGACGGAAAACCTTCTCTTTGCCTACGTTATTGATTAACGTTTGTTTTATTATATTTTCGTGGTGAGTTCTTCAAGTGTGAAGAACTTTGGTTTACCTACTTTTTTTTGAAGTTATTTTGTCAGAGAGAACGTGAATGAGAGTGATAGAGATGTGAGAGAGAGAGATGAGCGTGGGAGAGAAGAGTTTTCTTAGGCTTAGGAGTCTAGTTTAGGACTTAGTCAAATAAGGTTTTATTTAATTATTAAAAATATGATTTCCTTTTATTTTAAATCATATAATAAATAATAAATATAAATTAATTACATTAATTTACCAACTTAAATTAAAAACAAATTTAATTCATTGTTTCCACCTAGGTTCGAACCCGGGTGGAGCAAGACTTCACTTCAAGAGCCCATTTTCGGCCATCTCTCCCCAAAATGCCTCTCCACCTTATTAATTAAATAATTAATTATATATTTAGGGTAATGATGATACTACCCTTAGCCTGGAAAAAGACCATTTTACCCCTAGACCCTCCAAACCTAAGATTTTCCCTTTTTAAGTCCGGTAAAGACTCCTTCGAGTAAATCTTCGTATTCGAGAGCCCTACATGGTTGGACCCAACCTTTCCTATCTCAACTAACTCCCCAAGTTAGTTGGCTTGGCTGTAGCAAGGGTTCAGAGCTCTGGTTCTACGCGCATCAATCTGTGTGCACCCGGTCTAATCGTAGGCATTCTAGACACATTACGCATTACTTATCATATCCATTTTTAGGGTTGTTACAAACTCATTCTCTACTAACGAGGAGTACTCATCTAAAGAGGTACATTGGATACAACATCTCAACTCACGATATGTAACCATTCCTTCTTCAAATCCTCTCGGTGCTAAGCATAACTTCCCAAGGAGTCTTAAACATTCATTACTAAAGGTTAGGAGATAACTATTGGACACAACATCTCAAACTCACGAAGGGTATCCATCCTCCAACCTACATTAGAAAGCTCTTGGGAAGTAGTGAGGTTGCTACTAAACACTTCATCTCAACTCACGAAGAGTGTTCACTCCAAAAATCCCTCATTTACATTCATTAATTTCATTCATTTCAAGTGTGTGTGAAGACACCTTTCATATAATGATAATTTTCATAAATTGACTCCTAAACATACTCATAACTTCATTCATCATGTATCCCACACTAGCATACTTCACATAAGCATATACTTCACTTAGACATAGTCTCTACAAAACATACATTTCAAGCTTCATAAAGCACATCAACAAGAATATCATCATTGTCACATTATTTCACATACTATGCCTTCATGTCCATACTCACAATACACATGTAAATACATATTCATATATTTCAAATAAACACCGCCACCAAAGGTGGACCATACCACTCCAGAATCATTTCAATGTAAACTAAACAAGATAGAATAACTTACACTTCATCCAAGCTTTCACCACCTTTCATCAATATTTCTCCAAAACTGCATAATGAAGCATATATAGTCAGTATCTAAACCAAACTACATCAAAAGAAACTCAACTCTAACATTATTTAGCTAAAAGCAACAAACCCACTTCATAAGCTTAAAAATGATATAAGCATAATAATGGTTTCATTGAAGTTTTGACATTAAAATCACTAACTAACACGAATCACAACATATTTGAATCCTTAAAACATTTTCATGCAGAGACCCATGCTTAGAGTCAAAGATAGAGAAAGTTGGAATTTGAGAACCCTTTTTAAAATCATTTAGAAGTGGCTCCTTGAATGAAAGGAAGTTCAAGGATGACTACCATACCTCAATGAGAATAAAACCCATGAAATTTGATGAAGAAAATGCCCAAATCCTTCAACCCTAGATCAACCTTGAGTCTTAGCTACAATGGTATCTTGGGAGTGTTTTTCTTGAGTTTTTTTATTTTTAATATTTGAAAATGGGGTCTTGTATAGGTCTAGGACTTAAAACCAACTTAATATACCCTAAAGACCCTAAAATTATCAGCCATGTTTCATAAAAGATGTGGTGAATAAATAAAACACCCCAAGCCTTGGAAGAAATTGTTGACAGCTTTTACAGTGACCCATCGACAGCCCCTAGCTACTGGGCGTCGCCAGGTCGACGGCCCGTCCTGATAGGGAGTCGATTGGGACTGAGGCTGGACACCAAGGGGGTTAAGATCCCACCACTAAGGGTGGAGATATTCCCCCAACGACGGGGCATCTTCCTACCTACTGACCGTAGGTGAGGGACATCGATTGGGCCTGTGTTGGTAGCTTTGTTGCTAAGTCTTGGGTCCTCTTCTAGGACCCCTTGTGGGTCTTAGGTGGAGTCGTACTCTGATGTTTAACCCCTCTACATGTTCATCTAGGTCTTAGGAACCTCCAGCCTCAAATTAAACCAAAACGAACACGTAAAACTCTCTAAAACATACAAAGACACACAAGTACTTCTAAAAGCACATCTTTCGAATCATGGACGTTCTTGGACGTTTGACCTCCAAACATCACCAAACTTTTGACACTGCCTTAAAACATCATTATTGACCATTTTAACACAAAATTAACTCATGGGATACATGTTAATCTCTATTTCAACCTAGTTCGTTTTAGGGGTGTTACATTCTCCCCCACTTAGAAAACATTCGTCCTCGAATGACACTAAACATTTTTTAAGGACATCAAGGACTCAACTAGAATCATATAACACATAATATCAAGGTCAAAACATTCATATCCAATGCACCAACATCACAAGAAACCAACTACACTTTGATAAGCATTTTAGCAACACAGGCAACTTTAAGAACATTTTCCAGAATTCAAAAATACACCCTCATTTCTTCATTTGTGGAGGAAATACCTTATACAACATTGAACATGCTCATACACATCATTTCTACACACATTGAAACTACAAATCATAAAAATGCAAATAAGTCAAATTTTGAAGTTTCTTACAGTGAACACCAATTCTTCTTAGTGAAGCATGCATAAATTTTCAATAATTCATCATTAAAGTAATTTGACATGAAGGCATGAAAATATGAGAGACAAGATCATATAAACTCATCTAAAGTAAAACTAAACAACCATAAGGAATTAAGACTTACCGGGGCTCTCATTTCGGATTAGTTCCTTACTTAGTTCCAGTACAAAGAAATGAATCTTTCTTGGAGAATTAGGATCCGGACCACCACTAGGGGCTTGGCCGACCTCTTTCCCTTTTGCCTTGATGTTAGGGCAGTCCCTCATCTTGTGACCTTTATTACCACACCCAAAGCAACCATCTGTTCCAGCAAGACACTTACCCAAGTGTTGCTTTCCACAAGTAGCACACCTACACCTCTCAAAAGTAAGTCCACCTCCTTGGGAATTTTGGTTGGGAGCCCTATCCTTGTTTCCCATGGACGACTCTTGATGATAGAACCTCTTCTTAGATTTTGGTTGACTTGGTTCATCCACCCTAGTCCTCTTTCCCTCTTGACTTATCTCTTGAATCTTAGACTCCTCAATTTGTTGAGCATACACCATGAGCCTAGAGATATCCATATCATTAAGGAGCATTGTTGTACGACACTCCTTTTCACCAAGCTAGACACTCCCATCACAATTTTTTTCATCCTAGCCCTAGGGTTGGTTACTATGGTTGGGGCATTCTTAGAGAGTTGGGTGAATTTAAGAGTAACCTTTCAAACTCATTCCCCCTTGACGAAGATTCATGAATTCCACCATCTTTTTCTCCCTCCACTCTAAGGGAAAGAACCTATTAAGAAAAACCTCTTTGAACACTTCCCAATCTACTAGACCATCCATTAAGGGTATCTCATCCCTCCATTTCTCAAACCACACTTTAGTCACATCTTTGAGTTGATAAGCGGCTAGCTCCGCTCTCTCTCTAGAGGGGTCACACCCATAGCATCCACCACCTTGAATTTCTCATATGAAGCTTTGTGGATCTTCATCCACCTTAGTGCCATGAAAAGTAGGAGGGTTTATCCTCATGAAATCCCGAATTCTAGAAGCAGTAGTATTTGCATTAGGTTAGGGTCCACCTACACCTCCTTAAAGAAGTATAAGCGGTCGTATCAAAAAAAGAACCCAACTATTAGGTTGGGGTCGATCCTGTTTTATTCGAAAAATATTATTTTCATAAATTTTCAACTTTTTTAGAGTTGTCACTTAATTTTCAAGAAAAATTAAGGAAACTTTTATTTTCAAAAGACTTAAACAGAGAAAATCGATTGAAAAAGAGTTTAAAGGGGTTCGGGATTCACATTACCGTCTTAGGAAGGTTTGAAAGCACCTAAAACGTCCGCTAACTTGCGGTTATCCGACAACTAATTTGATTTGGCTAAAAAACTTAATTTAGATAAAATCACTTTAAATTCATTTGAAAGGGAAGTATCTGATTTTACTACCTAAGAGAATTTTTAATTTGAAAGGTTATTTTAAGTTTTAACCCATTTACGAACTGACGTCTGCGGGGATTCGAGTTTTCTACCCTAAGACTAACGACAAAATAACTAATACATAAGCAAAATAAAGTAAAAGAGGAAGAGAGAGAGAGAGATTGGGTCAGAACCCGAGTTATCTGTACGCCTGGTATTTGGACCCACCTGTTTTGGGTTTTTGACCCATTTTGTCATCTTGAATACCTGTCCTAGACTAAACATAATAATAAATAATGAATATGAAAAATAAAAGATGACAAGGGCTTATGCCCAAAAACAACACTATACAAATATGCTTAAAATAAAAATTTAAAATAAAAATGGGCCTTCTAATCCCAAATTCTTCAACTCTTCAACTCGCTTTATTTCGCTCCATGATCTGTTCCTCGGTTTACGGGATGATTGACTCGAAAAAGCATAGTTTGAGCCTTCGGATCGACAAGAAAATGCAGGGAGATAATGAAAAGAGTCCAACTTGGACTCCACAAAGCATCACATGTAAAAAGGTTAAAGAAAGAAAATTAGTACTCTCTTGAATGTCTTCTAAAAACCAAGTTACATGAAAACATTACTCAATGCATATGTTGGAAAGAATATGATAATTAACAAGGTATTTCAACTTCCAGTTGGCTCCCCAAACAGAAAAAGGACATGTTTACATAAAAAATGTGACAATCAGGAAGATATTGACAAATCCACATGCATGAAACAAATTAAAATAAAACTTTGAGGCCTACTTCCCCGACATGCTAGAATTAAATCAAACTACATGAATATTTAAGTCATATGATATTATAAGGAACAATAGGTAATTATCTTTGGAAAGGAAAATGAGTTTAGCACTTGGAAATTTCAAACAGGGACATATGATTGAATTAATTACACGAGTACAATTCAATTCTTTCTCACATAACCAGCTAGTATATCACAATAAGAACAAAAAGTAGTAACCAAACTAAAACAAGCACATTTCATATTTGCTTAAGAAAGGAGTAAGATTCACACTGATTTGTTTTTACGGAGAGGCAAACATGCTAGCATAAAATAAATGTCATAACGATATTTACTGTCAAAACTAAGCCAACATCTGGAACTTAAATACTAAACAAATCATGAAAGTCCATGACTAAACAACAAGTAATCAACTGGAAACTAAAGAAGAAAAAAAAACGAGAAATTGATCAAACTCAGATAGCTAAGTTTGAACGACGAGAAGTCCTTTGCATTAACTATAAAACAGTGAACAAATACCAAAATAATAGAAGCTACTACACCTATATACGATTATAAGAACCCCAACTTTCGACGAGGTCCGATTTCAGAAAACTTGAAGAGACCAAGATTAAGAACAATAGTCGAAGAAAAACAAAATAAAAGGAGAATGGCAGCCAGCTAGGTAACATAATGGACAGAACACTTATACACTTAAACACATGGATGATATGTTTGGACTAACGATAATACAATAAAATAAAACACATTGTGTAGTAAATGGGGATAACCTTAAACAAAGAACCAACACATTGTGTATGCTTGAAGATCGACAAATACTAAATCACATACTTAAACTAAAAGAAAAAAAATAAAGGAAAAGAAAAATCAAGGCAAAAAAATAAAAGGATGAGAAAAGTCAAATGAACAATTTTTTTTTTGACAATAGATCCATGTTCAAACCGACTATATTGCATCCATCAAAATAACACAACTACATAGTTTTAGTTCAAAACACCAAAACAAAACTAAAGCAAAATACTAAATGCTTAAATAAAACCTTAAGATAAAACTCCACACTTTATCAAGGCTATATTTACAACTCACGAATAAGATTTGTGATATTCGAGCATGAAAATAAAAGTAAACAGTGATAGACGACGCAATTTGAATAAATAACGAGGAGATAAACTAAGAAAGCAAAGCAGATTCATCAGTTAAGGTAACGAATACAACAAAGATGCTAAAAAAGCATACACTAGAGAGTTTCAGCCATACTTCAAATAAAATAGTAGTTCGAAATTTCAGCAAGAACAGAGAATTTTAATTAAACAATCTATCATTCTACATTAAAAAAGCTATATTTTAGGAACATATAACTAGAGAGCTTAAAACGGCTAAAGCATACAACAAAATCGAGGAAAGAAATGACCTCCTTTTGGGCAGCGAATCAGGACGAGAATGAGCTTGGATACGACTTCCACCACCAACAGAGAGTTTAGTGAGATTCAGGTAGATGTTCGAATCGACTTTGAATACAAAACCCCTTCAAGAATTTCTCACTAAACGAGTATTCAATCCTTCTTAAATACAAACCCCAATTTTTTTTCCAGTTCTTTAAATGCTTTCTCTGATTTTCTGCCTAAAAAATTTTATGACTAAAATCTTCAACTCAAATTTAACTCCGAAAAAAAATCCCGATTCCCCCAAAGTCGAATCCCTTTTTCAGGAAACAAAAAAATCTACTTATAGGAGAAGAATTAGGGTTTGTTGGGGGAAAACAAAATGGACATCCTATTCAAGGCCCATCCCTATTCAAATTCGAAAACCTTGCACTAAAAGGACAAACACCTTTTCTGCAAGTTTCACCCTTATTCCTGAAAAAGAAAGGCGAGATCGATGGCTTTGAATGATTCCATCGTCCTTGGGGGCGACGTGGATCAATCCCACAGCCCCAAGGACGATTTTGCGTGCCTTGTGTGCTGCGGAGATCGTACGATTGATAGCGATAGGAGGAAGAAGACAAAGAAAACGATGTACTGCTTTCTGCGACTTGGCCATTACACTTGCTCTCGCCACGCGCCTGGACCTCTCCTTGACCTGCTAGCATTGGATTCACTGGCGTTTTGATTCTCACATTTGTTCACGCGAGAAAGAAGAGCAAATCGAGTGGGTCGGGTATTTGTTTTGTTTGAATTGCTTTGCTGACTACATTGCTGGGCTGGAAATATTTAGTGGGTTGGGTCAAAATTTGGGGGGAATAGGGCTGGGTTGGTATTTGAACTAAAGGTGTTGGGGTGGGAATTAATATTGTTGGTCTGGATTGCTGAAATGAATAAAAAGGGTCTAGGAATTTCTGATGGGTGGCTGAAGTAATTGGAATGGGCTGGCTGGGAGAATTAAGAGAAAGGGCCCGAACTTAATTTTTGCAAAGTGTGCGAGGGGTTTTGGATTAGATAAAAAATGAATTAATAAAAATTAATTAACAAGATTCTTACTTATAACAAAATAAAATAATCGATCTAACTATGACACAATTAATCCAAAAGTGTACGCTAATTTAGTAAAGTATTAAAAAAAACTTTTTGAGACAATTTTCGAATAATTATATAACATACCAATTGTATACATAATTACGTAAAACACATACACTATCTAAAAATTATAGGGAGGTGATGAGATAAATTAAAAAATAATTTAAAATAGTTTAAACTTTATAAAACCTAATTATTTTAAATCGTGTAGAAAATACGAAGCTCGTTAATTAATTCATATCGTCGAGGGTCAAAATTGGGTGTCAACAGATCCCACGAGGAAAATGGTTTAGACTTAACTTTAATGTACAATCACTTCAATTTAGTCAAGTTCTCTTTTCGAAAACAGGTAATTAAAGGGGGGGGGGGGTGTGAGACAAAAGTCTTTTAGTATCTCTAAGTAAAACAATAAAACAAGTAACAGGAGTAAATATTTGGTGTTTATCAAGTTGTGAAAGAAACTATGGTGTAAGTGTTCCCCATAGGTTCATAACGCCGTATTCCGAGGTATAACAATTCTTCCTAGTATTTTGCATGCAAAGTGATAAGTTAGGTATCTCTAAATCCTTGATTCGACATTTAGAGAATTTCACCACGTACTTTGGTCTGGCTACGTGTGTCTAAGCTACTAACCCTTACCTTTACTTCATATTAAGCATCATATTCGATATATGGCTTAGTTATTACTTCGCACCAATCGAGACTAGCCTATTAGATAGTATTCCACTAAATCTATGTTTACTATTAACTACCGCCTTGTTCTGACAAGTAGCAATAAGGCGAGTTCTAACGCGTGCACTCGTTAAAAAGACTCCTAAGCGAAAGAATTATCAATGCATGCAATAACCTATTTGAGAATTGTTATTAAGCTAGGTTTATATTATTAATCACCCATGTTTCCCACAACCCTAGTTGTGGATTTAGTTACCCATGCATATAAGAACACAATACATAGTTAATAAACAATAAATCATGAACTTAATTTGACAAATTCGAAGAAAATCCATAAATTCAACTTGAAACAACAAGAAATCACTTGAAAACCAAATCCAGAAATTTGAATTAATGCTAAAGTTGCAAAAACACAATCTCCAAAAACAAACTAAGAACAAAAGTAATAAAATCCAACCCCAAAAACGAGGTTTTACACCCTATTTATAGAAAACTTTGTACTAAATTAAAAGGAATTAAAACAAGGAAAGTTGTCCAAAATGCGGCTGTAATTGACGACCCCCACAGACGGTCCGTCAATGAAATGACGGACCGTTGACTGCCTCCGTCAGTCTAGACTTAGCATCTTTGTCATCCTTCATCTGTCATCTTCTCTGAATCAATCGACGGACCAAAAGCACGGTCCGTCGATGTGCTTACGGTTCGGCGATGCCTTCCATCGTTTCATACTTAGACTTTCTTCAACTTCGGGTACTAGGACTATCTCTGAACTTAACGACGATTCAACAGGACGGTCCATCGATCAATCGACGGAGTCAATCCTTTCGTAGCCCCACACTTGGTCATATTTCCCTGAGTTTCTCCAGATGCCTGAACTATCAGTTGACGGTCACCATCTACGGTCCGTCGACGGAGAGACCGACTGTCGATGGCCTTCGTGTGTCACATCTTTACTAAATCTCAGTTGTCTTCTATGTTTTTGGTTTTGACACCTTTCCTGCAAAACAAAGATAAAAACATGTTAAAACTACTACAAAAAGGCTCTAGAAACACAACAATCTTAAGGAAAAAGCATTGAAAGTACCGTGAAACCACGATACGTCAACACCTTCAACTTAAATTAGTTGTTTGTCCTCAAGGGACGCATTATGACACAACACAATACTTTGTACAAAAGTATCCTCTTTTAAGCTTTAGCAATCACATGGCTATCAATCCCAACTTTTTCTTTGCTTTAGTGCATGTTTTCACTTAGGCTCGATAAGCTAACTCCTGTGGATCAGAGCATGACATAAACTCACCATGCACCGACGCCTCTACTCTTTTGCCTCTCGCCAAGGTACCAACTTTCCGATATTGCAACTAGTTCCCTCACTTCAAAAAAATTCTTTTTTTTTTTCGCACAGTGATTTTAACTTTGGGTACAAGGATCATTATTCAACACTCACGCTCAAAACAAATTCACACCTAGTTAGTATTTGTCACCATAGGCTTGCCCTTATTTTCACTGCTTAAGTTCACCACATTAGACTCTAGGATCACGATAGGACTTTCTTGGCTTGTAACGTAGGCTCAGGTCAGGTATGGTACATATGGGTACATTTTAGTGACTTTTTTCCCTCCATGACTTTACGTCTAAGCGTCCTACCTCTTTCATTATCTCTTATGCCCTATTTTTCTTTTCTTTTCATCTTTGCCTTGTTTCCCCCTTTATTCATTGTGGAAGTGACTCTTACTTCTTTTTATTCAATTCGTTTTTTCTCTTTCTTTTCTCTCTTTTTTTTTCATTCAATTGATAATTTTGACTGAGTCACCTCTCTTGATCACTTTTTCTTCTTTTTGTCATATTATTCTTTTCATACCCACTTTTCGGGTCATCACTCATAATAGGCACCCTCAACATATGGCTTTGCCATGATTCGAGGTACACATTACATGGTTGGGTCAGGGCCAAGACGAGGTCAGTTTCTGCATTAGCCACCCTCAACATATGCTTTTGACCTAAGTTGAGGTGCACATGTCCAAGGAGGGACCAGGGCCAACATATTTTACCCAAGGAAGGTGAGTTGGTGAAGAAAAGAAAAGTCTACAAACTTAACATATTTGGATTAAAAAAGTAATAACAATTTCATTTGGTTCACTTTATTTTAGACTAGATGTTTTCTAATTCGAACAAGGGCCTATGATCTTTTTCTAGTCGTCTAACACAGATTCTTTTAGCAGGACCAACCAGGCGAGTTCTAGCTAGGTACCAATAGTGGATCAATTAAACTTCCTCACACTCTCTTGACACCTCGTTACCCTATCATATTATTAGACACCTAGTTTGAGTTTCGTTTGAGGGTCATGCAATGGGTGCATCTCTATGTCATGATTAGAGCCGACACATTCAATTTTCTTTATACCTATTCATGAAAGCATTTTCTTAGAACGGGATATCATTCATGCTTAGCCATCATGCTTCATAATTCATGCTTTCATACTTTGTACAAGTTACGATATGTCGTCAATAGAAAAATAATTAGTCTCTTGGGGTAAAAGAACACAAGCAACAAAACCCTGAAGAGAGGATCGTCAGTTGGGCTACTCAGACTTCACCCTAACACTCACTTTCCATTTATCAAACCCCCAACAAAAAAACATGCAATTGCGCCCAATGCATAAGAAATATAAAGACAGTGTGGAAGGTGAAGCAAACCTGAGGTGCATAGCGCCGATGA
The DNA here is from genome assembly GCA_016801875.1 of Solanum sitiens. NCBI lineage: Eukaryota > Viridiplantae > Streptophyta > Magnoliopsida > Solanales > Solanaceae > Solanum > Solanum sitiens. The sequence goes on from JABWTJ010000156.1 coordinate 959,571, forward strand.
TCAACCCGTAACCTCAGTAGTAGGGTCACCCTCAGTGGTTCCCATAACAATCTCTGCATCCTCAGTAGTGCTTCTCTCAACAAACTATTGTTTAGAACTAGATGCCCCAGCAGCCAACTCTAGAGCCCTAATCTGATGGGTCTCCTCATCAATCAAAGAGGCTCTCCTCGCAGCCTCAAGGTTCGTCCGCTCCTTCTTCCTTGCACGGGCATCCTCTCCCTCAGTGGTGCAGCTGGAACGGTGCCTCTTGGCACGACCACGTGGCTAAGGCAGCGGTGCAGTCGGGGATGTGAATAGTGCATCAAGAACTATGTCCTCCACTAGTTTGACGGGTGCAGTCTTGGGCTTAGGCCCCTTCATCTCCAGGATGCTATCAACATCTTTCCGCAAACTCGCCACAGCCTCCTGAAGAGTCGTCAAGTCAATGGTGGGGGTTGGACGTGCAAGAACCCAGAGCTCAAATGCATCAAGGCTCTAGTTAACCGCCTGAATCTTCCGTTCAGTCTGCTGGGCCACCCTCTTCTCAATCCGGTACTCAACCTTGGAAATGGATTTCTACATCCAAGGATGGATATGATGCAGCAGGTTGGCCATCTGGGCCTCTAACTTCTGGACCCTTGCTATCAGGACCAGTGCTGCAGACGGTGGAGTAGACCGGGAGGAACTGGATGCTCCACTAGTGTCATGGGCGGACTCGGCAGGGGTGGTATCAGAGGGCTTTAAAGCGGCAGCATCAGCCACATGGGCTAACTCTACTATATCCGCCAAATTCTCACTCAGCGGCTGCAACTCAACTCTAGGCCCTCTCCGCGGTGTCGCCACATTGGCCTCATCCCTGATGCTATATCAACAATCCCAGCCGGAGTACGAAGGGAATCACGATGCCAAATGGGCACTCCAGCATCTCTACATAGGTGGAAAATCATACATACTAATGGGTAAATAGTAGAGGTCATAAAATCCCTCTCATGTATCACTGAGATCAGTAATTTTGCGAAATCGATCTCCAACCTGGAAACAAAGGCTTCTACCAATACTGCTCTATCCCATGTAAGAATGTTATCTGCTGCCGTCGGAGATATGCGGTGGCGGACTAACAGTCAGAAGAACTTGGCTGTGAAGGTGAGGTTGGCCTTTTTGATAATTCCTCTGGGTCTAACACCCTGTCTGATCCCTCCCCGTCAATGGACAGCTGCTGTGCAAGCCACTTCTTGGTGGTCTCTCTCTGCTCTCTGGTCCTCTGAAACTGGCCACTCTTGACCATACCCTACCTGTAATCAAACTCCGGAGTAAGGGGGTCCCAAGTAACATCACTGGGCATACCGTACAAGAAGCGGCGGATGGTAGTAGGAGAAATGTCCACCCGGCAGCCCAAAACTAGAACCTGTGTGAGTGGGTCCTGTTTGGACAGTCTCGCCCACCTGTCCAAAGAACCTCTGAGACTAGCCACATATGAGGCGTACAACTCTCGAACAATCTCCTCATTGTACAACCCCAGACTTCTCGCCATGCACTCGAGCCTCTAGCGGGTAAACAATTTATGCACATCAGGGACTATGTGAAGGCTCCCTGTAAGAACTCTCCGCTCGACTGTTACCAACCGGGTCATCACCCCCTTGTCATTCAGAACCTTTGCATCCCTGTAGACCTTATATTGGCCATCTATGCACCACCGGTTTGGCTCAGCGGGAACCGGTGCAGGGACATCATCCTTTGGTGCTGGAGGAGATTCTAAACTATGGGCCTCATCACACGAGGTTTGGTGGGCATGCACCTCCGAGGGAGGGGTTCCAGGTGATCCGGAACCGGAGGCAGTGGCCTCATTCGACCCGGTAGAGTGGGACGACTCTGAACCTGATGCCGCTTCGGAGCCATACACCCGAGGCAGACCTAGACGGTGTGCCGGTCAGTGAGCTCTCCTCATCACATTGGAAGACAGTGACTACGCCAAACACCACCTTCTGGGGAGTACCCCGAGTGGCTCGTGCAGCTGGTGTAGGGGTACGGGTGCGTGGGGGCACATATTAAGGATATCACTCATCGTCGGAAGTGTCAATCATCCGACGGGATGGTTCCACAGACTTGGACCTGCCTCTGGAATAAACGATCTCCGGTTTGGGGGACATATGTACATGTAAAACGATTGTTAGTCTCATAGCAATCTTACTACACACTCAAAATAAACAAAATAGAAAAAGGAAACACAATGCATATTCCAGTTCAAACCTGCAGTACGGGGTGAAGTACAATATCGACGGCCCGTCGATGAATCGATGGTCCGTTGATAGTGTCCGTCGTTGGACACTTGGGAATTTTTTTAAGAGTCTTCATTCTACATACCTCTCACTTGGTAACGACGGATGTGCAGAACGGCCCATCGATTAATTGACGAACCGTAGTCCACCTTTGTCATTGGATACTTAGAATAATTTTTAAACTCTCTCAAAACAGGGTCTGAGTTGGAAACGACGGACGTGCAGAACAGCTCATCGATCAATCGAAGGACTGTCGTCCACTTCCGTCATCTCAGAGTTAAGCAATTTTAAGGCTGCTCAATCGACGGACCCCATTGACCAGACCTTGATTCTTTTATCACATTTTGACACCTTTTAGACCCTCATATGATTACCCAACACATAACAACAATTTCAAGACCATTTGTTCATCCTTAGGGTTTTGATTTCGCAAGGTTCATTCTCAGATTCAAAGATGCTACCGAACCGTAAGTCAGAATGTCGATAAACTCATTTTAAACAGATTCCACCACTACCTAGTCACTTTCTATCATCCTAAGGGACATTTTACTCAATTTTGAACAAGCACAAACATATAATTTTGTCCCTAAGTCGAGACCCACATTCTAAGTTTCATTTCCAACAGCAAACGAACGAGAATTCATCAAGCAAAGGGAATTGAAAGACCTGAAGATCGTAGTGTAGTGAATGGGTGGCTGATATTTGCAACAACCTATGTTCCCGCCTTTGAACACCGATCGGAGACAGCAATAGAAACCAAGTAGAATTGGGAAGAAGAGAGTTTTGGGAATTTGAGAGAATTTGGGAGTTTGGGGGAATTTGAGGAATTTAAAAGGGAGAGATATGGTGGTTTGATGAGAAAGAAAGGAAATAAGGGAAGGGAAACTGTTAGAAAAGGATTTGAAGAGATTTTGGAGGCTAATGAACAGTTTTTCATTTAACATAATCGTCCGGGTCGGGTCGGGTCACTGGCTCTTTGGACTAACGACACCTTGTCAACAATCCGTAAGTCAGTCGACGGATCATCGATTGGACCGTCAATTACACAAAACTTAGACAAAATTTCAAGACATACCTAGGATATATAGACACCATCGACGGTCCATCGATGGAACGACGGCCCGTCGATGGGGTTCGTAGATCTGTGCATTAGACCATTTTTTGAAGAATTCTTGGTTTTTGTCCCTGCACAATGAACACCCATTAAGCTATTCTTTTTGTGTTTTTTTGGACAATTTTCAGGCACGGACCCTACACTAATCTCTATCCAACACTACGAAAAATAACGAATGAGGACGAGTAAAACAAAATAAAACAAGAGAATGCAACTATTCCTACAAAGAAAAGAAAAATCTATTGTTGGCTAGAGGATACACCTTGGGTTGCCTCCCAAGAAGCGCTTGATTTAACGTCGCGGCACGACGCAAGATCCTTGATTACTCTGACTTCATCAAGGTGAGATGCCTCAACCATTTCATGGACACTCTCCGCATGCCCTAGGTAGATCTTAATTCTTTGCCCGTTGACAGTGAACCTTGCACCCTCCTTGTTCTCCAACTCAACCGCTCCATGTGGAAACACTTTAGTGATAAGGAATGGTCCCGTCCACTTGGACTTGAGTTTGCCCGGAAACAAGTGTATCCTAGAGTTGAATAGAAGCACCAACTCCCCAACAGCAAATTCTCGCTTTTCAATCTCTTGGTCGTGGTACTTCTTCATCTTCTCTTTGTAGATGGCTGAACTTTCATACGCTTTTAGGCGAAACTCATCAAGCTCATTCAACCCATTAAGTCTCTGTTCCACTACTTCATTCAATCCATCTTCAGTTTCTTCATTGCCCACATGGCTTTGTGCTCTAACTCAACTAGTAAGGTACAAGTCTTCCCATATTCAAGTTGGTATGGAGACATACCTATGGGGGTCTTGTATGCAGTCCGGTAGGGCCAAAGTTCATCATCAAGCCTCCTTGACCAATCTGTTCTATTAACATTTACCATTTTCGACAAAATTTGCTTGATCTCTCGATTGGACACCTCAACTTGCCCACTAGTCTATGGATGGTACGGAGTGGCCATATTATGGCGAACCTCATATTTCTCCAATATCCCTTTGAACAATTTATTGCAAAAGTGAGATCCACCATCACTATTAATAGCTCTAGGTGTGTCAAATTGGAGAAGATGTTCTTTTTCAAGAATGTGCTGACACACTTTCGTTCATTGTTAGAAAGCGTTATAAATTCCACCTACTTTGACACGTAGTCCACCACCACAAGTATATATTTCATCCCATGACAACTCACATACGGGCCCATAAAATCAATGCCCCATACATCAAATAACTCAATCACTAGAATGGGATTCAAAGGGAGCTCTTGCCTCTTCAAAATTCCTCCATCTCTTTGACACCTATCGCATGACTTGGCGAACTCGTGAGCATCTTGGTGAACGTTTGGCCAATAGTACCCACACTGCAAAATCTTCTGGGCAGTCTGGATACCACTATGGTGCCAACCCATAGGCGAGGTGGCATGCCTCCAATACACTTAACATATCAACTTATGGCACACAATGGCTAATAAGCCCATCAGCACAACTCCGATATAAGTAAGGCTCATCCCAAAATAAATTTATCACGTCATGCATGAACTTCTTCCTCTGATGGAAGGAAAATTCCGATGGGACTATATTACTGGCCAGATAATTCGTAAAATCAGCGAACTATGGAATCAATTCATGAGAAGCGGCCAATACATGCTCATCACGGAAGGTATCATCAAATTCAGTCTTTTCACCCAACTCTCGCATAGCTTCATCCTCCAATCTAGACCGTAAACTTGATTTTCAGTCCCTTTTCTATCTTTTACCTCAAAATCAAATTCATGCAATAATAGCACCCATTTAGCCAACCTTGGCTTCACATCCTTCTTTTCCATCAAGTACCTCAAAGAGGAGTGATCAGTATGCACTATGACTCTCGTGCCAAGGAAATAGGAGCAAAATTTTTAGAACGTGAATACCACTGCAAGAAGCTCTTTTTCAGTCACAGTGTAGTTCTTTTGTGCTTTATTTAGGTCCTACTTGCATAATAGATGGGATGAAGGATTTTATCCCTTCTCTGTCACAATACCACACCAAGAGCAACCCCACTAGCATCACACATCACCTCAAATGGCTTACTTCAATCCGGGGAAATAATAATGGGCGCAGACACCAACTTCTCCTTCAACTCTCCAAATGCCTTCACACAGGATTCATCAAATAGAATTTACACTCCTTATCAAGTAATTTGCACAGAGGATGTGAAAATTTTGAGAAATCTTTAATAAACCTCCGGTAAAAGCCCGCATGTCCCAGAAAACATCTCACACCTTTATAGAGATGGGTGGGGGAAGTCTCTCTATAACTTCAACTTTTGCTCGATCAACCTCTATCCCCTTATCCAAGATGCGATGGCCCAATACTATACCTTATTTCACCATAAAGTGACATTTTTCCCAATTTAGCACAAGATTCCAATCATCACATATTTTGAGAACCTCGACCAAGTGACTCAAACACCGATCAAAAGAGTCGCCAACAACTGAAAATTCATACATAAACACCTCAATAGTGTCCTCCACCATATCGGAGAATATCGACATCATACATCGCTGGAAGGTGGCTGGTGCAATACATAACCCGAATAGCATCCTTTTGAATGCGAACGTCCCATAAGGGCAAGTAAAGGTTGTCTTCTCTTGATCCTTCGAGGCAATAGAGATTTGATTGTAACCCGAATAGCCATCAAGAAAACAATACCATCCTTTTCATGCGAGTCTTTCTAACATCTAGTTTATGAAAGGTATAGGGAAATGGTCCTTCTCAGTCCGTGCATTCAACTTTCGGTAATCCATACAAACTCTCCATCCGGTCACCGGACTCATTGGAACAAGCTCGTTTCTCACATTAGGCACTATTGTCACTCCCCCCTTTTTGGGCACACACTTATCAGGGCATATCCAAGTACTATCTGCAATAGGATATATGACTCCGGCATCCAACCACTTAATGATCTCCTTCTTCACTACCTCTTGCATGGGTGGATTCAATCGTCTCTAGTGCTCAATATTTGGCTTTTGATCGGGCATGAGTTTTATTTTGTGTGAACAAATACCAGGAGGGATCCCAATAATGTCCGCAATAGTCCAACCAATGGCTCATTTGAACCTCTTCAAAACTTCCACCAGACACTCTACTTGTTGCACATTCAAACTCGATGCAATGATTACTGGCAAAGTCTCATCTTTACCCAAGAATACATAATTAGGCGGTAGAGACTTAAGCTCTAATTTTGGATCCTCCTCAATAGATGGTCTCGCGGGTGGAGACTCGCGATGCTTCATCTCTAAATCTAATTTCATTGGTTTGGACCTATATTCATTTTGTTCAAGTGCCGCCACCAAATACCCAAAATCTTCAATACCATCACTCTGAAAATTCATGATCACTACCCCTAGTGCCTCAACACCTAGGCGCTCTTCGATTTGTAGCTCAAACGTACTCTCAACCTTGTAGGATATAGAAGATACCGTTTGGAGATCACCACTCTGCTTCATGGACCTACAAATATTGAATGTTGCTTCTTCATTGTTCAACCTAAACTTTATCTGCCCTTTCTCCATATCAACCAATGCGCGACCAGTGGCAAGGAACGGCTTCCCAAGAATAATAGGGACCTGAAAGTCCACCTCACAGTGAAGAATCACAAAATCGGCCAGAAATATAAACTACTCCACTTTCACGAGCATATCATGGAGTATCCTAATGGGCCTCTTCACTATTTGATCGGCCATCAGTAACCGCATTGCAGTGGGCTTTGGGTCACCAGACCCAATTTCTTATAAATAGAAAGAGGCATGAGGTTTATGCTTGCACCTAGATCACAAAATGCTTTAGCAAAGTGTAACAATTCGATGGTACATGGAATAGTGAAAGCGCCCGGATCTTCCTTCTTCTGCACAAGAGACCTTGTAGCAATAGCACTACAATGCTGCATTCGGTCATCCTCCTCAAAGCTTACCAATCTCTTCTTTGTAACCATATCTTTTATGAACTTGGCATAACCGGGCGTTTGCTCCAAATCTTCTATCAAAGGGACATTGATAGAAAGATGTTTCAACATAGTGATAAAACGCCACTATTTACCATCCTCATTCTTCTTCACAAATCTCTGAGGGAATGGTGGTGGTGTTCTAGAAATGGGGACCACTTTATGGGTACCTCTGCTTCTTTCGCCGTTTTGTCCACCAATTCACCACTAGTTTCCACCACCTCTTCATCTTTTCTCATCTCATCTTCTACCACAGACGACATAGGTAGATCAATAGTTTGCTAACCTCCTCAAGTAGTGATTGTCATGCAATGTCCATCATTTTTAGGGTTTTGAATGGTATTGCTAGGAAGAATGCCAGGTTGGTGTGGGTTCACGGTAGTAGACAATTGGGCCATTTGTAACTCAAGATGCTTAATCGAGACCGCATATGCATCCACCTTTTGCCCAATGTTAGCCAAATCACCTCTCAATTCATTTACGTGCTTATCACTAGCATCAAACCTCCTCATCATCTTCTGCAACATATCTTCAACTCGCACCATACTACCTCTACTATACCTAGGAGCAACTTCACGATTTTCAGGTGGAACATAGGGCCCACTCCGATCATTTCTGTTACCATAGTCACCCCGGTTGAACATACTGGCCCTCTCTGTTGAAATTACCATAGTTCCGACCTTGATTTCCTTGACCTTGATGCCAATTCTCCGAATTGGAGCCTTGGGTATTTGGTCGAAAACCCCGTCTGATCATTCACTACATAAGTATCCTCTTCACTATAGTAGTCATCGGATGGCGGTAGTGGTTTAGTCAAGTAATTCACCGCATTTACCTTTTCTACACATCCACTGACATGTTTCAATACCAACCCAAGATCAATTCTCATTTGAGCCATCTTCTCACGAATCTCATTTGCGGCCGGATTATGTATAGCTTGTACTGCAAAGGATTTTCTCCCGGTGTCCGACTTTCTAGTACTCCAAGCCTTATTGTTGCGAGAGATTTTCTCCAACTTCTTTGCGATCTTCGCATATGTGCACTCACCATAAGAACTACCCGCATTAGTATCGAGCACTGCTTTATTATTTTCATCTTGTCCCCAATAGAAGTACTTTTTTAATGACTCATCATCAATGCGGTGGTTTGGGACACCTCTCATAAATGCAGTAAATCTGTCCCAAGAGATACTTATCGACTCCCCAGGTAGTGCCACAAAGTTGTTCACTCTATCTTTGTGGTTGAGCATTTTGGACACCGGGTATTACCGTGCTAGGAACACATCCCTCAACTGATCCCTAGTATAGATAAAATTATAGAGCAACACAGTAAACCATATTGCGGCCTCTCCCGTTAGTGATAAAGGGAATACTCTCGACCTGATATGTTCATGTCTAAGTCTGGCCTCCCCACACAACTATTGCACACAGACCTCAGTTTGGCTATGTGAGCATGGTATCCTCTAATGGTAGCCCTGAAAACAAACTGAGCATCTGCATCAAACTACTAGTTACCACGAAAATGTGCCCTTGCGGTAGAGGAGGCAGGATAAGAGGCCAAACAGAATTAGTGATATTGACGCTGCCCCTATAGAACTCTTGAGGGCATGGGACGGGAGGCTGCATCCTCAAAGCATCATCAACCTGATTTTCCGCAACTACTTGATTTTGAGCCTCAACCGGTGGTGAGGGCTGACGATTGATCCCATCACTTAGATTGGCTTGGTTCTGCTGATTATTCATTCTTCGAAGTGTACGGTTTAGTTCAGGATTAAAATGGAAGTGTTGGTTCTCCTCGGCTCCGTGTACTTGGCATACACTAAAGCTAGACCTCAGAGAAACAAAAACAAAAGAAAAAGTAAAATAGGGAAATTGCTGACTAAACTTCAGTAATGCTATTAATGTTAATCTAAAAGGCACTTTTTCTGGTAGCAGCGCCAAATTTTGATACGCACAAATTACACCTCCCTAAAGAAGTATAAGCGGTCATATCAAGTAAATAACCCAACTATTAGGTTGGGGTCGATCCCACGAGGAAAATTATTTAAACTTAACTTTAATGTACAATCACTTCTATTTAGTCGAGTTCTTTCTGAAAACAAGTAATTAAAGGGGGGGGGGGTTTGTGAAACAAAATTCTTTTAATATCTCTAAGTAAAACAAGTAACAGGAGTAAATCTTTGGTGTTTATCAAGTTGTGAAAGAAACTAGGGTGTACGTGTTCCCCATAGGTTTGTAACGCTGTATTCCTAAATATAACAATTCTTCCCTAGTGTTTTGCATGCAAAGTGATAAGTTAGGTATCTCTAAATCCTTAGTCCGGCATTTAGAGAATTTCACCCCGTACCTTGGTCTGGCTACGTGTGTCTAAGATACTAACCCTTACCTTTACTTCATAATAAGCATAATATTCGATGTATGGCTTAGTTATTACTTCGCATTAATCGAGACTAGCCTATTATATAGTATCCCACTAAATCTATGTTGATAATTATTTTCCTATTAACTACCTGCTTGGTCCAGCAAGTAGCAATAAGGCGAGTTCTAACGCGTGCAGTCATTAAAAAAACTTCTAAATGAAAGAATTATCAATGCATGCAATAACCTATTTGAGAATTGTTATTAAGCTAGGTTTACTTTGTTAATCACCCATGGTTCCCACAACCCTAGTTGTGGATTTAGTTACCCATGCATATAAGAAGAAATTCATAGTTAATAAACAATAAATCATGAACTTACTTTGACAAATTCGAAGAAAATCCAGAAATTCAACTTGAAACAACAAGAAATCACTTAAAAACCAAATCCAGAAATTTGAATTAATGCTAAAGTTGCAAAAATACAATCTTTAAAAACAAACTAAGAACCAAAGTAATAGAATCCAATCCCAAAAACGAGGTTTTACACCCAAATTATAGAAAACATTTCCTAAATTAAAGGAATTAAAATACGGAAAGTTGTCCAAAAACACTACTGTAATTGACGACCCCCACAGACGGTCCGTCGATGAAACGACGGACCATCGACGAAACGACGGACCGTTGACAAAACGATGGACCGTCAACGAAACGACGAACCGTCAACGAAACAACAGACCGTCGATGAAACGACGGACCGTCGACTGCCTCTGTCTGTCCAGACTTAGCATCTTTTTCATCCTTCAGCTAGCATCTTCTATGAATTAATTGACGGACCAACATCACAGTCCATCGATGCGTCTACAGTTCGTCGATGCCTTCCGTCATTCCATACTTAGACTTTCTTCAACATCGGGTACTGGACTATCTCTGACTTAACGACGATTCAACAGAACGGTCTGTCAATCAATCGATGGACCGTCGATCTTTCCATAGCCCCACACTTTTTCAGATTTCCCCGAGTTTCTCCAGATGCCTGAACTATCAAGCGACGGTCACCATCTACGATCCGTCGATGGAGCGACAGACCATCAATGGCCTTCGTGGGTCACCTCTGCACTAAATCTCAGCTGCCTTCTGCGTTTTGGGTTTGGACACCTTTCCTGTAAAACAAAGATAAATACATATTAAAACTACTACATAAAGTCTCTAGACACACACCAATCTTAGAAAAGCATTGAAAGTACCGTTAAACCACGGTATATCACGGGAGTACTTGCATTAGGTTGGGGTCCACTTCGTTGGTTATCTTGGGAAAACAAATGATTAGTGACGACTTGAGCTTGATTCGTCATGAGTCGGGTCAAATCCATAAGGGCAGCTCTTAACTCCGCATTAGTCATATCCCCTTTAACATACGGAGCTTGAGTACCTTAGGACATAGGGGGGCATTTGGGGAACTTGAGGTCCTTGAGGTTCCGGAGGGGGGACCACTCATTCACTTCCTCTTGGCCAACTATAGGGACTTTCTTATCACGGGGAGGGATCCTCTTATTAGCTACTCCTCCATCCTCCCTTCTAGTGTTTGTCTTCCTTGTATTCATGTCCTATAAACATAAGAAAAGAGGTTGATAAAGACATCTTATAGAACACAACTCAAATGCACGATACTTGAATAATGAAGAAAGTGAAACTTCTATCGCCTTATAGCCTCTCAGTCATGGGTGTGTCGCCACTCACACCGATGAACAAGATTCTACTAGACGTGGCTTGTGATACTTTAGACCCTAAACTATTTCCCATAACCTTATGTTCTTATACCAAGCTTGTCACGACCCGAAAGTACCCCTTAGCAGTTAGGGAAATCCTTGGGTCGGAACAATTGCGTACTTGACCTTTCGGAGGTCTTGCATTAGCCTTTTGCTATCATTCATTACATAAGACATGAAAAGTAGTGCAGAATTATAACTTTTCACAACATTAATAATAATAAGAAAATATCTTTTGTAGATACTAAAGAGTAGTATCATCGTCACAAGTCATCTTAAAGACACAACTTAAATATCTTAGGGACACGGCCCTTTACATAGGATGTAAATACATAATAAGTCTTAATAGTATAAACTAAAGAAAGAAAGACTATGCCCTCGGATATATGAGGACATACTTAGTCTTGAGAGAGTCGATTCCCAAGCTTGCCTTCTAATCTTCAACTTGCCTCCAACCTATACTTATAGAGTATAGAAAAGTATAGGTTAGTACAAACATTGTACTAAGTATGGCATATACAAAAACATGCAAAAAGGGACATTGTTGTAGAATTAAGCTTTCATGTCAATTAAGTAAAACTTTCATGAATATAGAATTAAAACAACATATAAATCACCATTTAACACATAAAATAGAACTTCCATAATTTTAGCACCAAAAATTACATTACAGTGAACTCAATCAACTTTACAGTGAACCCATTTCAAACAACCTCACAGTGAACTCATTTCCTTTGAAGTTTCCCCAACAAAGGTTATCCTACGACTCACTAAGGTAAGACATGAAGGAACCTCCCATCTTCAATGCACACCTAAGTGATCTTCACGACTACCCATTATAGGCTTACTTCGTACGGGTAACAAGTCCACATCTTATAACTAGACAATAGAGAAACATACTTAAATTTAAGAACTTTACATAAGTGCCCTTCTCCAAGTGGACTTGGAAGTTATACAAAGTGCAATGTGAGAATAGCATCCCATACTACTACTCCTACTTTGTGCTACTTGAGGATTCCATGAGATTAGGTACACCACATTTATCATTCATAAACTTCATCATACAAGACATAACTTTAACATGCTTTCTTAACATTAATCATTAAGTCACCTAATTTCATTTTCATTACATAAGAAACCATTCATACATTACATAAAGACACACCAAGATTCCCCTTTCAAGTGTCTACTTGTGCAATGGAAAAATAGCATTCCATACCACCACCTACCCTAGGTAGTACACTCTTTAGGAGGCTTAGTTCATTACATACTTTTGTGGGGAGTTAGATTTAACCGACATAGACCATGAGAGCTTGACATGGAAATTCCGACATTAAACCCTATCGGATGAGGGATCCCCACTTGCCTAGGGTAGGGTCATTCTCTTAGCCTTTAAATGGTTTCTCCAATAGCTACACCTATGCAGGCGCATAGTTAAGGGATAACGAGATTGCTTCTAAGTAACTCATTCTATACTAACAAGGAGTACTCATCTCAAGAGGTACATTGGATACAACATCTCAACTCATGAAATGTAACCACCCCTTCTTCAAATCCTCTCGGTGCTAAGCATAACTCTCCCACGGAGTCTTAAACATTCATTACTAAAGGTTAGGGGATAACTATTGGACACCATATCTCAACTCACAAAGGGTATCCTCCAACCTACATTAGAAAGCTCTTGGGAAGTAGTGATGTTGCTACTAAACACTTCATCTCAACTTACAAAGAGTGTTCACCCCAAAAAGTGTTCACCCCAAAACTCCCCCATTCACATTCATTAGCTTCATTCATTCATTCAACTGTGTGTGAACACACCTTTCATATAATTACCATTTTCATAACATTGACTCCTAAACATACTCATAACTTCATTCATCATGTATCATACACTAGCATACTTCAGATAAACATATACTTCACTTGAACATAGTTTCTACAAAACATACATTTCAAGCTTCATAAAGCACATCAACAAGAATATAATCATTGTCAGATTACTTAACATACTATGCCTTCATGGACATACTTACAATACACATGTAAATACATATTCATATATTTCAAGTACACACCGCCACCAAAGGTGGACCATACCACTCAAGAATCATTTCAATGAAAACTAAACAAGATAGAATAACTTACACTTCATCTAAGATTTCACCACCTTTCATAAATATTTCTCCAAAACCACATAATAGGGCATATATAGGTAGTAGATAAACCAAAATAAATCAATAAAAACTCAACTCTATGATTATTTAGCTAAAAGCAACAAACCACTTCATAAGCTAAAAATTGATAATAAGCATAATCATTGTTTAATTTAAGTTTTAACATTAAAATCACTAATTAACACCAATAAAAACATATTTGAATCCTTAGAACATTTTCATGCAAAGACCCATGCTTAGATTCAAAGATAAAGAAAGTTGGAGTTTGAAAACCCTTTTTGAAATCATTTAAAAGTGGCTCCTTGAATGAAAGGAAGTTCAAGGATGTATATCATACCTCAATGAGAAGAAAACCCACGAAATTGGATGAAGAAAATGCCCAAATCCTTCAACCCTAGCTTAACATTGAGTCTCAACTTCAATGGTGTCTTGAGAGTGTTTTTCTTGAGGGAGGGGTTTTGAATATTTGAAAATGGGGTCTTATCTAGGTCTAAGACTTAAAACCAACTTAATATACGCTAAATACCCTAAAAATATCAGCCATGGTTCATAAAAGACTTGTGGTAAATATAAAAAACACCCCAAGCCTTGGTAGAAATTATTGACAGCTTTTTATAGTGACCCATCGACGGCCCCTTGTTACTGGGCGTCGCCTGGTCGACAGCCCGTCCTGCTAGGGCAACGATTGGGACTGAAGCTAGACACCAAGGGGGTTAAGCTATCACCACTAAGGGTGTAGCTACGCCCCCAATGATAGGGCATCATCCTACTTACTGACCGTAGGTGAGGGGCGTCGATTGGCCTGTGTTGGCAGCTTTGTTGCTATGTCTTGGGTCCTCTTTTAGGACCCCTTGTGGGTCCTAGGTGGATTTATACCCAGACGTTGAACCCCTTTACATGGTCATATAGGTCTTAGGAACCTCCACCCTCAAATTAAACCAAAACGAACACGTAAAACTCGCTAAAACATACAAGGACACACAAGTACTTTTCAAAGCACATCTTTCGAACGTCATGGACGTTCTTGGACGTTTGACCTCCAAACATCACCAAAATTTAGACACTGCCTTAACACATAATTATTAACCATTTTAACACAAAATTAACTCATGATACACATGTGAAGCTCTAGTTCAACCTAGTTCGTTTTAGGGGCGTTACAGGAGTCCTAGGAGGAGTTCTTATATGCTTATTTTATGATCTAAATGTATAATGCCTACTATATATGTAAGTTTTATATGATATGATGCTTTTTTAATTTGATGAACATGATATTGGTTTAACTTTCTATGTATGATGATGACAACACATGATATGATGTTATATGAGGTATAACATTTCTTATGGGCTCTTTACTAGTTTACTTAGTTATGTGGGGTTATGGGGTTTCACATGAGCATTGAACTAGTAAGATTGTATGGGGATTGTGAGTAAGGTTCTTATAATGCTTTGATGAAATGTTTATATGGCTTTGTGATGATGTTGTTCTTATATATGCATATGCATATGTCTTAATGATGTTGTGACTATGAACTTGTATATGCTATTGGATTGTGCATAAAGGCTTTTAAAGTGAACTTGGCATGTTTATACTAAAATGTCCTTTTTTGCATGTTTTCCAAATGTTTTACTTGCATATATCCATACTTATTACATGTGGTTTGTACTAACCGATATCTCTTCTATTTATACAATAATGAAGGTTCGGGCCATTGAAGGGTTTTAAGGCCATTTCAAGGAAGACTTCGATATTTCCCAAGTTGTTGGTGAGTCCTTAATTCCGAGTATGATGCCACTATTCTAGATTTACTATTTGATTAGTCTAAAGACATTTGTTATATTTCCTATCTTGTAACAATGTTGTATTCTCTTATGAGACTTTATTGTAATATTGTAAGGGCTATGAACCAAATCTTGTACTTCTATAATAGATGGTTATGTGTGAGACAATAGTAGAATATGTTGTTAAATGAGAAGTCTATGTAAACTTCATATATGGATCAATGAGAAGTCTATGTATAATTCATATGAAATTTTTAATTTTTCCGCATATTCTCTACCTATGAAATGTAATGATGTATGAAAAGTGCTAGTCTAAGACCTCTTCGAGGATGAAGATGTTGGTTACGTCTAGGGGGTGCTCCTCGATCATTACACTTCCGTGGGGTGAAATATTTTACTCTTTCTTATATGTGAACCCTCAATACTAGACCTCTTTATGAGCACACATTTGTTCCCGTTGATTACTAAAAATCCTAAAGATGGTTATAACCCCATCAATTTTATAACACTTAACCTTACCATTAACACAAAATCACCCCAACAAGGAAACTCAATGTTATCAATCAAGGACTAAAGAACCACTCTTACTCGTTGTCGTTTCCCCCCTTAACAAAAATAAACAACAACCTTAAATATCAAAACTTTGTGTTTGAAGGCCTAGGCATTAAACCTCCCTCCAATTTTGAGATACCATGGAGTTGAAAAAATAAGTCTAACTTCTCAAATAAGAAAACCTATCGTACCTGGGAAACAAGCAACTACTGCAGAAGTCTGATCGCGAAACTTTAACCCTTTGTGAAGCTTTAGATTATTCTTGGTCTCAAATATCAATACAATGAAACATTCGATCAAACCATGGACTATTAGTTCTCCTATTACAACCAAATTCTAAAACTAGACAAATTCATGATCATTCTATCCAACAAAGGGCTTTTCCCACCATTAAATAATTTAAACTCTCCCCAAGAGTAATATCTTAGATTCTAAGGCTTAAGAATCAATGTACAAGGTTGAGGATTAATAAGCATACCTTCACTAACATGCTGCATGGAAAATCCTGTGCAAACATCCCAAGATTTCCCCTCTCAAGTCTAGAAAACAAAATGCAAAAAGAAGGTTCGAGGTTGTTTGTACATAAATCTGATTTCATACCACTATAGAAGTGCATCCTGCTATAGAGTCGACGCTATAGTGGAAACTAACCCCAACTATAGTGGTCTGAGAACCACTATAGTGAAATTCCTCCTGCTATAACAACCTTGACAAAACTTCAGAAACTCAAACTCTAGAAAAAGGCCATTTTTACAACACAACCTCTTTACTTAACGTCCTGACACATACCTTCCACGCAAAATTCAATTTCAGAAGTTCTACACAGTAGAATTAGATTTCAAAAAGGCCCTATGGACTCCTGAATTCCTTGGATACAAGAATATCTCAACCAAACCTCATTATTACACCCCACCCCCACCCCCTTATTCATAGATGGCCCTTGAACTCATCTAGATAAGATTTCTTTTGAGGATGGCCTAGCCTAAGATTTTAAGTTACTGCTCAAAAAGATTTTTTGACCACATTTTTTTCACCATTGGCCTACTCAAAATGATTGGGATGGGTCTTTACAGTACATATTAATTTACTTGTAAATGATAGGACTAGGACACATCATATGTAGGCACATGGTTAAGGAATATGAAGGATTTCTTTGTTCTCTAATGTCATCTTATATAGAGTAACATCCCAAACCATACTCACTCGGTGCTAGCCTTTGTTCTCTTAGAGTATTAACAATAAAGGATCACTTGAAGAGGTTCCATATCTAGTTCATAACTCAATCACATTCACCTTACCAAAGAGGGTCTACTAAAGCTACCTATAATGGCTAAGAGGATAGCTCAATGTCTTTCCTAATGATGATTTCATGTCGTTCCAGACAATCAATCTTAAGTCCACCATTCACACAAGAAGGATACCGTTATTTCTTTCAACTTCAAGGATATCATAACCTCTCAACTAGGTCGAGGGTTCCACATAATTTGACCTTTTCACTATGTTCAAGACCACATGTCCATTACATATACAAGACTAAGGAGTTTTATCATACTAAGTCAATGATTCCACATTTACATTCAATAGGTATCAAGTAAGGGATACAAGTCTACCAAACCAAGACACATCATTACTTCACTTTATCACATATAGCATGTCACATTAAGAAACACATAGGCACAACCAATTCAACCATTGGTCACCCTATACACTACTATAGAACCTTCAATATAGTCATCATAAGACTCATATAACCAAGTAGGAAAGATCATACATCAATCCTAAGACTACACATATAAGGACATTGTCATAGTCTAACATGATCAACTAATATCAATAGAAGAATACATACTTTCACCTAAATCACATGTAGATTGATATGATCATACTTATCACAAATCAACTACACAAGCCATCGTATTATATCAAGTAATGCCGACAAGGCCATGATCATCATAATTCATAAAGTAACGCCGATGAGGCCACATAATTCACAAGTAAAGCACATAACACCACCACCATAAGTGGACCATACCAATCACAACATAATTCAAGACCTAAATTACTCAATATAAATAGAATTAGGGCAGCGTACCACCAATCCGCTCTCACCACTTCAATCCATAGCTAAATCATCCAACACAATATCCAAAGGCCCTTACCCATGGTCATGATCACCAATTCAATACAAAAATCATAATACTAAATGAATCTAGATCAAGTCAATATGAATTCATCAATCTAATGCATCATATGCATGTCTCTAATACAATTCTTACATAATTCAATAGCCCAAAGAAAACTACACTAGAATTCAATAGTATAGAGACCTGATCAAATCACCCATAATATAGTCAAAATAAGGATTGCATGGTTTGCATGGGTTCATAGAGTTTTTAGGTTAAAATCATCAAACTAACATCAATTCAATCATAATAAAATGATTTAAAACGTTTTATGCAAGAACCCATGGCTAGATCACAAAATTGGAGAATTCATGTTTTGATCATCTTTGAAAAATCATTGGAATTGACTCCTTGAAGAAAGAGATTTCAAGGATGAATAACCATACCTTAATTTTGATGAAAAGCCCAAAATATTGATGCATAAAAACTTGAGAAAACAATCTTCTTCCTTGGAGCTCCCAAACTTCAACAATGGAGGTTTTTGGAAAGAATAATGGAGAGGTTTTGTTTTGAGTTGAGGATTTATCTTTGACTGGTGATTTTAGGGGTATAAAAAGAATCAATAACCATCAATAATTCATCCCCAAATTACCCGAAAGACCCCTGCACTTATTGGATAATTTAACCAACTCAAATTTAACTTAAAAAACGCGGCCAAATCTAGGAGTTTACTGCGCGTCGCGGAGGCATTTTCAAATCTTGTTTCTGGAACATTTCGGGATAAAATGGTTTGTAACAGACCCGCGTCACAGGGAAATAATTTTTCCCACTGAGTGTCAGCTGCGCGACACGCAGCCACCACCATAATCTAGTTGGCGCGGGAGCTTGGCTGTACCATGTTTGGGTCCTCTTTGGGGACCCTTTGGCTGGTCCCCGGGGGATCGTTCTCAGACTTTTTGACCCTTTGCATGTCAGGATACACGTAGGAACCATCGGTACTCAATTTCACCCTCATACCATTCCCCAAAACATCACTACAAAACACTACGACACACTAGTTCAACTTCGACTAGTTT
The DNA here is from genome assembly GCA_016801875.1 of Solanum sitiens. Lineage (NCBI taxonomy): Eukaryota > Viridiplantae > Streptophyta > Magnoliopsida > Solanales > Solanaceae > Solanum > Solanum sitiens. The sequence continues at coordinate 978,749 of JABWTJ010000156.1, forward strand.
CCGAACGTCTTGGACGTTTGACCTCCAAACACTTCCAAACTTAATATAATGCCTAAGAACACTATTATTAAAAATTTATTACTTTAAAACATCATTACATCAATGTTAGGCTATATTTAAACCTAGCTCATTTTGAGGGTGTAACATGGACGCATCAAAATATACTACAAACCCGTGTGTACCTTCTGGTAAGGTCAATATTGGGGTAGTAGTCAACAACTTTTTCAACTCTTGAAAGTTTTTTTCACAAGCTTCAGACCATTGGAACTTGACTATTTTCTGAGTTAACTTAGTCGTAGATGAAATAGATGAAAACCTCGACAAACCTTCTTTAATAGCCAGTCAATCCCAAGAAACTCCTAATATCAATTGGAGATATGGGTCTAGGCCAGTTCTATACTGCCTCTATTTTCAGAGTATCAACTTTAATTCCATCACCGGGAAAGATATGGACAAAGAAAACCATTGACTCAAGAAAAAATTCACACTTAGAAAATTTAACTTATAATTCCTTATCCTGTAGAGTTTAAAGGACTATTCTGAGATGACTAGCATGATCTTCTTTGTTCCTCGAATAGATTATAATGTCATCAATGAATACGATAGCAAACATATCTAAATAATGCTTATATACTCTGTTCATACGGTCCATGATTGTTGTAGGATCATTGGTCAAACCAAAGGACATAACTAGGAACTCATAATAACCATACCAAGTCCTGAATTCTATCTTAGGGTTATCAGTTTCCCTTACTCTCAAGTAATGATAGCCAAATCTGAGGTCCATCATATAAAAAAAGTGGCACCCTGAAGTTGATCAAAAAGATCATCAATTTCCGAAAGAGGATACTTATTCTTGATATAACCTTGTTAATCGATAGTACTTTATGCACATTCAAAGGGAACTATCTTTCTTTCTCACAAATAAGACCGGAGCACCCCATGGTGAGACACTTGGTCAAATAAAACCTTTCTCAAGAAGGTCATTCAATAGTTCTTTTAACTCTTTAAATTGTTTTAGTGTCATTTAATACATCGGAATAGAGATAGGATGAGTATCAGGAAGAATATCTATACCGAAGTCTATTTCTCTCTAAGGAGGTACATCGGGAAGATTGTCTAGAAAGAATTTTGGAAACTCACTAACAACTGAAATTGACAGAAGAGGAGATGTCTCAACACTAGAGTCATCAACTTAGACTAAGTGATAGACACAACCCTTGGAAACTAACTTTTTTGCATTAAGGTACAAAATCAAATGACCCTTAGGCACTGTTGAACTAATCTTCCACTCTATACGTGGCTCTTTGGAAAACTAAAACTTGATTGCTCGATTTCTACAATCGATTGATGCATAACAGGCATGAAGTTAGTCCATACCTAGAATGACATTGAAATCTAACATATCTAACTCAACTAAGTCAACCATGGTGATCTTGTGATTGATGGAGATGGTACAATCACTATAGACTCTCTCAGCTTGAATAGACTCACCAACATTTGTAAAAACAGTAAAGGGATTAAGAAGTCGCTCACGAAGAAAATCAAAATTCATGGCAACATATGGAGTCACAAAAGATAGACTTGCTCCTGGATCTAGAAAAGCACAAACATCAAAAGTAAATACTTTCATCATACCAGTGAAAACATTTGGAGAATTCTCTTGATCTTGGCGACTAGTGATAGCATAAAGACAGTTTAATCCTCCACATGCCCGTTAAGTATCTCCTCTAGGTGCTACTCTTTCTGGTGGAGCAACTGAAGAAGATTGGGCTCTATTGCCCCCATTACCAATACCTTGTTTGCTATTAAGGCGCTCTTTCATAAAGTGATCGTTATGACCACACTTGAAGAAACCATTGGAGCCATCACGACACACTCTTGAGTGGGTCCTACCGCACTTAGCACATGCAGGATACCATTACCTCCTTTTGCAATACTACCTTGAGAATTTGCAAGTCTAGCTTGAAAATGTCACATCCGGAGAGCACCCCTTAGACGTAACCGGCATCATCGTCCTCGGAGATGACTAAGACTATCCTCTTAGCATTCATCATTACATTCATACGTTAAAAATGCAGAAAATTTAAAACTTTTCATCTATACTACTTCATGAGGTTTACTTAGACCTCTCTCTTACACATAATATATTCATATCGAGTATACATACACCCTTCATATAAAAAGATTACATAGTCTTCTACTTTTATGGCACATATATATACGAAACATAACATAGTCTTAAAAGGGATATCTCATATTAAACCATTTAAACGGAGTCGAATCAACATGGGCATAAGCCCTTACACAATGTATAGATGCCACTTAGGGCTTACACCAATATCTTCGAACTAGTAGAATGAATTGATCGTCTTTAGACTACAAAAAAGAAACATAGGTAGAGTCATAACAAGGCATCATCCTCGGACTTGAGGACATACCCACTTGGAGAATGATTCCAAGCCTTCCTTTAAAAGTCGTCATGAACCCTTCAACGAACGAAACCAAAAATATTTGGGACAAAGGAAGAAATGGGGTTAGCACATCACTTGTACTAAGTATGGGCACATATGCACACACAACACAGAATTCATGCTAAAAGAGGACATTTGATAAAAGCATGCCAAGTTACTTTGAAAAGCCTTATGCATATTCAAGAACAACCACAAGTCAATAAGCACATATTCCTTAAGTCAAGACCATGTACATCACAAGACCAACAATACCAAGTCTAGTCAAGTCAACATGCATAACAACATAATTGAGCACATAATCAAGACAACTCTATCATCGAGTTATAATATCAACAAGAATGCATAAGAGTTCATAATATCATAATCTAAGCAAGACCATCACTCATACACCCCCATTAAGTCAACTAGTGCAATGACTAAGTAAGGCCCAATAACCTCACTTAACCAAGTAAACCAAACAAGAAGTATAAGAAATGCCCAACGTTACATACTATATCATTAAGAGTATACATCATCATACTTTAGCAATAAAGACCAACCACATGTTCATAAGTGAAACCAATATCACATAGTGTCATTAACATGTAAGATCAACATATACATATCATTTACATTAATAAGCATATAAGCACATAAGAACATCTTTCCAAGACTTCCCTCAAGGATAACTAGTGCAATGTTTAGGTAGAGTCTCATACCCCTACCTAGACTAGGCCAAACCCCTTAGGTCATACTAGTTAGAGTTCACTTTATTACTACATTTTACTTTCGGGAACATCTTGCCTTAACCGACATAGACCACATGAGCTAATATGGAATCCGGTGTCATGGAACCCTACACCGAAAGAAGGTGGAGTAATTTCCAAGGTAGTACCGAAACATGAACATAACATTTATGTGGATCCACTAGCTAGTATTCCTATGAGGGAAACATAGTTCAAGAACTAAGAGATGTATTTGGGACCCTCTTTATGCTCCATGCATTATAGTTTCCAATCTCATAAGTACAATAGTGAACCTACCTTCCCTATGTGGGAAGGGACACTCCTCACTTATAGTTCACTGGTGCTAATCTAGAGTCCTTTTTGAAATGTCTTTCATTAATAATCATAACTTAGTTTAGGTCATAGGGGTCTACCCCTTATATAGTCATTTCCATAGCTCAATAGTAATTGCATGAGTATTGTCCTTTCAATACAATTCACACATGTGAGGTTTGCACATTTACATGACCATATCATAATAAGGTGCATAGGAAATTTATCATTAACCTTATATCATTACATCTTAGCCAACAACTCAAAATCCGTAAATCATGACATTTCAATTCAACATCATACCAACCCTAATCAATCTTATCATAAGGTATACTTCAATAGAACTTCATCAGTAAACACAAGTAATCATAATTGATGTAAAGGGTTGAGACCAGAACACTTACCAAATCTCATTCCAAAGTCATCATCCATGGTCTTACCATCAAGCAACCAATTTCATCAAATAATAGGTGTAATAACACCATTCAACAGTAATTAACACAATAACTAAGTCAATTGCATCCATATTATCCATATTAACTTCAATTCATAACCTAGGGTTAGGGGAATAGGGTTCATCATGAATTATTCAAGAAATAGATTCAATACCAACAATACATTACCCTAGGCAGTCCATGAACGAATTAGAATAGATAAAACTAGCCTAACAATCAACATATTCTTCAATTCCCATCAATTCATAAGCAAGATCCAAGATTTGGAGAAATTTGGGGAAAGGACATGATCTACATGAAATTTCATCAATTGAAATCAATTACTCAACAATCTAATTAATCATAATCAATCATCAATTTCAAGTTTAGAAGAAAACTCATTAGTAGAAGAAAACCCTTGGAATTGGGTGATTTAGAAATCAACTTTGAAAGGACCTCTTGGGGAAAGGAATTCCAAGAGTGAATAACTCATACCTTAGAGAAGCTTAATCCACGAAATTCAAGTGAAATCCTAGAGAAATTGGTCTTCTTCCTCAAGCTTTCTTGCTTCTTTTATGGAGGATTTTTGGGAGAGAAAAAGTAGAGAGAGCTGAGAGTTTTCGGGTTTTGTTTTGGGAATTTAATTTAGGTGAGTGAAAATGACTTCAAACACACCCTTATTCAATATATAGTTACCCCCTAAATTACCCTAAATACCCCTCACTTAATTGGGTCTTTTTGTGAAGTCAAAATGCTTAAAATACGACACTAACGAATATGCGAAGTGGCTGCACGTCGCGTGGTCAACTTCATATTTTATTTTTGAAATACGGGTTGAGGAAGTGATCCTCGTGGAGTCCCCACATCGCGAGGAAACTTTTATCCCTCCCCGTGTTGGCTGCATGCAAGCTTGCTTGCCCATGTTCGGGTCCTCCTCAAGGACCCTTCGGGGGGGTTTTGGGGAGTCGTTACTGGACGTTTGGACTCTTTATACTATATTTACCTTTTTAAAGTCTTTTTACAAGTTTTAGACTTCATATGACCCTCCAAAACCTTCACCAAAACATGGGGACATCAACTAGTTCAATTTAGCTAGTTTCCGGACGTCAAGGTCTTTCCTTGACGTCTTGACTCTAAAACTTCCTAAATGTTTATGAACATTTTTTAGGCCTTATAAAAGTGTTACTAACCTCATATACTCATGTGAGGCTCTAGATTGGGTTTTAGATTTTCGGAGTGTTACAGAAATTTTGTGAATTCTAACTATTGTACTCACCTTTGTTCCTTGGTGTATGTGCACTAGAAGATAATGGTGCAGGTCCCTTTGGCTTTTTCTGTAATAATCACCTATTGGCATTACTCTTTTGCTGCCCGGACTCATTCCCTAAAGTCTTACCTTTGTTATTTTTGAACTCTTCTTTATCCCTCAGCTTATCCTCCTCAACCTGTTGCACATGAATCATCAACCTCACTATGCCCATATAACCTATTAACATAGCTTCCTTACCTTTCTTCCTTGCCAACGAGATAACCCAACAACAAACAAACTCATCCTAGTCCACATATTCGCAACCATTTATACAACATAATGGGAAATTTTAATGAACTTAAGGATATACTCGTGCACACTTATAAATTCCTGCTTAAGATGAAGAAATTCTCGCACCTTTGCTTCTCTCAATTCCTAGGAAACAAACTCCCAAAGAAGGCCTCCTCAAACACAGCCCAAGTCACAACCTATGCACCCTCAACTCTGCCTTTCTTCCATTGATCAAACCAGATTCTAGAGACACCCTTCAGTTGGTATGCAGCTAGTTCCACTTTCTCAGTATCAGTATCATGCATAATCTCAAAAACCTTCTAAATCTCTTCAACAATGTTTTATGGATCCTCAGTGATGCTTCAACTAGTGAAGCTTGGAGGATTCTTTCTTAAGAACTGTCAAATACTAGAAGTGTCATCCACTTCCTGAAGATTATCTCTTTGTTTCCCAGCTTGATTGGTAACAACTTGGCTCAACATCCAAATAGCCTCACGGAACTCACCATTGGTGACCTCTCCTTGGGGTTGTACTTCAGGTTCATTCATTATACCTTGTTCCTCAACATTCCTCCTAGCAGGACAACCTCAAACAGTTCTTTGTGTAGGCATGATCTGAAAAATACGTGCAAGCAAGAGTTACAAAAACACTTTTGTACAAATCAACTCTAGCGCACAAAGTGAGTATGAAAAAGTGAGATAGTTCCAAAATGTTGCAACCTCCTAATTATAGATGTGGCATGTTTCACACTGATAGTTAGGAATCTACAGACACGAATTGATACACTCCCTAGGACTCTTGAACTTTATACTTTGATACCAATTTTGTCACGCCCTGAGCCTACACCCTGGGTGGGACTGGCACTCAAGAACCCTTGCTAGCCCCAAGCAAACCCTTGTCCCTTCTTACTACTCAATGAAGACATTACCCAAAAAAGATAAATCCATGTATTAAACTAGAATGTTATAAAGGAAACATTCAACTTGCCAATAAGGGAAACTTAAGCACAACATAACTGAATTGAAATGTAAAGATGTATGAACTATAACTAGTTTTCTATAAAGCCTCTAAAACTATTAGGGATGTCAGGACAAGACCCCTAATCATCCTAACAACTGCAAAATACTAAAAGAAATATAAAAGGGGATCCTCCGGAAAGTAATGAGGCTCACCAAATGACTTTGAATGCTAAACTAGAATCCCCCGAAAAGCGAGGAGGCTCACCAAATGAATTTGAATGATCAACATGATCAACGAGGCACTTGATTTTGATCATTTTTACTTGTAAATGCATCATAAAATGATGTAGGTCAATGGCGCCAGTACAATGAATGAACAAGCATGCAAGGGGGATTCTAAACAGAACATAAGCTTGAATTGGAACTGAAGGAACTTACCTTGTCTCAACTCAACTCTAATTAATTCAATATAAAGCAATAATAAAGATGCAGTACATAGAAAAGCTTTAAAACATGAAGCTAAGAATTTAGTGCATTCAGAAACACAAAATAAATCAATTTGTATATGAAAATACAAGTAAATTTGTGTATATAAGAATATAAAATATTTCTCTGGAATTTTCTCTAACCGACAACCATCTTTGTAATCCTAAGTGACAGTCAACGTCTTGCCTCACGCTGCTAGGGCCGTCCTATACCTTTTCGGGGGTATAGAACCTAACTCACTAAGTGGATCCACTAGTCTATTCTAAAATCATTAATGAACAATCTATAAAGTATGACTCATGTATACCCATGTTGGCTACATGGTTTATGAAGACTTTGAATTATCTGAACTTAAATATGTCCCAGAATTGGTGCTTAATACTACTCCAAAAATATACTAGATAATTTTTGTAACAACGTAACTCTTTCTGTTGTTTAAGATTATTACTCAAAAACTAGCTTGAAATCTCTCTTGGAAATTGGTGGTTCATTTCTTTTGTAAATGTGAAAACATTTTAGCTCTTTAGAATACTTAGTTCTCATATAATCTTTTGAAGAAAAAACATCACTCTTACTCTTACTCAACTCAATACTCAAGTCTTATAAACAAGTTTAAAACTTTCGCAAATGACTTTTGAAAAGACTCTACGAACTCTCTAGACTTGTCTCTCAAATCTACCTTGAATTTGAATTATGAATTCAAGGTTATGATTTGCAATAGGAATGATATCATGATGATTAGAAGTGTTTCTGGATAGTTAAACATTAGAAACAATCAAAACATAATTATCTGGAAGCAAGTCTATGATGCATAGATGCATTTTAATGTTTGGTTGTTAAATAAATTTTGAGGCAAAAAGGTCTGCGACCTCTCTGCGACGTGGAGAAAAATTCTGTAAAAACTGAGAGGTAGGTCCGCGATGCCAACTGGATTTCCAGTTTCACCCAACTTTTTCCTTCTTCATTTTTCAACCCCAATTTTCCTAAATTCGATTCTATTTCTCAATTTCTCTTTTGATTCAGATACCCACTATCTGTACACAAGAATCTATTCATAAGAGACTCTAAATCGACACAATTTCCTCAAACAATCCCAACTTAACTCAAGAACGAAAGATTCAAGAACACAATTCAAAATCATCAACTTTCTAGAACGAATTTCACTGCAATAAATATGATAGGCACGTGGGTGAACAAATCCAAAGCTTTGAGAGTCTCACATACCTCTAAAGGGAACAACCCTTGGTGAAATCCGCAACCAATCCTCAATAAATCGATGAACCTTGGCTTTTTCTCCTCTTTTCTCTTCTCTCAAAGCTCTAGCGTAATTTTATTAAGCATAAACTGAACCAATTCAGTTTTCCCAAATAAATTATTAAAAAAGAATTTAATTAATCGGGTAATGAAAAGACAAAAATACCCTTCAAAATTTGGGTGACTTTCCTTTTTTTAGATATCCTTACTTCAAAAAGGCATATCTCCCTCACACAAACTCGAAAATGAGAAAACACGGTAGCGTTGGAAAGATAATTTAGAGACTCATATGATATCTTGTATCTTACGTAACTCATCTTGTACTAGGAGTTATGATCGTTTGAAGGAGACCCAAAACTCATACTTCATATAACTTGACAAAATTTTCAAATTTAATTATTTCCAAAAATGGTTTCTTTCTAATTCTAGTTCTTTCAAATTGCGGGTAGGGGGGTTACAACTTCGATTTACAAATGAGTTCATAAGGATTTTAAGCGCTATCTATTTTAAGCGAACCTTTTTGAGTAATAGTCTCAAAGTTTGAGGATGAGGAAATGTTTTATAAATATTAGCATGAGTTATATTATTTGGAGTAGTATTGAACACCGATATGGGAACGAGTTCAGACAACTCAAAGTCCTCATAAACCATGTAGCCAACGTGTGGAGAAAGGGCCATACTTTTTAGATGATTCCTTATTATTTTTAAGCATAGCTTAGTGGATCCACTTTGTTGAGAATGTCTTATACTCCGGCAAGATATATGACAGTTTTGGATACATGGGCGAGACATTGTATCATCTCATAGCTTATAGTGACAGTTTTCGGCTAGAGAATCTCCCAAATAAGATTTATTATTGTATTTTTACATCCAATTGAGTTTTTATTGTATATTTACATACAATTGAGTTATTATCTATTGTTTTGAAACCTTTCTATATATTTCATCTTCATTGTTGTTTTGTCCTTCAGTATATTAAGTTTATTATCTTTGAGTTATGTATCTTAGAGTTGAATATCTTATCCTTGAGTTGAGGTTTCTATCACTGAGTGGGGTTTTGCGTTGAGTTTAGTGAGTTTGAGAAGAGGTAAAGTATGCTTATTTTCTATCAGTTCAAGCTTATCTTTATCCTTTAGAATCTTGTTACATGCTCGTACATTTCATGTACTGGTGGCGTTAAGCTTGCATCAATTTATGATGCAGATAAAGGTATTCAAGGTAATCAACATATGATCTATGGAGACCATTTGCAGTTCGAGTTACCCTTAATAAGTCTTCTTGCTTCCAGAGGGTTCCACTTTTCTAATAGTTTGTAACGATGTTGTGGGTCTTGTCCCGATAATCCTTTTGTAATTGTAGAGGCTTCATAGATAGTTTAAAAGTCGAGGAGTCTATCATTATTCCCTTTGTTGTTTTAATGCTTTGAGTTCATAATGCATTTAACTAATACTTGTTAAATTATTTGCAGATGATTATTGGGGTCTAGTTTAAATTAAGTTCTTAAAGTTTTTTTTTGCATCACAAGTTTTCATTTTTCTTGAGTAAGTCTTTTACTAAGTAATGAGCCAGAAAAAGGAATCACTTGGGAACCAACAATGATTTCCGAGTGCTAGGTATGTCCAGGGTGTAGGCTCAGGCCGTTATAGATTCCACGAAAAATTACATAGAAATATTGAATAAGAGGATCAATCAACTACGCTCTAATACTAATGAAAGAAATTTGGAGCAAAAACAATAGTATGTGCATATTAATCTTGCAGCGAAAGATGTTGAATTCACTACCAACTAGAAACTGCCTCAAATTAACTTTGTATCTGACGTAAACATAGTCCAATATCACAAAATAAGTGTCTTCTTAGTGTGTTGATTGAATACTGAAAATAGATAATTTTTTGTTTATTTTCTCTATTTTTCTTTTTTGTCTCACGTTCTCAAAGAAGAAGTCTTCTACTAGAAGGAGAAGTTGAACTATAACAAACTCTTAACTTTTCCCTTTTATTTCAAAAAATAGAATTATCCTTCATTTTCTTATTTTAGAAATTAAATAAAATCGGGCCGAGCCAGGTAAGAATGCGTCAGATCGGGTCAGTCCATATGGGCGACCCACAAACAAAAAAACTTATGACGAAAATAATAGTATCTACAATGTAGACCTTTAAGAGTTTTATTTATGGGAAAATTTTCTCCAAACAGGTTTATTTTTTTTCAATAGTAGTTTTATAATATGTAGTCCAATTGGTCAAACCATATATATAATAATATAATGTTTTTAATATATCTTTATCTCTTGTCTAATTTATAGTCATATTACTTGCAATTATAAGCTTCTGTATGACGTCTTGATTCTTTCAAACCCAATAATATATTACGTAGTAACCCGGTAAGATGCCATGATTTTGTTGATTGTACAATACATGGTGTCATTCAACCTAAAAATATTGTTAATTCAAAGGGTAGAACTGCATTTATTCTGATTTCGAGTTCCTTTCCTTTTTGTAGATACGGTCAAGAACAAACTACGACTTGAATCATTATTTATTGGTTCTTCATGATTATGACAGTAACTTCCTGTAACACCCCGGAACTTCTATAACTTAGACTAGACCCTCAACTATTAAATAATGATTATAATGATATTTCCAGACCTAGACTATTGTAATGAACTTGATTTAGAAGTATTAGAGCCTAAACGTCAAACGACGACCTTGACATTCGGAAACTAGCGAAATTGAACTAGTAGACGTCCTTTGATCTTGTGAAGGTTTGAGAGTGTCGTATGAAGTCTAAAACTTGTAACAATACTTTAAATAGGTAAAATAATGTTTATAGGGTCAAAACTTCCAATTACAACTCCCCAAGGACCACCCAAAGGGTCCTTGAGGAGGACCCAAGCGTTGGCATGTAGGCTGCCAAAGCAGCCTGCAAAACAAAGCATATGTGAGGGTTCCTGCACGTCACACAGCCCAAACTTAAAATTCAAAAAGTGCCTCGCGATGCCGGGCCTTCACGAGGCTCACTACCTCAAGTCGGATTCCTAGAAAAAAGATTTGGAGGTGCCACCGCCACGCACAGCCATGTCCAAGTCGCGTCTTTTTTAAGTCAAATTGACTTCACAAAATGACTCAATTAAGTGAGGGGTATTTTGGGAATTTTAGGGAGGGTTATATATTGATTTATGATCAGTTTAAGTCATTTTTACCCATCCAAATCAATTCCCTAAATCACTCTCACTTCTCTCTACATTCTCGCTCTACTCAACCTCCATTGAAGAGCATTGGAAGCTTGGAGAAGAATACCAAGTTCTCAACTTTTCTACTCAAATTAGTGGATAAAGTCTTCATTGAGGTATGGATTCTTCACTCTTTGAATTTCTTTCCCCAAGAGGTCCATTCAAAGTTGATTTCTAAATCCCGCCATAAATCAAGGGTTTTCTCTACACATGGGTTTCCTTCTAAACCTAAAATTGATGATCAATTATGACGAATTATGATTACTTAGGATTGGTTATGAGTATATTAATGGTTAATTGTTGTTATTTAATCCAAATTCTATAGGATCCATGTTCTTCCCTAAATTCCATAAATGTTGGAATTACTTGAAGATGATGAGTATATGAGCTGTTATATTGGTGTTAATTGTATTAATTCTTCATGGACTGCCATATAGCATGTATAGATTGGGTTTTTGATCTAGTTATTGAAGATCCCATGAATGTACCTTTTTCCTTAACCAGTACTTATGAATTAGGTTGTATGATGATTAAAAGTAACTGAATTTGTTAATTCCTTATTTACAATTATACGATGATGGTGATTGAATTGTTGGTTGAAGATCATTGACTTGAGGGTGATATATTGGATGAGATTCTTGGAAGCTATTGGTAAGACTTTCAAGATCATGAATAGTTTACTTCAGTTATGTTGGTCTATTTATCATGATGATGTTCAATTGAAGTATGAATATGTGAATAGAATAGTAAGATGATTAGATGATGAATAACATAGCATGTTATGTTGGTTTATTCATCATGATGATGTTCAATTGAAGTATGAATGTGATGAAAGTGAGATGGTAATAGGGGTATACTTATGCAAGATTGAAATTAATTCTCTTGTGTGCCTTACTATTATGACTATGATGCAATGATCTCACTTAATGTTGGGTTGTGATGAAAGGAATTTCTCATTCTATACCTAAGATCTATGATCATGATTATGCAAGGGGATTGTGTCCTAAGGCCTATACTATAAGATAATATTAAGGATGTCTTAAAGACATTTCAAAAGGGAATTTAGCTTAGCACCGAGCGAACTAGATATGAGAGGTGTCCCTTCCCAAAAGGGAAGGTTGGTTCACCAATGATCTCATGAGATGGAGACTACAATGTGATTAGCATAAAGAGGGTTTCCAATACTAATCTCCTAGTTCCATAACTATTTTTTCCCATAAGAATAATAGCTAGTGGATCCACCTAGATGATACGATCATGTATGGTTCTACTGTGGCAAGTGGAGCACCTTCTTTCGGTGTAGGGTTTCATGATACCGGATTCCATGTTTAGCTCACATGGTCTATTGTCGGTTATGGAGTTCCGAAAGTAAAATGAATGAATGGAAGTAATAAGATGGACAATAACTAGGGTATCTTAAGGGGTACTACTTAGTGTAGGTAAGGGTATGGGAGTTTACCTATGCATTGTACTAGTGGACCTTTTGGGGAGTCTTAGGAGGAGTTTTTATATGCTTAAGTTATGATCTAAATGTATAATGTCTACTCCATATGTAAGGTTGATTTATATGATGTTGGTTTCATTTGATGAACATTATATTGGTCGAACTTGTTATGTATGACGATGACTACACATGATATGGTGTTATATGAGGTAAAGGCATTTCTAATGGTCCCTTTATTAGTTTACTTAGTTTATGTGGGGTTATGGGGCTTCACATAAGAATTGCACTAGTAGGCTTGTATGGGGATTGTGAGTAAGGATCTTGTAATGCTTTGAATAAATGTTGATATGGCTTTGTGATGATTGTTTTTATTTTATATGGATATGCATATGTCTTAATGATGTTGTGACTATGAACTTTTATATGCTACTGGATTGTTCATAATGTCTTTTAAAGTTAACTTGGCGTGTTTATACTAAAATATCCTTTTGTTCATGTTTTCCAAATGTTTTACTTGCATATATCCATACTTAGTACATGTGGTTTGTACTAACCCATACCTCTTCTATTTCTACAATAATGTAGGTTCGGCCATTGAAGGGTTTCAAGGCCATTTCAAGGAAGACTTGGATACATCCCAAGTTGTTGGTGAGTCCTCAAGTCCGAGGATGATGCCACTATTCTAGCTTTACAATTTGATTAGTCTAAAGGCATTTGTTCTATTTCCTATCGTGGAAAGTCTATGTTGTATTCTCTTATAAGACTATATTTTAATATTGTAAGGGCTATGTCCCAAATCTTGTACTTCTATAATAGATGGTTATGTGTGAAACAATAGTGTACTATGTTGTTAAATGAGAAGTCTATGTAAACTTCATATATGGTTAAGGATAAGTCTATGTATACTTCATATGGAAAGTTTTAATTTTTCTGCATTTTCTCTACCTATGAAATGCAATGATGTATGCTAAGGGCTAGTCTTAGACCTATTCGGGGACGAAGACGCCGATTACATCTAGGGGTGCTCCCCGGTCGTGACATACATGGTATCGGAGCATGAGGTTGAATAATCTTAGGAATGATGTCTCACAAAACCACGTCTAAGTAGAGTCTTGTTAATGATTGTGAAGCGCACCACACTTATGAATGAGAGGCTATGTGATGCTTAGGAAATTGTCACTTCTTGGTACTCTTACCGTCGTGCCTCAAGAGTCTTAACTTTACATGTCCCTTTATTCTAATCCTTTTCTTGTGGTTATAGGCTATGACTACTAGAAGGGCACCCGCAAGAAGGTTTCAAGAGGAGATTACTAATGCAGGAGTTCCTCCCCACGACAAATAAGCTCCTCTTCAAGAACAAGCTTCTCTAGGTGACCAAGCTCCGGTTAATCCTTCGGCTATGACGGATGGAGAGATAAGGACGACTTTCATCAGCTTGGATCAAGCCATGACTACTCAAGCTCAAGCCAACTCTACTCAATCTCAAGCTATGGCAGCTCAAGAAAACCGGGAAGTTGGACCCCGTGTGAACCAAAATGCTAGTACCATGGCTTCTCGCTTGAGGGACTGCACAAGGTTGAAACCTCCAATGTTCTTTGGGTCTAAGGTGAATGAATATCCCCCAAGACTTTCTAAATGAGGTCTATAAGATCTTTTATGCTATGGGAGTGTGTTCAAATGAGAAGACCGAGCAAGCCGCCTATCAAATCAAGGATGTGGCTCAAACTAGGTACACTGAATGGAAAGACAATAAGGCTTTGAGAGTGGGTCCCATAAGTTGGGAAGTCTTTAGGAGGGATTTTCTTTATAGGTTCTTCCCAAGGGAGAAAAAAGAGGCAAAAGTGGAAGAGTTCATCAACCTTCATCAAGGATGTATGAGTGTGCAATAATACTCTTTGAAATTTACTAAGTTGTCTAAATATTCCTCTTCTTTGGTGTCCAATCCTAGAGATGAAATGAATTGTTTTGTGACTTGTGTGTCTGATGATCTTGTGGAAGAGTGTCGTTCGTAGATGCTTCATGACAACATGGACATTTCTCGTTTGATGGTGCATGCTAAACAAGTTGAGGGGAGTAGGGTTAGGAGGAAGAATAGGGATGCTAAGAGGGCAAGATCCTATGAATAAGGTACTTCTAAGGGTAAGTTGGATATTAAAGACAATCCTTAGTTCAAGAAGAGATTCTCCAACCAAGTTCCTTCTAAATATCCCAATGATCGCAAGGATAGGGTGTCTAACCCTAGGTCCCAAGGGGGAAGAAGTGGTAATTCACCAAGTGAGAAACCTACTTGTACAAAATGTGGTGAGAAACACATTGTGAATGTCTAGTTGGAATGGATAATTGCTTTGGTTGTGGAAAGAGTGGCCATAAGGTGAGAGATTGTCCCATGCTTAAGGCTCGAGGAAAGGAGAGTAATCAATCACAAGCAAGCGGTCGTTCCCCCGATGCTCCTAAGAAAAACCACATCTATGCTCTTTACTCTAGGGGTGATCAAGAGGATTCTCCCATTGTTGTCACCGGTATGTTACAAGTGTTCTCCATTAATGTATATCATTTACTAGATCCCGGTGCTACGTTATATTTTGTAACTCCATTTGTAGCTAAAAAGTTTGATATGCTACCCCATATCATAGTCGAACCTTTTTTAGTTTCTACCCCGGTAGGTGACTCCGTTGTTGCTAACAGAGTCTATAGGATTTCTCCCATATTGTTGTCCAATAGGGTTACAATAGTCAATTTGGTATAACTTGATATGTAACTTTGATGTCATACTGGGGATGTATTGGTTACATGTTTGTTTTGCTTCAATTGATTGTAGAAAAAGGGTAGTTAAATTCCAATTTCCTAATGAACCCGTCTTATAATGGAAGGGGGAAAACTCAATCCCTAGATGTCGAATCATTTCGTGTCTAAAAGCTTGTAAGATGATTTATAAGAGAATTCTTTACCATATTGTGAGGTTCAAGGACCTTGAGTCCAAAGCTCTTCCTTTAGAGTCATTACTCGTAGTGACAAATTTTCCATAAGTCTTCCCCGATGAATTTCCTGGAATTCCTCAAGAATGGGAAATAGACTTTGGCATAGATTTTTTGCCGAATACGAAGCCTATTTCAATCCCTCCTTAACGGATGGCTCCGGCCAAGTTGAAGGAACTAAAGATTCAGCTCTAAGATTTACTAAACAAAGGTTTCATACACCAAGTATTTCGCCATGGGGCGCTGGTGTTATTCGTGAAAAAGAAGGATGGGTCACTTAGGATGTGCATTATTTTCAACTAAATAAGGTCACCATAATGAAAAAGTATCCTCTCCCAAGGATTGACAATTTGTTTGACAAACTCCAAGGAGCGAACTACTTTTTGAAAATTGATTTGAGGTCATGGTATCACCAATTGAGAGTTAGAGGAGTAGACATACCTAAAACGGCTTTCCAAACTAGGTATTGTCATTATGAGTTCCTAGTTATGTCTTTTTGTCTAACCAATTCCCCCGTGGCTTTTATGGACCATATGAATACGGTGTTTTGGAATTATCTTGATTCATTTGTGATTGTCTTCATTGATGATATCTTGGTATATTCTAAGAGTGAGGATGAACACATGGGTCATTTGAGGATAGTTTTGAAAGTCCTTAAGGAACATCAACTCTATGCTAAATATAGTAAGTGTAGATTTGGTTGAGATAGGTTGCTTTTGTTGGTCACATTGTTTCAAGTGAGGGTATAGAGGTTGATCCAAAGAAAAGGAGGCAGTTAAGAATTGGCCTAGACCTTTGACCCCAACTGATATTCAAAGTTTCTTGGGTTTAGCCGGGTATTATAGGAGATTTATTGATGGGTTTGCATCCATTGCTTCTCCTTTGACAACCTTAACCCTAAAGAAAGTTAAGTTTGAATGGTCTAAAGCTTGTGAAAGAGGCTTTCAAGAGTTGAAAGATAAGATTACCTCCACTACAGTGTTGACCTTACCGGAGGGTACCGAAGGGTATTGAAGGGTTTGTAGAGTATTGTGACTCTTCTCAAGTAGGTTTGGGTTGTGTCCTAATGCAACATGGTAAGGTGATAGCATATGGATCTAGACAACTCAAGGTGCATGAGAAGAAATATCTAACTCGTGATCTTGAACTAGCGGTCGTAGTATTTTCTTTGAAAATATAGAGACATTATCTATATGTTGTACATGTGGATGTGTTTACCGACCACAAGAGTCTTCAATATGTGTTCACTCAAAAGGAGTTGAATCTCCGACAAAGAAGGTGGTTGGAACTTTTGAAGGATTACGACATGAGTGTTCTCTACAACCCCGACAAGTCCAATGTGGTTGTGGAAACTACAAGTCGAATGGAAATGTGTAGTGTAGCTCATGTTATTGATGATAATAAAGAGTTAATGAAAGAGGTACATAGATTGGCTCGGTTGGGTGTTCGATTGGAAGATTCTCCAAAATGAGGTTCTATGGTTCATCTAATTCTGAATCATCTTTAGTGGTAGAAGTGAAATCTAAGCAACACCTTGATCCTCTATTGATGGAGTTGAAGAAATTAGTTCTTAGAAATTTCAATGAAGCATTCTCCCTAGGGGGGATGGGGTACTGAGGTACCAAGGTAGATTATGTGTACCAAATGTGGATCAGCTAAGGAAATGAATTTCGGAGGAGGCTCATGGTTCCCAATATTCCATTCATTTGGGTGCCACTAAAATGTATCATGATCTACAAGAGGTCTATTGAAAGAATGGGTTGAAGAAGGATATAGAAGAATTTGTGGCTAAGTGTCCTAATTATTAATAAGTTAAGGCCGAACATCAAAGACCGGGAGGTTAACTCAAGAAATAGTTATTCCTACTTGGAAGTGAAAGATTTCAACATGGATTTCGTTGTGGTTTTGCCTCAAAAACGTAGGCAAAACGATTCCATATGTGTTATTGTGGATAGGTTGACAATATTTGCCCAATTTCTCCCTGTCAAAACTATTTATTCAGCGGAGAAATATGCTAGGTTGTACCTTAATGAGATTGTGAGTTTGCATGGGATTCCTTTATCCATCATTCGGATAGAGGTTCCCAATACATTTCTCACTTTTGGAGGTCTTTCCAGAAGGGGCTTGGTACTCAAGTGAAACTTAGTACTGATTTTCACCCTCAAACGGATGGCCAATCGGAACGCACCATCCAAACCCTATAATATATGTTGAGAGCATGTGCCATTAACTTCATGGGTAATACGGATGACCACCTACCTTTGATAGACTTCTTCTATAACAATAGCTACCATTCAAGTATTTCCATGGCACCATTTGAAGCACTCTATGGTAGGAGGTGCGGTCTCCCATTATGTGGTTTGAAGTTGGTGAATTTGAACTTCTTGGTCCCGAGATAGTCTATGAGGACATGGAGAAAGTTCAAATGATAAGGGATAGGTACAAAACAGCCTATAGTCGGCAAAAATCTTATGCCGACAATAGAATGAGAGACCTTGCGTTTAAAATACGTGATTGGGTCTACTTGAAGATTTCACCCATGAAAGGGGTTATGAGGTTTGGTAAAAAGGGGAATCTAAGTCCCCGATATGTGGGACCTTATGAGATATTGTAGCAGGTTGGGAAAGTTTCTTATGAGTTGAAGTTACCAAGTGATCTAGCCCCGGTTCATCCTATATTTCATGTCTCTATGCATAAGAAATATATAGGTGACCCAGTGTCTATGCTCCTGATTGAAGGATTAGGGGTGAATGAGTACCTTTCTCATGAAGAGGTTCCAGTCGAGATCCTAGATCGTCAAGTCAAGAAGTTGAGGAAAAAAGAGGTCGCCTCCGTAAAATTCCTATGGAGAAACCATCTAGTTTAGGGAGTAACATGGGAGGCCGAGGCTGACATGAAATCCCATTATCCTCATCTTTTTCCTCTTACTCCTAGTCAAAGTTGAGGTTAGCATTTCATCTTTTAACAAAGTGTGAATAATGGTGAACTTTGCTTGTTTTTCTTGTATGTGCATATATTTGTAAAGGTTCATGCTTAAATTGAGTTTTCATGAAATATGTTCTCATGGTTAACTTGTACTTATGTGTAATATGTTATATTGCCTTCATGATAATTGTAGTGAGCATGTTGATGTGTGTTGAGAAGAATTACATGTTAACTTTTTAATGTTCATTTTGAGCTCATATTGAAATTGAGAAGGTAGTTTCTCATTGATATGAAATGGTGAGCTCTTATATGTGGTGAATTGTGAAATTAGTTGCTATATGTAATGCCATGATTATGTCTTGAATGGAGTTAAGGATTCCTCCTATGAGTTGTGACTCATAATGATTTTGGTTTTGTTGTTGGGATGCTAGTATTGGGTATCTTCCTTTCCCTATAAGAAGATTAAGGTGTCATTCGGGGACGAATGTTCCTAAACAGGGGATAATGTAACACCCCGAAAGTTCTATGACTTAGACTAGAGCCTCAACTATTCAAAATGATTAAAATGATGTTTCCAGACCTATACTAATGTAATAAAATTGATTTAGAAGTATTAGAGCCTAAACATCAAAGGACGACCTTAACGTCCGGAAATTAGCAAAATCAAACTAATAGACGTCCTTAGGTTTTGTGAAGGTTTGGGAGTGTCGTATGAAGTCTAAAACTTGTAAAAATACTTTAAATAGGTAAAATAATGTTTATAGTGTCAAAACGTCTTGCTACAACTCCCCAAGAACCACCCAAAGGGACCTTGAGAAGGACCCAAGCATTGGCAAGGAGGCTACCAAAGCAGCTTCCAAAATAGGCCATATGTGAGGGTGCCTGCGGGTCACACAGCCCTTACTTAAAAGGAAAAAAGTGTCTTGCGACGTGGGGCCTTGACGAGGCTCACTGCTTCAAGTTGGACTCCAGAAAAAAGATTTGGAGATGCCCCCGCGAAGCGCAACCATGTCCCAGATTTGATCGCATCGTTTTTAAGTTTAATTGACTTTACAAAAAGACCCAATTAAGTGAGGATATTTTGGGTATTTTAGGGGAAGGTTATATAGTGATTTAGCATCAGTTTTAAGTCATTTTTACCCACCCAAATCACTCTCACTTCTGTCTAAATTCTCTCTCTACTCAACCTCTATTGAAGAGTATTGGAAGCTTGGAGAAGAAGACCAAGTTCTCAACTTTTGTACTGAAATTCACGGATAAAGTCTTCATTATGGTATGGATTCTTCACTCTTGAGATTCGTTTCCCCAAGAGGTCCATTCAAAGTTGATTTTTAATCCCCCAAAAATCAAGGGTTTTCTCTACATGTGAGTTTCCTACTAAACCTAAAATTGATGATCAATTATGACGAATTATGATTACATAGGATTGTTTATGAGTATATTAATGGTTAATTGTTGTTGTTTAATCCAAATTCTATAGGATCCATGTTCTTCCCTAAATTCCATAAATCTTGGATCTTGTCTGATAAATTACTTGAAGATGATGAGATATATGAGTTGTTATAGTGGTGTTAATTGTATTAATTCTTCATGGACTGCCATATATCATGTATTCATTAGGTTTTTGATCTACTTGTTGAAGATCTCATGAATATCCCTTTTCATTAACCCTAACTTATGAATTAGGTTGATTGATGATTAGGCATGATTTAATTGAATGTGTTAAATTCTTAATTTACTATAATACAATGATGGTGATTGAATTGTTGGTTAAAGATCATTGAATCGAGGGAGAGATCTTGGATAAGATTCTTGGAAGCTATTGGTAAGACTTTCAAGATCATGAATACTTTAATTCAATTATGTTGGTTTATTCTTGATGATGATGTTCAATTGAAGTATGAATATGTGAATAGAATAGGAAGATGATAAGATGATGAATACGATAGCATGTTATTAATCTGATGAAAGTGAGATGATAAAAGGGGTATGATTATGAAAGATTAAAATTGATTCTCTTGTGTGCCTTACTATTATGACTGTGATGTGATTATCTCACTTAATGTTGGGTTGTGATGAAAGGGATTTCTCATTCTATACCTAAGAGTTATGATCATAATCATACAAGGGTCTTGTATTTTAAGGCGTATAATATAAACTAATATTAAGAATGGATTAAAGACATTTCAATAAGGGAATTTAGCTTAGCACCGAGTGAACAAGATATGTGAGGTGTCCCTTCCCAAGGGGGAAGGTAGGTTCACCAATGTTCTCATGAGATGGAGACTACAATGTTATTATCATAAAGAGGGTATCCAATATTAATCTCCTAGTTTCGTAACTATGTGCCCCCATAGGAAGACTAACTAGTGGATCCACCTAGATACTACGATGATGTATGGTTCTACCTTGGCAAGTAGAGTACCTTCTTTCGGTGTAAGGTTTCATGACACTGGATATGTTTAGCTCACATGGTCTATTCTAGGTTACGGCGAATGTTCCTGGAAGTAAAATGAATGAATGAAAGTAATAAGATGGACACTAGCTAGGGTGACTCAAGGGGTACTACTCAGTGTAGGTAAGGGTATGGGACTTTACCTATGCATTGCACTAGTGGACCTTGAGGGGAGTTGTCACGACCCAAAAGTACCCCCTAGCAGTTAGGGCAACCCTTGGGTCAGAACAATTGCGTACTTGACCTTTCGGAGGTGTTGTACTAGCCTTTTGCTATCATTCATTACATAAGACATGAAAAGTAGTGCTGAATTAAAACTTTTCATGACATTAATAATAATAAGGAAATATCTTTTATAAATAATAAAGAGTAGTCTCTTCGTCACAATCCATCTTAAAGACACAACTTAAATATCATAGGAACACAGCCCTTTCCATTGGATGAAAATACATAATAAGTCTTACTAGTAGAAACTAAAGAAATAAAGACTATGCCCTCGGATATATGAGGACATGCTTAGTATTGAGAGAGTTGATTCCCAATCTTGCCTTCTAATCTTCAACTTTCCTCTAACCTATAATTATAGAGTATAGAAAAGTATGGGGTTAGTAGAAACATAGTACTAAGTATGGCATATGCAAAAACATGCAAAAAGGGACATTTTTGTAGAATTAAGCATTCATGCCAATTAAGTAAAACTTTCATGAATATAGAAGTAAAACAACATATAAATCACCATTTAACACATAAAATAGAACTTCCATAATTTTAGCACCAAAAAGTACATTACAGCGAACTCAAGCAACTTTATAGTGAATCCATTTCAAACCAACTCACAGTGAATTCATTTCCTTTGAAGTCTCCCTAACCAATGTTATCCTAAGACTCACTAAGGTAAGACATGAATGAACAACCCATACAATCCCTTCGATGCACACCTAAGTGATCCTCACGAATACCCATTATAGGCTTACTTCGTACGGCTATCAAGTTCACATCTTATAACTAGACATTAGAGAAACATACTTACGTTTAAGAACTTCACATAAGTGTCCTTCTCCAAGTGGACTTGCAAGTTACACAAAGTCCAATGTCATAATAACATCCCATACTACTACTCCCACTCTGTGCTCCTTAAGGATTCCATGAGATTAGGTACACCACATTCATCATTCATAAATTTCAGCATACAAGACATAACTTTAACATGATTTCTTAACGTTAGACATTAAGTCACCTAATTGCAGTTTCATTACATAAGGACACATACATTACATAAAGACACACCAAGACTCCCATTTCAAGTGTCTACTTGTGCAATGGATAAATAGTGTCCCATACCACCACCTACCCTAAGTAGTACACTCTTTAGGAGACTTAGTTCATTACATTCTTTTGTGGGGAGTTAGCTTTAACCGACATAGAACATGTGATCTAGACATGGAATCCTGACATTAACCCCTATCGTATAAGGGATCCCCACTTTTCTAGGGTAGGGTCATTCTTTTAGCCTTTACATGGATTCTCCAATAGCTACAGCTATGCAGGTGCATAGTTAAGGGATAAGAAGATTGTTTCTAAGTAACTCATTCTCTACTAACGAGGAGTACTCATATCAAGAGGTACATTGGATACAACATCTCAACTCACGAAATGTAACCATCCCTTCTTCAAATCCTCTCGGTGCTAAGCATAACTCCCCCACGGAGTCTTACACATTCATTACTAAAGGTTAAGGGATAAATATTGGACACCACATCTCAACTCACGAAGGGTATCCATCCTCCAACCTACATTAGAAAGCTTTTGGGAAGTAGTGAGGTTTCTACTAAACACTTCATCTCAACTCACGAAGAGTGTTCACCTCGAAAATCCCTCATTTACATTCATTAACTTTATTCATTTCGAGTGTGTGTGAACACACCTTTCATATAATGACAATTTTCATAAAATTGACTCCTAAACATACTCATAACTTCATTCATCATGTATCCCACACTAGCATAGTTCACATAAGCATATACTTCACTTAGACATAGTCTCTACAAAACATACATTTCAAGCTTCATAAAGCACATCAACAAGAATATCATCATTGCCACATTACTTCACATTCTATGCCTTCATGGTTATACTCACAATACACATGTAAATACATATTCATATATTTCAAGTAAACACCGCCACCAAAGGTGGACTATACCACTCAAGAATAATTTCAATGGAAACTAAACAAGATAGAATAACTTACACTTCATCCAAGCTTTCACCACCTTTCATCAATATTTCTCCAAAACCACATAATAAAGCATATATAGTCAGTATCTAAACAAAAACACATCAAAAGAAACTCAACTCTAACATTATTTAGTTAAAAGCAACAAACCCACTTCATAAGCTCAAAATGATAATAATCATAATAATGGTTTCATTGACGTTTTGACATTAGAATCACTAACTAACACCAATAACAACATATTTGAATCCTTAAAACATTTTCATGCAAAGACCCATGCTTATAGTCAAAGCTAGAGAAAGTTGGAATTTGAAAATCCTTTTTAAAATTATTTAGAAGCTGTCCCTTGAATGAAAGGAAGTTCAAGGATGACTAGCATACCTAAATGAGAATAAAACCCACGTAATTTGATTAAGAAAACGCCCAAATCCTTCAACCCTAGATCAACCTTGAGTCTTAGCTATAATGGTGTCTTGAGAGTGTTTTTCTTGAGGGAGGGGTTTTGAATATTTGAAAATGGGGTCTTGTATAGGTCTAGGACTTAAAACCAACTTAATATACCCTAAACACCCTAAAATTATCACCCATGTTTCATAAAAGACTTGTGGTAAATTTACAAAACACCCCAAGCCTTGGTAGAAATTGTTGACAGCTTTTACAGTTACCCATCGACGGCCCCTAGCTACTGGGTGTCATGTAGTCGACGGCCCGTCCTGATAGGGCGTCGATTGGGAATTATGCTGGCCACAAAGGGATTTAAGCTCCCACCACTAATGGTGGAGCTACGCCTTCAACGACGGGGCATCATCCTACCTATTGACCGTAGGTGAGGGGCGTCGATTGGGCCTGTGTTGGCATCTTTGTTGCTAAGTCTTGGGTCCTCTTCTAGGACCCCTTGTAGGTACTAGGTGGAGTCTTACTCGGACGTTGAACCCCTATACATGTTCATATAGGTATTAGGAACCTCCATCCTCAAATTAAACCAAAATTAATACGTAAAACTCTCTAAAACATACAAGGACACACAAGTACTTTTAAAAGCACATCTTTCAAACGTCATGGATGTTCTTGGACCTGCAGTACTGGTTGACGGGCACTATGAACTGAGATATAAGGTGGTTTGATGAGAAAGAAAGGAAATATGGGAAAGGAAATGGTTGGGAAAGGATTTAAAAAGATTTGGAAGGTAATGAATGTTTTTTCAGTTAATATAACCGTCCAGGTCGGGTCGGGTCACTGGATCTTTGGACTAACGACACCCCGTCGACGGTCTATAAGTCAGCCTACGGATCGTCGATTGGACTGTCGTTTGCACAAAGACTTAGACAAAATATCAAGACATACCTGGGATATGCGGACACCATATAGCACTATAATGACGCATTCAGTCATCATCCTCAAAGTTTACCGATCTCTTCTTTGTAACCATATCTTTCATGAACTTGGCATAACCGGGCATTTGCTCCAAATCTTCTATCAAAGGGACATTGATTGAATGTTATTTCAACATAGTGATAAAACGTCGATATTTACCATCCTCAGTCTTCTTCACCAATCTCTGAGGGAATGGTGGTGGTGGTCTAGCAATGGGGACCACTTTCTGGGGTACCTCTGCTTCTTTCACCATTTTTTCCACCAATTCAACACTAGTTTCCACCACCTCTTCATCTTTTCTCATCTCATCTTCTACCACAGACGGGATAGGTGGATCAATAGTTTGCTTACCTCCTGAAGTAGTGACTGCCATGCAATGTCCATCCTTTTTAGGATTTTGAATGGTATTGCTAGGAAGAGTGCCAGGTTGGCGTGAGTTCACGTAGTAAACAATTGGGCCATTTGTAACTCAAGATGCTTAATCGAGACGGCATGTGCATCCACCTTTTGCCGAATGTTAGCCAAATCACCTCTCAATTCCTTGGCGTGCTCATCACTAGTATCAAACCTCCTAATCATCTTCTGCAACATATCTTCAACTCACGCCATACTACTTCCACCATACCTAGGAGCAACTTCACGATTTTGAGATGTAACATAGGGCCCACTCCAATCATTTCTTTTACCATAGTTTCCCCGGTTGAAGTTGTTTTCGCGATTATAGTTCCCTTATCGAACATACTGGCCCTCTCTGTTGTAATTACTATAGTTCCGACCTTGATCTCCTTGACCTTGATGCCAATTCACCGGATTGTAGCCTTGGGCATTTGGTCGGAAACCCCCCGTCTGATCATTCACTACAAAAGTATCCTCTTCATGATAGTAGTCATCCGATAGAGGTGGTGGTTTAGTCAAGTAATTCACCGCATTTACCTTCTCTGCACATCCACTGACATATTTTAATACCAACCCAAGCTCAGTTCTCATTTGAGCCATCTCCTCACGAATCTCATCTTAGGCAGGATTGTGTATAGCTTGCACTGCAAAGGAGTTTCTCCCAGTGTCTGACTTTCTAGTACTCCAAGCCTTATTGTTGCGAGAGATTTTCTCTAACTTCTCTACAATCACCGCATATGTGCACTCACTATAGAAACTACCCGCAATAGTATCGAGAACTCCTTTATTATTATCATCTTGTCCCCGATAGAAGTACGCTTTTAACAACTCATCATCAATGCGGTGGTTTGGGATACCTCTCATGAATGCAGTTAATCTATCCCAAGAGATACTTACCGACTCCCCAGGTAGTGCCACAAAGTTGTTGACTCTATCTTTGTGGTTGAGCATTTTGGACACCGAGTAGTACCGTGCTAGGAACACATCCCTCAACTGATCCCTAGTATAGATAGAATTATAGGGCAACTCAGTAAACCATATTGCGGCCTCTCCCGTCAGTGATAGAGAGAACATTCTCAACCTGATGATGTTCATGTCTAATTTTGGCCTCCCCACACAACTCTTGCACACAGACCTCAGTTTGGCTATGTGAGCACGGGATCCTCTAATGGTAGCCCTGAAAACAAACCCCTCGCGGTGAGCATCTGCATCAAACTACTAGTTACCACAAACGTGTGTCCCTGCAGTAGAGGAGGTAGGACAAGAGGCCCATCAGAATCAGTGATATTGGCGTTGCCCCTATAGAACTCTTGAGGGCGTGGGACGGGAGGCTACATCCTCAATGCATCATCAACCTGATTTTCTGCAACTACTTGATTGTGAGCCTCAACCGATGGTGGGGGCTGACGATTGATCCCATAACCTAGTTTGGCTGGGTTCTGCTGATTATTCATTCTTCAAAGTGTACAGTTTAGTTCAGGATTAAATGGAAGTGTTGGTTCTCCTCGGCTCCGTGTACTTGGCATACACTAGAGCTAGACCTGAGAGAAACAAAAACAAAAGAAAAGTAAAATCAGGAAATTGTTGACTAAACTTCAGTAATGCTATTAAGGTTAATTTATAAGCCACTTTCCCCGGCAGCGGCGCCAAATTTTGATACGCTCAAATTACACCTCCCTAAAGAAGTATAAGCGGTCATATCAAGTAAAGAACCCAACTATTAGGTTGGGGTCGATCCCACGAGGAAAATGGTTTAAACTTAACTTTAATGTACAATCACTTCTATTTAGTAAAGTTCTTTTTGAAAACAGGTAATTAAAGGGGGGAGGGGTTGAAACAAAAGTCTTTTAATATCTCTAAGTAAAACAAGTAACATGAGTATATCTGTAGTGTTTATCAAGTTGTGAAAGAAACTAGGGTGTAAGTGTTCCCCATAGGTTTATAACGCTGCATTCCTAGCTATAACAATTCTTCCCTAGTGTTTTGCATGCAAAGTGATAAGTTAGGTATCTCTAAATCCTTGTTCCGGTATTTAGAGAATTTCATCCCGTACCTTGGTCCGGCTACGTGTGTCTAAGCTACTAACCCTTACCTTTACTTCATATTAAGCATCATATTCGATGTATGGCTTAGTTATTACTTCGCATCAATCGAGACTAGCCTATTATATAGTATCCACTAAATCTATGTTGATAATTATTTAACTATTAACTACCTCCTTGGTCCGGCAAGTAGCAATAAGGCAAGTTCTAACGATTGCACTCGTTAAAAAGACTTCTAAGCGAAAGAATTATCAATGCATGCAATAACCTATTTGAGAATTGTTATTAACCTAGGTTTACTTTATTAATCACCCATGGTTCTCACAACCCTAGTTGTGGATTTAGTAACCCATGCATATAAGAACACAATTCATAGTTAATCAACAATATATCATGAACTTACTTTGACAAATTCAAAGAAAATCCAGAAATTCAACTTGAAACAACAAGAAATCACTTGAAAATCAAATCCGGAAATATGAATTAATGCTAAAGTTGAAAAAACACAAACTCCAAAAAAAATAATAATAACCAAAGTAATAGAATCCAACCCAAAAAATGAGGTTTTACACCCTATTTATAGAAAACATTGTCCTAAATTAAAGGAATTAAAATAAAGAAAGTTTTCCGAAATCACTGTTGTAATCGACGAGCCCCACAGACGGTCCATCGATGAAACGACGGATCCTCAACTGCCTTCGTCAGTCCAGAATTAGCATCTTTTTCATCCCTTCAGCTAGCATCTTCTCTGAATCAATCGACGGACCAACAGCACGGTCCTTCGATGCGTCTACGGTTCGTTGATGCCTTCCGTCATTCCATACTTAGACTTTCTTCAACTTCGGGTACTGGACTATATCTGAACTTAACGACGATTCAATAGGACGGTCCGTCAATCAATCGATGGACCGTCGATCCTTTTGTAGGCCCACACTTTATCAGATTTACTCGAGTTTCTCTAGACGCCTGAACTATCAGTCGACGGTCACCATCTACGGTCCGTCGATGGAGCGATAGACCGTCGATGGCCTTTGTGGGTCACCTCTGCACTAAATCTCAGTTGCCTTCTGTGTTTTGGGTTTGGACACCTTTCCTGCAAAACAAAGATTAATTAATATTAAAACTACTACAAAAAGGCTCTAGACACACACCACTATTAGAAAAGCATTGAAAGTACAGTTAAACCATGGTACATCACGGGAGTACTTGCATTAGGTTGGGGTCTACCTCCTTGGTTAGCTTGGGCAAACAAATGATTAGTGACGACTTTAACTTGAGTCGTCATGAGTCAGGTCAAATCCATAAGGGCAGCCCTTAACTCCGCATTAGTCATATCTCCTATAACATATGGAGCTTGAGTACCTTGGGACATAGGGGGGCATTTGGGGAACTTGAGGTCCTTGAGGTTCCGGAGGGGGGACCGCTCATTCACTTCCTCTTGGCCAACTATAGGGACTTGCTCATTACGGGGAGGGATCCTTTTATTAGATACTCCTCCCTCATCCCTTTTAGCGGTTGTCCTCCTTGTATTCATGTCCTATAAACATAAGAAAAGAGGTTCATAAAGACATCTTATAGAACACAACTCTAATGCACGACACTTGAATAATGAAGAAAGTGAAACTTCTATCGCCTTATAGACTCTCACTCATGGGTGTGTCGCGACTCACACCGATAAACAAGAATCTACTAGACGTGCCTTGTGAGACTTTAGACCCTAAACTATTTCCCATAACCTTATGCTCTGATACCAAGCTTGTCACGACCCGAAAGTAACCCCTAGCAGTTAGGGCAATCCTTGGGTCAGAACAATTGCGTACTTGACCTTTCGGAGGTCTTGCACCAGCCTTTTGCTATCATTCATTACATAAGACATGAAAAGTAGTGCGGAATTTTAGCTTTTCACGACATTAATAATAACAAGAAAATATCTTTTGTAGATACTAAAGAGTAGTCTCATCATCACAAGCCATCTTAAAGACACAACTTAAATATCTTAGGGACACGGCCCTTTACATAGGATGTAAAAATACATAATAAGTATTAATAGTAGAAACTAAAGAAAGAAAAGTTATGCCCTCGGATATATGAGGACATACTTAGTCTTGAGAGAGTCGATTCCCAAGCTTGCCTTCTTATCTTCAACTTGCCTCCAACCTATACTTATAGAGTATAGAAAAGTATGGGTTGGTACAAACATTGTACTAAGTATGGCATATACAAAACATGCAAAAAGGGACATTGTTGTAGAGTTAAGCTTTTATGCCAATTAAGTAAAACTATGGCATATACAAAACATGCAAAAAGGGACATTGTTGTAGAGTTAAGCTTTTATGCCAATTAAGTAAAACTTTCATGAATATAGAAGTAAAACAACATATAAATTACCAATTAACACATAAAATAGAACTTCCATAATTTTAGCACCAAAAATTACATACAGTGAACTTAATCAACTTTACAGTGAACCCATTTCAAAACAACTCACAGTGAACTCATTTTCTTTGAAGTTTCCCTAACCATGGTTATCCTACGACTCAATAAGGTAAGACATGAAGGAACCTCCCATCTTCTATGCACACCTAAGTGATCCTCACGACTACCCATTATAGGCTTACTTCGTACGGGTAACAAGTCCACATCTTATAACTAGACATCAGAGAAACATACTTTCATTTAAGAACTTTACATAAGTGCCCTTCTCCAAGTGGACTTGGAAGTTACACAAAGTGGAATGTGAGAATACCATCCCATACTACTACTCCCACTTTGTGCTCCTTGAGGATTCCATGAGATTAGGTACACCACATTCATCTTTCATAAACTTCATCATACAAGACATAACTTTAACATGTTTTCTTAGCATTAGACATTAAGTCACCTAGTTTCATTTTCATTACATAAGTAACCATTCATACATTACATAAAGACACACCAAGATTTCCCTTTCAAGTGTCTACTTGTGCAATGGAAAAATAGCATTCCATACCACCACCTACCCTAGGTAGTACACTCTTTAGGAGACTTAGTTCATTACATTCTTTTGTGGGGAGTTAGCTTTAACCGACATAGACCATGACAGCTAGACATGGAAATCCCGACATTAACTCCTATCGGATGAGGGATCCCCACTTGTCTAGGGTAGGGTCATTCTCTTAGCCTTTAAATGGATTCTCCAATAGCTACACCTATGCGGGCTCATAGTTAAGGGATAAGGAGATTGCTTCTAAGTAACCCATTCTCTACTAACGAGGAGTACTCATCTCAAGAGGTACATTGGATACAACATCTCAACTCATGAAATGTAACCACCGCTTCTTCAAATCCTCTCGGTGCTAAGCATTACTCCCCAACGGAGTCTTAAACATTCATTACTAAAGGTTAGGGGATAACTATTGGACACCACATCTCAACTCATAAAGGGTATCCATCCTCCAACCTACATTAGAAAGCTCTTGGGAAGTAGTGAGGTTGCTTCTAAGCACTTTATCTCAACTCACGAAAAGTGTTCACCCCCAAACTCCCCCATTCACATTCATTAACTTCATTCATTCATTCAACTGTATGTGAACACACCTTTCATATAACGACCATTTTCATAACATTGACTCCTAAACATACTCATAACTTCATTCATCATGTATCATACACTAGCATACTTCGCATAAACATATACTGCACTTAGACATACTCTCTACTAAACATACATTTCAAGCTTCATAAAGCACATCAACAAGAATATCATCATTGTCACATTACATCACATACTATACCTTCATGGACAATACTCACAATACACATGTAAATACATATTCATATATTTCAAGTAAACACCGCCACCAAAGGTGGACCATACCACTCAAGAATCATTTCAATGGAAACTAAACAAGATAGAATAACTTACACTTCATCCAAGCTTTCACCACCTTTCATCAATATTTCTCCAAAACCACATAATAAAGCATATATAGGTAGTAGCTAAACCAAAATAAATCAAAATAAACTCAACTCTAACATTATTTAGCTAAAAGCAACAAACCCACTTCATAAGCTAAAAATTGATAACAAGCATAATCATTGTTTAATTGAAATTTTGACATTAAAATCATTAACTAACACCAATAACAACATATTTTAATCCTTAAAACATTTTCATGCAAAGACCCATCCTTAGATTCAAAGATAGAGAAAGTTGGAGTTTGAAAACCCTTTTTGAAATCATTTAGAAGTGGCTCCTTGAATGAAGGGAAGTTCAAGTATGTATATCATACCTCAATGAGAAGAAAAACCACGAAATTGGATGAAGAAAACGCCCAAATCCTTCAACCCTAGCTTAACCTTGAGTCTTAGCTTCAATGGAGTCTTGAGAGTGTTTTTCTTGAGTGAGGGGTTTTGAATATTTGAAAATGGGGTCTAGTCTAGGTTTAAAACTTAAAACCAACTTAATATACGCTAAATACCCTAAAAGTATCACCCATGTTTCATAAAAGACTTGTGGTAAATTTACAAAACACCCCAAGCCTTGGTAGAAATTGTTGATAGTTTTTTACAGTGACCCATCGATGGCCCCTTGTTACTGGGCATCGCCTGGTCGACGGCCCGTCCTGCTAGGGAAACGATTGGGACTGAGTCTGGACACCAAGAGGGTTAAGATACCACCACTAATTGTGGAGGTACGCCCCCAATTACGGGGCATCGTCCTACCTACTGACCGTAGGTGAGGGGCGTTGATTGGGCCTGTGTTGGCAGCTTTGTAGCTATGTCTTGGGTCCTCTTCTAGGACACCTTGTGGGTCCTAGGTGGATTAGTACCCAGAAGTTGAACCCCTTTACATGTTCATATAGGTCTTAGGAACATCCACCCACAAATAAAACTAAAAGGAACACGTAAAACTCGTTAAAGCATACAAGGACACACAAGTACTTTTCAAAGCACATCTTTCGAATGTCATAGACATTCTTCTACGTTTGACCTCCAAATATCACCAAAATTTAGACACTTCCTTAAAACATATTTATTTACCATTTTAACAAAAAATTAACTCATGAGACACATGTGAAGCTCTAGTTCAACCTAGTTCATTTTAGGGGCGTTACAGGAGTCCTAGGAGGGGTTCTTATATGCTTATGTTATGATCTAAATGTATAATGCCTACTATATATGTAAGTTTTATATTATATGATATTTATTTCATTTGATGAACATGATATTGGTCTAACCTTCTATGTATGATGATGACAACACATGATATGATGTTATATGAGGCACGCATTTCTTATGGGATCTTTACTAGTTTACTTAGTTTATATGGGGTTATGTGACTTCATATGAGCATTGAACTAGTAAGCTTGTATGGGATTATGAGTAAGGTTCTTGTAATGCTTTGACGAAATGTTTATATGGCTTTGTGATAATGTTGTTCTTATATATGAATATGCATATGTCTTAATGATGCTGTGACAATGAACTTGTATATGCTATTGGATTGTGCATAAAGGCTTTTAAAATGAACTTGGCATGTTTATACTAAAATGTCCTTTTTTGCATGTTTTCTAAATGTTTTACTTGCATATATCCGTACTTAGTACATGTGATTTGCATTAACTCATATCTCTTCTATTTCTACAATAATGTAGGTTCGGGCCATTGAAGGGTTTCAAGGCCATTTCAAGGAAGACTTCGATATTTCCTAAGTTGTTGGTGAGTCCTTAAGTCGGAGGATGATGCCACTATTCTAGCTTTACTATTTGATTAGTCTAAAGACATTTGTTCTATTTCCTATCTTGTAAAGACAATGTTGTATTCTCTTATGAGACTTTATTGTAATATTGTAAGGGCTATGAACCAAATCTTGTACTTCTATAATAGATGGTGATGTGTGAGACAATAGTAGAATATGTTGTTAAATGAGAAGTCTATGTAAACTTCATATATGGATAAATGAGAAGTCTATGTATAATTTATATGGAAAGTTTTAATTTTTCCGCATTCTACCTATGAAATGCAATGATGTATGCAAAGTGCTAGTCTAAGACCTCTTCGAGGATGAAGACGCCGGTTACGTCTAGGGGGTGCTCCTCGGTTATTACACTTTCGTGGAGTGAAAGATTTTACTCTTTTTTATATGTGCACCCTCAATACTAGACCCCTTTATGAGCACACATTTGTTCCCGTTGATTACTAGAAGTACTAAAGATGGTTATAACCCCAGCAATTTCATAACACTTAACCTTACCATTAACATATATCACCCTAACAAGGATACTCAATGTTATCAATCAAGAACTAAAGAAACACTCTTACTCGTTATCGTTTCCACCCTTAACAAAAATAAACAACAAGATTAACTATCAAACTTTGTGTTTGAAGGCCTAGGCATTAAACCTCCCTCCAATTTTGAGATACCATGGAGTTGAAAAAATACGTTTAACTTCTCAGATAAGAAAACCTATCGTACCTGGGCAACAAGTAACTAATGCAGAAGTTTGATCGCGAAACTTGAACCCTTTGTGAAGCTTTAGATTGTTCTTGGTCTAAAATATCAATACAATGCAACATTCAATCAAACCATGGACTAATAGTTCTCGGATTACAACCAAATCCTAAAACTAGGGATATTCATGATCATTTTATCCAACCAAAAGCTTGTCCCACCATTAAATCATTTAAACTCTCCCCAAGAGTAATAGCTTAGATTCTAAGGCTTAAAAATCAATGTAGAAGGTTGAGGATTAATAAGCATACCTTTACTAACATGCTGCATGGAAAATCGTGTGCAAACATCCCAAAAATTTCCCTCTCAAGTCTAGAAAACAAAATGCAAAAATAAGGTTCGAGGTTGTTTGTACATAAATCTCATTCATCCCACTATAGCAGTGCATCCTGCTATAGAGTCGACGCTATAGTGGAAACTAACCCCACTATAGCGGTCTGAGAACCACTATAGTGAAATGCCTCCTGCTATAACAACCTTGACAAAACTTCAGAAACTCAAACTCTAGAAAAAGGCCATTTTTACAACAAAGCCTCTTTACATAATGTCCTAACACATACCTTCCACGCAAAAATCAATTTCTAAAAATCTACATAGTCGAATAAGATTTCAAAAAAGCACTATGGACTCCTGAATTCCTTGGATACAAGAATATCTCAACCAAACCTCATTATTACACCCCCTCATTCATGGATGGCCGTGGAACTCACCTAGATAAGTTTCCTTCTGAGGCTGGCCAAGCCTAAGATTTTAAGTTACTACCCAAAAAGATTTTTTGACCATATTTTTTTCACCATTGGCCTACTCAAAATAATTGGGATGGGTCTTTACAGTACATATTAATTTACCCATCGATCATCTCTAAAAAGTCAAATGAAAAAACTAGGTGAAGTCAAGAAGAAGGTGGTACATGAATTCTCAAACAAGTTAGGGTACTTTTCCCACGTGCCCCACTCATTCTTCCCATGTGGCTTCTTCAACCGAATGATACTTCCATCAAAACTTCACTAAGATGATCACCTTAGTCCTCAACTTTTGGACATACCGATCAAGCCTAGAAACTACCTCTTCCTCATATTATAGTTCTTTGCTAGCCCTATCAAGTCTCACTTGCTAATGCACTCACCATTTCCATGGTCTAAATCAAATTATACTTCCCAAAAGTCTTAGGAAGACCCACCAATAAGACATCGGTTATCCTCTCCCAATAGTTTATATGGGATATTAAGTCCCTCACATATCCCTATATTAACTTAGTTTCCTCCAACGTTATACCTCGAGATACCAAACATCTCTTAACCACAAAAGATAGAAATTTCACTGGAACGCACCGTCGCCTAAGATTTTTGCGAGCTCCCATCCGACGAAGAACTTTACCCTACACCTACACCCTAACCAAAGTTATAACAAGAACATCATCACAAATCAACGATCATCAACCACAATGTATTATCATGACCAACAAGAGAGATATGATTGATCAAGAGATCATTTCTAATCCCACTCCCCCAACAGACCCTACTACTAAGGATTATAGATCACGAATAATCCAACTTATTTCAAATCCTCCATAATTTTGCTTTGCTCTTATCAAGAGCTACTATCAGCCAATGATCACTTGCATAAAATAGGACTAAGTGTAATGTGCAACACTACCCAGACAACTACGGGTCATTTTTTAAATACTGCGCGAGTGACTATTCCCACTAATGGACAATCATTATTTCACCAATATCCAAAAGTTTGGTCCCACTGTCTCACCGTTCATTAGTAACTACACATTATCACTACAACGTAAGTAGTTACTCAATCAATGATAAAAATGACTAACTCAATTACAGTTTGTTATTTCAATATATAAATTTGTTTCCTTAACCATGAAAGATCACACATACCAAACCAATCGCCCACACCAAACCAATAACCTTTACACCCCAGGTTACCATACATACCCCTTCCTTTTATCACATAAGGATGTCAATCTTTATACATTTGTGCAATATCTCACAAGTCAACTAATGATTTAAAATAGCTTAGAAATTAAAAGTAAAATAGGGTAAACGTAATAACGATTCTACCATGATCATCCCGCTATAGAGGCTAGACACTCCTACAGCGGCCACAAATAATTACATCCTAGAAAATTTACTGTTTTTCTTCAAATTTATGTCATTCCCTTACCTGGTTTTCAATCATAACACATGAAACCACATTATGGCCTTTTATATAACACCAAGACCAAACACAACAGTGCATAGACAAGACTCATCATAACATTATCACATAATAAATTTCAAAATAACATCGGAACACAACTAATATCATCACATACCCTCTATCATACAACAGTAGCCCTTTTCATCGTTCTCAACCATTACCGACTATCCTACAATCAAGGTTTCCCTTCTTTTACCATCAATCCTTTTTCCCTTGCCATCTTTACCCATGGTAAGCCCATGTAGTTTTAATTTGATCTCAAGATTGTTCGCAAAAATATATAAAGCAAACTTTGCCTCATGGACATAAAATTTTAGGACTGAATTACATAAAAACATGTTCAATAATCACATAACAACTTTAGTCATTCATGACAGTACAATTCGCACATAAGATAGTATAATCCCCAGATAAATAGTTATTCAAATGTTGTAATGCACCTAATAAAAACCATTGACCATTCATCACAGATAAATCAAGTTCAACACATTATATGTATCATGGATGACAACTAATTGACCACTCATGCAATCACATGACTTAAAAGGCCAGATATCAACTAGAACCTTCACGATTCCAATCTTCCCTCATTTGTGTACTTTCAACCATGACTACAACATCCAGACTAATCCATTAAGATATAAATTATAATCTAGACATACTAATTGGACTCAACCCATACCACAAGACCATACTAAAAGAATGAAGAAGTGAGACAAATTCTTAAAGTGCTTCATAGCGCCCTAAAGATTAAATATGAATACCAACACACCAACTCTCAGGACTTAATTCGACATTTATCTTATATTAGAAGACCAGTAATAACATGGGCTCCAGTACTAATTTATCATGACCCAACCCATCGGGTTGTGCGGAAACCCACTCTATCACCTAGATAGGAGAGCCCTCAACCCTCAAACAGGTTATAACATATAGCAACAATAAATAAGCCATAAACTAACACCCCAAATGGTTATGAAAATATAATAAATTAATTTAAACATCCAAATTTATTACCATCAAGGAACTAGTCTTAACATTTACAGGAGCTAATAAGGATTACATTTATTAAAATAAATTGGACACAGCTCCCACCATAAGGAAGGAGGAGTAGAAGCTATTAGAGGTCATCATCGTCTTCACATATGAAACATCACTGAATTCTTACAACTAGACTATGACAAGTTGCATAGCAAGAGTAGTATCAGTAAAAAAAAACACATAATGATAGACATAATCGGTTGATCTGAACCTACCATATAATATAATGTAGACTTTCAAAAGGAAACATGTAATATCCATCCACGTGCTTTTACCTTCCATGTATAATGTCCATATATAATTATGCTTTGATCCCAATCTCCTAATTTATTCCGCTGCCAACTCTACTAGTAGTACATTTGACCCCCTTTCCAAACTAAGGCTTCCCAAACATACTTTTAATGTCACTATCATATCAGGTCATAATCTAACCCTTCTATCACATTAATATGCATAAATACAGGACCATCACTATGCTATATCATAGCCTAACCCTTCTATCACATTAATATTCATAAATACAAGACCATAATAATTCCAGATCATATCCTAAACATTCAACGCATTAATATTCATTAAGACCAGGCCATCACTAGCCCTAAAGCCCAACTTACTAGTCCTTCTCAATTTCTCATGCCGACTTCCTTGCCCTTTTGGAATAATACATCGCATAGTACCTTAGACAAACTCATCTATCTTGACTCACATTCTTGTTACCTAATAAGTTCCAAGAATACTAGACAACCATCATGTCAATAAACTAGTAACATCATGACAAATAGAAACACAACTTAGACAACTAAAGCATTGAGTCTCCGTAAATATAATCCAATAGTTAAAACAATTGTAATCACAGGTATAACATAGTTTGCACTCCTAGTCCTCATATTCACCACAAATGCAATAAATACATGCAAATCAATGTAACAACGATCATAAATACATAGAATCCAATCACAATATCATGAAATTAACTAATGCTTAGAATCAACCAATGCATAGAATATGTCCCACATGATCACAAATGCATATACCTAGTCCTCTCATGGAACTTATACTCAATTTGTTAGTGTAATGGCGTGTTACCTGAGAAATCTATAGTAGTGTATTAGTGTGGTAATCGAGCCATCCTTAATTAATGAATCGAAATGATACCCGCGCAAACTATTAATATTGAACTGATATGGTACCTAAGTAACCGTATATGGATATCTAGGTATCATGTGTGGTACTTGAGCCAACTATTAGATTAGATCATGTATGGTATCCGAGCCAACCATGGGTATATTCTGTATTAGAGATGGTACACAAGCCAACCAACAATCACAAACAACATGCAGAATCACAATGACCAACCACATTTAAAACCACAAGTAAATAAAATAGGTTTATTGCATGAGATTATTATATGAATCAATTTCATAATCCCCCTTTGTTTCCCTGACATTTTGTAACACCTCAGACTTTAGAGAAGTTAAAGTGGCCTAACAAGCAAGTCCATAAGCCTAGAAAAAGCTAAGAGCTATCTATGAGACCCTAAAAGGTCTGTTTAGGACACCACTAGGCGTTTAGAGGTAGTGGTTTGGCCATTAAAGGAAGCCCCAACAAGGTCCCCCTTGACGGTTATCTTCATAGACCATGGAGCCCTAAATGGTCTATGTAGCCACCCATATAAGTCACTTTGGCAGTTTTTAAGTTAGGTCATTTTGGTTTTTGTCCTATGTGTTTGGTACCTAAGTTGTGCCATCTTAACCCATATTTCAATAACTACATAAGTGATTTAAATCCTAAAACTACCGATTCTAAATCATTCATGTAATTTATAAATGTCCCTCCATGTTCATCTCCAAAATCCTCTATAAACCTAAGGAAGAAGAATCTAGGGCTTCACTTCAAGATTCTCAATTCACCATAGCGCATGGGCATTTATCACTAATGTATGTTAGTATTCACCTATGAAGTCCTTTCCTCCATAGGTTCCTAACATTTTCCAATTTCACAAGTTGGATTCTCAATTCAAAGTTAGAGTTTTATCCAATCTTCATGGATTCTTTTCAATGATGACTCAATTGATTATTTTGTATCTTTTTATGCATGAATTGAAGTAATTATATGATTTTCATTAACTCATACATGATCCATGATTTTGGACTATGAACACGTTATGAAGCTTATTAACTATGAAATATAAATTTATGAAGATATGCATGCTTTTATGAACTTGATGTAAATAATTTGAAGATGCTTTGAGAGTAAAGTATCAATGTTATTGTGAAAGGTTTTCTCATACACTACAAAGAACATGATTGTGAAAGGATTTCTCACATGAAGGATTCATATTGTTGAAAGGTTTTCTCAATTTTTGTTGAATCAAGTTTAGAGCTATTGAAAATGAACTCTAGCTCAGATTGGTTACTTAATTTGTCCTTTCCATGGATGATAATATGACTAAGACAAATGACTATTCTGGGGGATTTTACTTAGAAATGAGTGGAATAACGGTGATGTTGCAATAACCGACACTAGACCATGTGAGCTACATGGAATCTGGTGTTCAACTCCCACCCCGAAAAAAGAGGGTTAACACTTGCTTAATGTGTAACCTTTCATACATAGCTATCTAGGTGGATCCACTAAGCTAGAGTCCTTTGTGGGCACATAGTTAAGGGTCAAGAAGATTGTTACTAGAAACCCTAACATACTAAACGTGGGGGTTTCCATATCATGAG
This sequence comes from Solanum sitiens, assembly GCA_016801875.1. Lineage (NCBI taxonomy): Eukaryota > Viridiplantae > Streptophyta > Magnoliopsida > Solanales > Solanaceae > Solanum > Solanum sitiens. The sequence goes on from JABWTJ010000156.1 coordinate 1,018,489, forward strand.
ACAACACATAACTTGAGTATCCAGACTTACTAAACATGAGGAAACCCATGTGGGGAGTCGAACTTACTAAACGTGAGACCCCCATCTCATTTACATGCCATTTCGGTGCTAAGCATTTATTCCCTTTAGTGATCATCTTTATTCATCATACAAGTTCACAGTAGTCTCTACTAGACCCCTATGTAAACATTTTACCATAATAGCTCATAGGTAATCATAAGTGAGAACTACCCTTTCGCTTTAGAAACCATTAACAAGTGAGTAAACCTTTCACTTAACACTTTATTATAATCATAAAAACTACTTTCAATCATATAACAATCATATCAAAACATGCATACATACTTCATAGCTAATTCAGGTGTCTAGGGTTAAGTATGAGGTGCTTGTTATCAACACCACAACCACACATTTGACATAGGAGCATTACTATTTAAGTAAGTCACCTATAATAATTGAATTCAAGAAAAAACCAAACATAATACCTTCTTGCCCTTTCATAGGCCTTCATACTTCAATTACTCAAGAATACACAACCAACACATAAACAAGGTAGATTCAAGATGTAATACATAACAATTATCATTCTACATAATCCATATACTCATCACCCTCCACAATTACCATAGGAACTTCAAGGTTTAATGAGTTTAGGGAAGAACAAGGGTCCAACGGGATATATCAATTGATTACCAATAATTAGCCATAATTACATAGTTAAAAACAATAAAAGATCATAATTCATCACTTTTGAATCACAATTTCATTTTGAAAAGAGGACCCATGAATAGATAAAAACCCTAGTCTTGGGGGAGTTTCGAAAAACTCTATTGGAGGGGCCTCTTGGGGAAAGAAGTTCCAAGAGTGAGAGAAACCATACCTTAGGTATGATTACCACGAATTTGAGTTGGATTCCTTGGTGAATTCTTCCTCTTCTTGAAGCTCTAATGTTCCTTCAATGGAGGTTTGAGTTGGGGAGAGAGAAACTAGAGAGAAGTTGGAGTGATTTGAGTTTGGGAAATAATGAGGTGTTAGGTTAGTTTAATGTGTTATAACCCTTTTATAGTCCTAAACTAAGTTATTTTAACCATTCCTAACCCTTAATTAATTTACCAACTAATTACCTAATCACTCCTAAGCCAATCGATTTTGGACAGTGAAGCAGGGTTTCAAACAAGGGAACTCCTTCCACGGAGCATCGACCAGACAATGGACCGCACTAGTCATCGTGGTTTGGTTCAAATACATGTTTTTGCAGGCATTTTTCCAGAGACTAAGTGTCAACCAACGAGACCAAACGACGGGGCTTCAACCCATCGATAGTCCAACATTTGCCCCTCGAGGTTCACACTGTCATTTGACAACTTTTGAGGGTCAAATGTTGGGTCCTCCTCGAGGACCCTGAGGTTGGTCCTTGGGGAGTCGTACCCAAACGTTTCGACCCTAAACACGCTCTTATATATGTGTTAAAACTTTTCACTAAGTTTGACTTAATTCCAACTCTTTCCCTAATGTAAAAGTAAATGAATAAAAGAAGTGTGTGAATTCTTACTAAAGCTATCTTGAGGGTTTCTACATGGTATAAGGGGGGGTATGGGACTTCTCTTACACATTGCATTTGTAGGGTCCTAAGGTATGGTTCTAGTAGTGTTCTCTTATGATTATGTTGGTTATGACTCATGTATGTCAAGTTATATATATATATATATATATATATATATATATATATATATAAAGCATGTCATGATGAAATATGAGAAAAAGTTGTATGTATGAAGTAGTTGCTTTATGTGATACTTAGCTTGGAATAGGGTTATGGGGTTTTATTCTTTGCATTGCACAAGTATTGTTTGGGTTGTCTACATGTTATGTTGATATTATGTTAGGTTGACTTATGAGATGTTAATATAGGTTTGTGTTAAGGTTATTTGATACTAAGCATGGTTTTGACTAAAATGTCCTTTTATTCATGCATTGATGATTTTTATGCATAGAAGTCATACTTAGTACGTGTGATGTACTAGCCCATATTTTCTTCCCTTTTCCCCAACAATGTATGTTCGGGACACTGAGTAATCAAGGTCTCTTTTCAAGGATACTTGGAACTTGCTTATCCAAGTTAGTAAGTCTCAAATGCGGGGACAAGGCTACACATTCTAGCTTTACTACTTGACTATGTTTAAGACAATGTTCATTTCCTATACTTTGAGACTTTGTTGTAAGTCCTATATGAAGCATATTGTAATACAGTAAGGGCTATGCCCAAATCTTATACTTCTATGATAGATGGTTATATGTGAGACAATATAAGACTACTTTAATGAATTGACTATGTTGCTAAATGAGAAGTTTAAGTAAACTTCATATATGGCTAATCGAGAAGTCTATGTATCCTTCATACGTAAAGTTTTAATGTTTCTACATTTTTCATACCTATGGTGTATAATGATGTATGGTAAGGGCTAGTCTAAGACCTCTTCGAAGACAAAGACACCGGTAACGTCTAGGGGGTGCTACCCAGTCGTGACAAACTTGGTATCAGAGCATCAGGTTGAGTAATATTAGGATTGGTGTCTCACTAAACCACGTCTACATAGAGTCTTGTTCATAATTGTGAAGCACGCCACACTTATAAATGAGAGGCTATGAGATGTTAGGAACTTTCACTCTTTTGATACTCCTTAAGTCGTGCCCAAGAGTTTTAACTCTATCTAGTTCCTTCCTTCTAATCTTTCTCTTGTGCTTATAGGCGATGAATACAAGAAGTAACAACGCTCGAAGGGCCAAAGAGGAGAATGTAAATGAGGCGATTCCCCCTCTGCTCCTCAAAACCCTCAAGTTTTTATTGAAGAATGGGCTATGTCTAATGTTTAGATGAGGGTGGCCATTCATAGCTTGACTCAAGCGTTGGCTACTCAAGTTGCTAGGGATGATAGGGTACAAGTGAACCCCAATCCTAGCACTACCGCATCAAGGATAAGGTATTTCACAAGAATGAATCCCCCTACATTCTTTTGCTCCAAGGTGAAAGAAGACCCACAAGGGTTCATTGATGAACTTTTCAAGGTACTAGATTCTATGGGAGTGTCTTCTCAAGAAAAGGCGGAACTAACCGCCTATCAACTCAAAGATGTAGCTCAACTTTGGTATGAACAATGGAAGTATGAGAGGCCGATTAAACAAGGTCGAATTACTTGGGGGGCCTTCAAGACGGCCTTTCTTGATAGGTTCTTTCCCTTGGAATTAAGGAAGAGGAAAATGCAAGAATTCATCAATCTTCGTCAAGGGGGCATGAGTGTGAAAGAGTATAGCCTCAAGTTCACTCAAATATCAAAACATGCACCTACTATGGTGGAGGATTCTAGGGCTAAGATGAATAAATTTGTTATAGGGATATCCGATCTGGTGTTTAATGAATGTAGCTCGGCTATGTTGATTCCTAGCATGGACAAATCTCGTCTCATGGTTCATGCCGAACAAATTGAGGATCAAAAGCTTAAGCAAGTTGGTACGGAGTTGAAGAAGACAAGGGTCGAAGATGAAAATTCTTCCAAGAATAGATTTGAGGTTTAATATAAGCCAAGGTTTAAAAAGAGGTTTTCCAACCAAGTTTCTTCAACAAATCCAAGGATCAACAAAAATAAAATGTCTACACCCAAGCCACAAGATGGGAAAGGTAGTGGTCCCTATGTTGAGAAGCCTATTTGTGCTAAGTGTGGTAGAAGACATCAAGGCAAGTGTCTAGTTGGCACAGGTAATTGCTATGGTTCTGGTAAGAGTGGCCACATGAAGAGGGATTGACCTATGATAAAGTCTCAAGGAATGGAAAATACTCAATCACAAGCAAGTGCTCTCAATCCCGATGCTCCTAAGAAGAATTGTTTCTATGCTCTCCGCTCTAGGGGTGATAAAGAGGATTCTCCCGATGTTGTCAATGGTATGTTACAAGTGTTATCCATTAATGCTTATGTTTTAATAGATCCCTGTGCCATCTTATCTTTTGTAACTCCTAGTGTACATGAAGTTTAATGTGTTACCCAATGTTTTAATTGAAACTTTTTCTGTTATTACCCCTGTGGGTGACTCCGTTGTTGCTAAAAGAGTCTATAGGAGTTGTCCCATATTATTGCCCAATAGAGTTACATTGGTCAATTTGGTAAAACTTTATATGTTATACTTGGATGTCATATTGGGGTTTATTGGTTATATGTTTGCTTTGCTTCAATTGATTGTAGAACAAGGGTAATAAGTTCAAATTTCTTAATGAACCCATCTTAGAATTGAAGGGGGGAAACTCAATCCGTAGAGGTTAAATCATTTCGTGTCTAAAAGCTTGTAAAATGATTTCTAAGGGGTGTCTCTACCATATTGTGTGGGTCAAGGACCTTGGGTCCGAAGCTCCTCCTTTAGAGTCGGTACCCGTAGTGAAGGAATTTCCAGATGTCTTTCCCGATAACTTGCCCAGAATTCCTCTCGAACGGGAAATAGACTTCGGTATAGACTTGTTGCCAAATAGAAAGCCTATTTCAATCCATCCTTACCATATGGCTTTGGCCTAGTTGAAGAACTAAAGCTTCAAGTCAAAGATTTACTAGACAAAGGTTTCATAAAACCAAGTATTTCTCCATGGAGAGCTCTGGTGTTATTCGTGAAAAAGAAGGATGGGTCCCTTAAGATGTTCATTGATTATCGTCCTAAATAAGGTCACCATAAATAACAAGTATCTTCTCTCTAGGATTGACAATTTTTTTGATCAACTCCAAGGGGAAAGCTACTTTTCCAAAATTTATTTGAGGTCGGGGTATCACCAACTTAGAGTGAGAGGTTAAGACATACCTAAAATGGCTTTCCGAACGAGGTATGGTCATCAGGAGTTCCTAGTCATGTCTTTTTGTCTAACTAATGCTCCGGTGGATTTTATGGACCTTATGAATAGAGTGTTCTGGAATTACCTTGACTCTTTTGTAATTTTCTTCATTGATGATATCTTGGTATATTCTAAGAGTGGGGATAAGCATATGGGTCATTTGAGGACAGTATTGTAAGACCTTAAGGAACATCAACTCTTTGCTAAATATAGTAAGTGTGAATTTTGGTTGAGAGCGGTAGTTTTTCTTGGTCACATTGTTTCAAGTGAGGGTATAAAGGTCGATCCAAGGAAAACGGAAGCGGTTAAAAATTGGCCTAGACCTTTGACTTCAACCGATATTCGAAGTTCTTGGGTTTAGTCGGGTATTATAGGAGGTTCGTTGATGGTTTGCATCCATTGATTCTCCATTGACAACCTTAACCCAAAAGAATGCTAAGTTTGAGTGGTCGGAAGCTTGTGATAGAGGCTTCCAAGAGTTGAAAGACAAGCTTACCTCCGCTTCGGTGTTGAACTTATCGGAGGGTACCAAAGGGTTTGTAGTGTATTGTGACGCTTCTCGAGTATGTTTAGGTTGTGTCTTCGGGCAATATAGTAAGGTGATAACTTATGACTCTATACAACTCAAGGTGCATGAGAAGAACTATCCAACTCATGACCTTGAATTAGCGGTCGTAGTGTTTGCCTTGAAAATATAGAGACATTATCTTTATGGGGTACATGTGGATGTGTTTACTAACCAAAAAGTCTTCAATATGTTTTCACTCAAAAGGAGTTGAATATCCGATAAAGAAGGTTGTTGGAACTTTTGAAGGATTACGACATAAGTGTTCTCTACCACCCCGACAAGGCCAATGTTGTTGCGGACGCTCTAAGTTGAAAGTCAATGGGTAGTGTAGACCATGTTCCCGATGATAAGAAAGAGGTAGTGAAAGAGGTGCATAGATTGGCTTGGTTGGGTGTTCGGTTAGAAGATTCTCCAAAAAGAGGGTATATGGTTCATCATAACTCCGAATCATCTTTAGTGGTGGAGGTGATGTCTAAGCAACACCTTTATCCTCTATTGATAGAGTGTAAGGAATCGGTTCTTAGTAAGTTCAATGAAGCTTTCTCCAAAGGGTGGATGTGGTAATTAGGTACCAAGGTAGATTGTGTGTACCGGATGTGGATGGTCTAAGGGGGAAGTTTTTGGAAGAGGCTCATGGTTCCCGATATTCCTTCATTCGGGTGACACCAAAACGTATCGTGATCTTCAAGGGATCTATCAGTGTGATGGTTTGAAAAGGGATATAGCGGAGTTTGTGGCTAAGTGTCCTAATTGTCAACAAGTTAAGGCCGAACATCAAAGATCGGGAGTTCAACTCAAGTGATGGATGTTCCTACTTGGAAGTGGGAAGATATCAATATGGATTTCTTAGTGGGTTTGCCTCGAACCCGGAGGCAAAATGATTCAATATGGGTTATTGTTGATAGATTGATGAAATTTGCCCACTTTATCCCATAAAATCTACTTATTCGGCGGAGGAATATGCTAGGTTGTACCTTAATGAGATTGTGAGTTTGCATGTGATCCCTTTGTCCATCATCTCGGATAGAGGTGCCGAATTCACTTCTCGTTTTTAGAGGTCTTTCCAAAAGGGGCTAGGTGCTCAAGTGAAACTTAGCACCGCTTTTCATCCTCAAACGGATGACCAAGAGGAACGCACAATCCAAACCCTAGAAGATATGTTGAGGGCTTATGTCATTGACTTCAAGGGTAATTGGGACGACCACAGAACGTTTTTAGAGTTTTCCTACAATAATAGTTACGATTTGAGTATTTCCATGGCACCATTTTAAGCACTCTATGGTAGGATATGTAGGTCTCCGGTTGGGTGGTTTGAGGTAGGTGAGTCTTCACTCCTTGGTCTTGAGATTATCTATGAGGCTATAGAGAAAGTTTGAATGATAAGGGATAGCTTGAAAACAGCATATAGTCAGAAAAAATCTTATGCTGACAATAGAAGAAGAGACCTTGAATTTGAAATAGGTGATTGGGCTACTTTAAGATTTCACCCATGAAAGGGGTGAAGAGGTTTGGTAAAAAGGGGAAGCTTAGTCCCCGGTATGTTGCCCTTATGAGATATTGAAACGGGTCAGGAAGATTGCTTATGACTTGAAATTACCAAGTGAATTAGCCCCAGTTAACCCGAAATTTCATGTTCCCATGCTCAAGAAATGTATAGGTGACCCGATGTCTATTCTCCCGATTGAAGGGTTAGGGGTGAATGAGAACCTTTCTTATGAAGAGGTTCCGGTTGAGATCCTAGATCGTCAAGTCAAGAAGTTAAGGAATAAAGAGGTGGCCTCTGTAAAATTCCTATGGAGAAACCATCTAGTTGAGGGAGCAACATGAGAGGCCGAGGCCGACATGAAGTCCCGCTACCCTCATCTCTTTTCTCTTACTCTAAGTCAAAGTTGAGGTTAGTTGTTCCTCTTAAAATAAAAATTATGAATAATGTGGACTTGACTTGTTTCTCTAAGTATGCGCATGTCTTTGTAAAGGTTCATACTAAAATGCGTTTTATGAATTTGCTCTCATGTTTAACTTGCACTTAGATGTTATGTGTATATTTGCTTTCATGAGAACTATAGTAAGCATGCTAAATGTTGCTTGAAACAATAATTGCGTGGTAGCTCTTGATGTTTAGCTCATGTGAAATGAGAAGGTAGTTCCTCATTATGTGATATGAAATGTTGAGCTCTTATATGTGGTAAATTATGAATTGAGTTGCTATGTGTAATGTCATGATCATTTGTTAAATGGAGTTCAGTACTCCTACGAGCTGTGACTCATGATGATTATGTTCATATTGTTGTTGGTTGGGCTGCTAGTATTGAGTCTCTTCCTCTCCCTATAAAAAGTTTTAGGTGTAATTCGGGTACGAATGTTCCTAAGGGGGGGATAATGTAACACTCTGGAAGTTTCATGACTTAGTCTAGAGCCTCACTTGATGAAATAAGCCTTAAAACAATGTTTCTAATCTTAAACAAAGGTAATGAACTTATTAGAAGGTGTTAGAATCAAAATGTCAAGAAATGACCACGACGTCTGGAGACTAGTGTCACGACCCGATTACACCCCCTAGTAGTAACATGGCGTACTCGACCTCAAAAAGGTCTTATACAAGCCTCATAGCACTCATAACATTTGATCATAAGGAAAAATGACCCTTCACTTAAAGAACACGACATTTAAAATTATAAAGGAAGCCTACATCTCACATGGCCATCAAACCAAGACATAGAACCTAAAGATAGCGTCATGGCCCTTCATAATCGAAAGACTTAAACAAAACTAGATATAACCTATTACAATTAAATACAAGAAACATCTAAATACTTGTCCCCGGATGATGAGGACATAAACTTGGTCTTGGAGAACTCTTCCCAGGCCCTAGAATCTAGAGAACGCTATCTCTTGCCAAAACCTACACTTGTAGTAAAAAGTACAAGAAATATGGGTTAGCACAATTAAGTACTAAGTATGATAACCATGCAAAAACATGCTTAGAAAGGGACATTTCGTTTGAAAGTCATGCATATGTCATTTTGGTAAAACTTCATGAATAAGAGCATATTAGGCATAATCTCCAAAACTAATCAACATACAAATCATATCTTCACATTAGGATATATTCAACATACAAGATTTAGACAATACATATTCATAAGGAACATAAGCATTACATGCTTCACATAAACACATTAAGACCATCCCTAAGACAACTTTAAGTCATACTTGTGCAATGTATGAGTAGCATCCCATAATACTACTCACATTAAGTATTCGTCAAATCCACCCTAGACTAGGCACATTCGTATTCATCGCGTCAAGACAAGGAAATAACTCATAATACAACCCAAGCAAGATATACACTATTACATAAAATATATATGTCAACATTCTATATTAACTTAATTAAGAGTACATCATTCATTAGACATTAAGTCAACATCCTTAATAGCATACTCATAAGACATAATAACATAACCACATAAGTAACCCTAGATTAAACTTGTGTCATGTGTAGACAAGGTCCCATAACCCTACCTACGCTAAGTAACATCTTTGGACTACCATGGTCATACCTATCATACATTAGTCTCATCCATAGCTCATACACATAGTGAAGAGATATTCATAATCATGTTCATATTCATAATTCATAAACATACTTCATATTCATAGCACATACACATACATAATATTCACAACACATAACATAATGCATATTCATAGTACATAAACATAATGTATATTCATAGTACATAAATATATGAGGAACACACCATGACTACTCTCAAAGTCCACTTGTGTTATATATGAATGTTATCCCGTACTACCACTCATACTAAGTAAATCCTTTGAGGAACCATAGCATATAACTCACTTTCATATTCATAGTTCATATTCTTGTTCATTAGAGGGAATATAGCCTTAACCGACATAGACCATGTGAGCTACATGAAATTCGGTGTCATATGACCCCATACCAAAAAAAGGTGTCCTACTTGCCTAAGGTAGATTTAACATATTTAGCTTTACTGTGGATCCACTAGCTAATACCTATATGGGCACATAGTTATGGGATAGGAAGATTGCTTCTAAAAACCCGACCTGATTAGCGGGAGAGTTTCCATATCATGAGAGCATATATAAAAGACTCGGCCTAACTAGTGGGAGAGTCTCTACCTCATTTCCCATATCCACTCGGTGCTACGCATTATTCCCAAAGTTATACATTAATAGTAATTGTATTGTATCTACATGTGTGAAGGAATACTTTAGCCTTCATTCAATACGATTCATAACACAACTCATTGATTCAATAAGGTGTGAACTACCTTTCACCTTTAGAATACTAATATACATGTGAGAAATCCTTTTACATACATTCATAGTGTTTTCATGAGAACTGCCTTTCAATCAACACAATAGGATCATCATAGACATGTAAATTTCATATTTCATAATGTGTAAAGGTGCATATGAGAACTAAACTTTCAATCGACACCATAGAATCACCATAATCATATTTATGCATGGAGTGTGTGTTTAATTGTCCCTATTATGACAAAACAACAACAACATTATCATCATAGACACTTCCCTCTCAAAATGTTCATAAGCATGTACATAGTATCATAATCATGTATAATGTTCATATATTGCATTCAAGGATTTATAGACCAGGCAACTCAACACATCCACATTCATTATACTAGACATTTATGTCACGACTCGGATTCTGGAATCCGGACCGCGATCGGCGTCGTTAACCTCTCTGAGGTCACAGACAAGCCTCTTCTTAGCTTTCATCACATTCATATAGTTAAATTTGCGGAAAATTTAAAACTTTCAAAACATGATAAAGTGTACATAGACTTCATATAAAATTTACATGGATTTATATACTATAAGCTCAAACTAAATCTATAGCAGGTGTCCCCAATCACCGCATAGATGATGAGTCACTGAAAGAATACTTCTACCGGGGACAGGATGATAATAATAAAGCGGTATTGGATACTATAGCAGGTGGTTCTTATGGGGAGTGTCCCTATGCTGAAATTGCCAAAACATTAGAGAAAATCTCCCGGAATAATAAAGCATGGAGTACTAGGAAGACAGATACTGGGAGAAATACTTTTGCAGTGCAATTCACACACAATCCAGCCACAGATGAGATTCGTGAAGAGATGGCACAGATGAGAACTGAGCTTGGTTAGTGTTAAAACATGTCACTGGGGTGCAGAAAAGATAAACGCAGTGAACTACTTGTCTAAACCACCACCACCAACTGATGAATATTATTATGAGGAAGATTCTTATGCAGTAAATGATCAGACGGGGGCTTTCCGACCAAATGCCCAAGGCTCCAATCAGGAGAATTGGCGCCAAGGTCAAGGAAATCAAGGTCGGAACTATGGTAACTACAACCGCGAGGGTAATTATGTTCGTGATGGAAATTACAACCGCGACAACAACTTCAACAGGGGTAACTATGGTAACAGAAATGAGAGGAGTGGGCCCTATGTTCCTCCTCAAAATCGTGAAGTTGCTCCTATGGATGGTGGAGGTAGTATGGCGCGAGTTGAGGATATGTTGCACAAGATGATGAGGAGGTTCGATGCTAGTGATGAGCACACCAAAGAGTTAAGGAGTGATGTAGCAGGTATTGGACAAAAAGTTGATACACATGCCATATCAATTAAGCAGCTTGAATTGCAAATGGGTCAATTATCTGCAACTGTGAACACACGGCAACCGGGCACTCTTCCAAGCAACACTGTCCAAAATCCGAAAAATGATGGACACTGTATGGTAATTACTACTCATGGTGGTAAACAAACTATTGACCCACCTATGCCGTCTATTGTGGAAAAGGTGATCAAAGATAATAATATAGTGGTAGAGGTTAGTGATGAAGTAGAAGATAACACTGATAAAGATGCTGAAGTGCATAAAAAGGTAACTCCCATGCCTAGACCTCCACCCCCCTTTCCTCAAAGATTAGTGAAAAAGACCGAGGATGGCAAATATCGGCGTTTTATAACAATGTTGAAGAAACTTTCTATCAATGTCCCTTTGGTAGAAGCTCTTGAACAAATGCCCGGTTATGCCAAGTTTATGAAAGATTTGGTTACAAAGAAAAGATCGGTCACTTTTGAGGATGATGACAGAATGCAGCATTGTAGTGCTATTGCTACAAGGTCTTTGGTGCAAAAGAAAGAAGATCCGGGTGCATTTACTATTCCTTGTACAATCGGGTTATTACATTTCGCGAAAGCATTATGTGATCTAGGGGCAAGCATAAATCTCATGCCCCTCTCGATTTACAAGAAGTTGGGTTTGGGCGACCCAAAGCCCACTGCGATGCGGCTACTGATGGCCGATCGAACAGTAAAAAGGCCTATAGGGATATTTCATGATGTGCTAGTAAAAGTAGAGTCGTTCATATTTCCAGCAGATTTTGTCATTCTTGATTGTGAAGTCGATTTTGAGGTGCCTATTATTCTTGGGAGGCCATTCCTTGCTACGGGTAGAGCTTTAGTTGATATGGAAAATGGGCAGATGATATTTTGGTTGAACAATGAAGAAGTGACTTTCAACATTTGTAGGTCCATGCGGCAGAGTGGTGAGCTCCAATCGGTATCTGCCATATCCTACAAAGTTGGTGAATCACCCAAGACACAAATAGAAGAACGTCTAGGTGTAGAAGCACTGGCAGCAGTGATAATGAATTTTGATAATGAAGGCATTGAAGAATATGTGTCATTAGTCGCTGCTCTTGATTGTGGTAATGTTCGGTTTAAACCGAAGAAATATGAGCTAGACATGAAGAATCGCGAGTCTCCACCAGCTAAACTATCCATAGAGGAGGCTCCAAAGCTAGAACTAAAAGTTCTCCCACCGCATCTCAGGTATGAATTCTTAGGAAATGGTGATACATTGCCGGTAATCATTGCATCAGATCTGAATGAACAACAAGTTGAGAGTTTGGTCAAAGTGCTAAAAAGGTTCGAAAGAGCTATTGGGTGGACCATTGAGGACATTATTGGGATTCCCCCTGGTATTTGTTCTCATAAAATCCAACTCATGCCCGATCATAAGCCAAGTATTGAACACCAGAGACGCTTAAATCCACCTATGCAAGAGGTTGTGAAGAAGGAAATCATAAAATGGTTGGATGCTGGAGTAATTTATCCGATCGCCGATAGTAGTTGGGTATGCCCTGTTCAGTGTGTACCTAAGAAAGGGGGAATGACCGTGGTCCCCAATGAAAAAAATGAACTTGTTCCAATGAGGCCGGTGACTGGATGGAGGGTGTGTATGGATTACCGGAAATTAAATGCATGGACCGAAAAGGACCATTTTCCCATGCCCTTCATGGATCAGATGTTGGATAGACTCGCCGGAAAAGGGTGGTAGTGTTTTCTTGATGGTTATTCAGGGTATAATCAGATCTCTATTGCACCAGAAGATCAAGAGAAGACCACTTTTACTTGTCCATATGGGACCTTTGCGTTCAAGAGAATGCCGTTTGGGTTGTGCAATGCACCCGCCACATTTCAGAGATGTATGATGTCAATATTCTCCGACATGGTAGAAGATACTATTGAGGTTTTTATGGATGATTTTTCTGTGGTTGGTGAATCATTCGAGCAATGTTTGAGCCATTTATCTGAGGTTCTTAAGAGATGTGAAGATTGCAATTTAGTTCTCAATTGGGAAAAATGCCACTTCATGGTCAAAGAAGGTATTGTTTTAGGCCATCGTATTTCAGAAAAAGGCATAGAAGTTGATCGAGCCAAAGTTGAGGTGATAGAGAGACTTCCTCCACCTATCTCTGTAAAAGGTGTGAGAAGCTTTCTTGGGCATGCAGGTTTTTACAGGAGATTCATCAAAGATTTCTCAAAAATTGCACATCCATTGTGCAAACTGTTGGAAAAAGATTGTAATTTTTCTTTTGATGAATCCTGTCTTAAAGCATTCGGCGATCTCAAAGAAAAACTGGTATCTGCACCTATCATTATTTCTCCGGATTGGAGCAGTCCATTTGAGGTAATGTGTGATGCGAGTGGGGTTGCCCTTGGTGTAGTATTGGGACAAAGAAGGGACAAAATCCTTCATCCCATTTACTATGCTAGTAAAGCCCTCAATGAAGCTCAGAAGAACTATACAGTCACTGAACAAGAGCTCCTTGCCGTAGTATTTGCTTTTGAAAAATTTTGCTCCTATTTGCTAGGTACTAGAGTCATAGTGCATACTGACCATTCAGCCCTGAGATATTTCATGGCGAAGAAGGACGCGAAACCAAGGTTAATTCGTTGGGTATTACTACTGCAAGAATTTGATTTTGAGGTAAGGGATAGAAAAGGGACCGAAAATCAAGTTGCTGATCACTTGTCCCGTTTAGAAGATGAAGCTATGAGAGAGTTGGGGGATAAGACTGATATTGATGACACATTCCCCGATGAGCATGTATTGGCTGCCTCACAAGACCTGATTCCGTGGTTTGCAGATTTTGCAAACTACCTAGCTAGTGATCTTGTTCCATCGGACTTGTCTTTTCATCAAAGGAAAAAGTTCATGTACGATGTGAAGAAATTCTTTTGGGATGAACCATACTTATACAGGAGTTGTGCTGACGGGCTTATTCGGCGTTGTGTGCCAGAAGTCGAGATGTTGAGTATTTTAGAGGCATGCCATTCCTCACCCTTTGGTGGACATCATAGTGGTGTCCGGACTGCTCATAAGATCTTACAAAGTGGTTACTATTGGCCAACTATTCATCAAGATGCTCATGAGTTCGCCAAAGCATGTGATAGATGTCAAAGAGATGGCGGCATTTCAAGAAAGCAAGAGCTCCCTCTAAACCCCATTCTTGTAATTGAGTTATTTGATGTTTGGGGTATTGACTTTATGGGTCCGTTTGTGAGTTCTCATGGAATGAAGTATATTTTAGTAGCAGTTGATTATGTATCCAAGTGGATGGAAGCTATCGCCCTCGCAAACAATGAAGGGAAGAGTGTCACTGCATTCTTGAAAAAGAATATATTTTCTCGATTTGGTACCCCACGGGCAATTATTAGTGATGGGGGATCCCACTTTTGCAACAAATTGTTCAAGGGATTATTGGAGAAATATGGGGTTCGCCATAATGTGGCCACTCCTTACCATCCTCAAACTAGTGGGCAAGTTGAAGTATCAAATAGGGAAATCAAACAGATTTTGTCGAAAACAGTGAACGCTAGTAGAACAGATTGGTCAAGGAGGCTTGATGATGCTCTTTGGGCTTACCGGACAGCGTATAAGACTCCCATAGATATGTCCCCATACCAACTAGTATATGGGAAAGCATGTCATCTTCCAGTTGAATTAGAGCATAAAGCCATGTGGGCTATGAAGAAGCTAAAAATGGACTGGAACGAAGCAGCAGAACAACGATTAAATGGGTTAAATGAACTCGATGAATTTCGCCTTAAGGCTTATGAAAGCTCAGCCCTCTACAAAGAGAAGATGAAGAAGTACCATGACCTAAAAATCGAGAAACGAGAGTTTATGATTGGGGATTCGGTGCTTTTATTCAACTCTAGATTGCGCTTTTTTCCGGGCAAGCTTAAGTCTAAATGGACTGGACCTTACTTGATCACCCAATTATTCCCTCATGGAGCGGTTGAGTTGGAAAACAAGGAAGGTGTGCGGTTTAAGGTGAACGGACAACGTCTCAAAATCTATATTGGTCATGCAGAATCGGCGAATGAGGTGGTTGAGGCATATCATCTTGATGAAGTCTGAGTAATCAAGTGTCCTCAGTCGTGCCGCGACGTTAAATCAGGCGCTGGTTGGGAGGCAACCCAATAGTTATCATCTAACCACTTTTATAGTTTTTTCTTTCTAGTAACGGTAGCATTTTCTATTAATGGGTTGTAAATTTTCAGGTAGCACATCTACAGGAAGTTCCGCAGACAAGTTACTCTACATCAGTCACTGACGGATACATCGACGGACCGTCACGCCTGTGACGGACCGTCGCATGACTCCGTCGTGCCAGGTACGCTCTCTTGTATTTTTGAAGAATTAGGGCACAGGCGACGGACCGTCACAACTGCGACGGACCATCATCGGGGTTTCGTCACGCCATTACCCGGCTACCCGACCCGACCCGGCTAAAGAATTTTAAAAGTTTAAAACGTTTTAACCCCCCCCCCCCCTTTCATTACCAGTTTCATTCAATCTTCCCTCCATTTTCTCCCCTTCCAACTTCACTCTCTTCCCAAATTCCCCATCTTCTCCCATTATTCATCCCAAATTTTCCCTCTTGGTCGGAATCTGCTGCAGTGAGTCTTAGTCTTCTAACTTGAGTGCCATCAATTGTGCATTGTTGTCTCCTCTTCCAAGGTATGTGTTCCTGAAACTCTACCCTTTACTCTTTTTGTTTGTTTTACTGTTTTTCCTTATTAATTGCATATGGGTTTCTGTTTTTGCCTAGATATTATCTAACTTAGGTCTTTAATTCCACAAAATGCCTGGACAATACTAGAGAAATTAGGGTTTTAAACTTGCCAATTTGATAGGGCTTTAAACTTGTCCATTAGGGTTCTAATCTGTATTAGAACATTGTTGGGTTGTTGTTTCGACTCACATGGGGTAAATTTGGCACCCCCCAGTTCTGTCTCTGCTTGACAGCACAACAACCCGATGACGGACCGTCATACCCATGACGGTCCATCCTGCACAACCGTCGTGACGGTCAGAGACCCCTGTCCTAAGGGTCTCAACACTTTTTCTAAGTGTCCACTGACGAACACATGTGACGGACCGTCATACCCACGACGGTCCGTACTGCACAACCGTCGTGACAGTCAGAGACCCCTGTCCTAAGGGTCTCAACACTTTTTCTAAGTGTCCACTGACGGACACATGTGACAGACCGTCATACCCACGACGGTCCGTCCTGCACAACCGTCGATACGCTCAAACTTACTTCTCAAATAAGAAGTAAAGCGGTCGTATCAAGTAAAGAACCCAACTAATGAGGTTGGGATCGATCTCACAAGGAAAATAGTTCAGACTTAACTTTATTTTATTATTACTATTATTTAGCCAACTATTTTCCAATAAACCAAAGGACAAAAAGGGGGGTTTTATTTCTAAATTAGTGAAAATGATTAACTAAATAAGAATGAACAACTAACAAATTTAACTTTCGGAGTTTAATCAAATTATAAAAGTAACTAGGGTTTTAGTGTTCCCCACAGGTTCCTAACTTGGTAAATCTAACTATAACAGTTCTATCCTTATATCTTGCACGTAAAGTGATAAGTTATGTATCTCTAAATCCTTGGTCCGGCATCTAGAGAATTTCACTCCGCACCTTGGTCTGGCTACGTGTGTTGCTATACTAACCCTTATCTTTATCTCATATTAAACATTGTATTCGGTATTTGACTAAGCTATTAACTCGTACCAACCAATACTAGTCTATTAGATAGTCTATACTAAATCTATGTTTATAATTCTTTTTCTATTATCTACCTCCTTGGTTTGGCAAGTAGCATTAAGGCAAGTTCTAACGTTGGCCACCGTTAAAAAGAATTCTAAACGAAAGAATTATCAATACATGCAAGACACCACTCTAGAATTGTTATTGAAGTTAGATTACTACCTTGTTATTCACCCATGGTTCCCACAATCCTAGCTATGAGGTTTAGTTACCCATGTTCGTAATTACACAATTCATATGGTTAATGGAAGAATTCATGCACTTACTTTTATGAGAACCAATAATTTCCCAGAATTTAACTTGATTAATCAACGAAATCCACAACAATCAATTCCCGGAAAATATCTTAACTCCCAAAATCAAGAATTTAATAATATAATTCAAGAACTATAAACTAAAAATTATCCAGAATGTCTAACCCCAAAAATGAGGTTTTTCCAACTATTTATAATAAAAACAAAACCTAATCAAATAAGGATTCTATTTACTAAAAATCTATCCAAACGCGTCTGGGTCGACGGACCACGTGACGGACCGTCATGGACACGACGGACCGTCATAGCCTCCACCGTCCTATACTTCACATCTTCTCATGTTGCTTTCTTCATTCCCCTCGACGGACAGGTATGACGGACCGTTTCAAGCACGACGGTCCGTCGAGGGTCTTCGTTCCAAAACACTTGAACTTTGGAATTTTGGGTACTGGGATTACTCTCTTATCATTACGACGAACCTGCAGGACAGACCGTCGTAGCTGTGACGGTCCATCATGGACTTCCGTAATCCGACACTTGGTCAGACTTCCCCAAATTTCCTTCAGCAACTTCTCCCTTCACTACGGTGCCACCTACGGACCGTCACAGCCGCGACGGACCGTCATAGGTTCCGTAGGTGGTCTCTTCTGCAATTTTCTCTCAAAAACTCCCGCGTTCATCCTTGGACAAATTTTCTGCAAACAAAGAGAAACTTATATCAAAATTAACAAAACAGGGCTCTCGACACACACTAAACTTAAGGAAAAAGCATTAGACATACCGTGAAACCATGGTACATCAACACCCTCAACTTAAATTCGTTGTTTGTCCTCAAGCGACGCACTATGACTCACTACAAAATCTTTGTACAAAAGTATCCATATTTTAACTTCCGCAATCATTTGGCTATCAATCCCGATTATTCTCATCATGTTCATGCATGGTATCACTATTAGGCATTGACTTGTGTAGAATCAAACCATAACCCAGATTTACTATGCAATGATGCCTATCCTCTTCAATTTCTCACCGAGATGCTAATATTTCTGGTATTACAACTCCTATCCTTACTTCAAATAACATCCTCATTTTTCACACAATGATTTTAGCTTGAGTATAAGGATCACGTTTCGACACTCACTCTCAGAACAAATTCATCACTCATTTATACATATTGCCATAGGCTTGCCCTTATTTTCACTACTTCAAATTCCTCATACGCACTTAGGATCACAATATGACTTTTTTTTAGATTGTAACATAGGCTCAGGGTCAGGTAGGATGTATTTAGGTATACTTTAGTGACTTGTTGCCCTCCTTGACATACCGGCTAAGCGAACCACCTTTTTATCATCTTATTTCGCCCTATTACTCAATTTTCTTTTTACTTTGCTGTTTTCCCTTTCTTATCCTTATGTGTAAGTGACTTTTTTCTTTTGTTTTGTTTATTATGCTTTTTTTTTTTTAGTCACTTCTGTTTTATTCTTTCTTTCTCTTCATTCTTTCAACCCCACTTTCCGGGGTTTTCCTTATAGCAGACACCCTCAACTCATGATTTTGCCATGAGTCAAGGTTCACAATACCCATGGTTGGGTCAGGGCCAAAACAAGGTTGCTTTCTGCATTAGCCACCCTCAACTTATGCTTTTGGCATAAACTGAGGTGCACATGTCCAAGGGGGGACCAGGGCCAACACATTGTTCCCAGAGAAGATCATTCGGGGAGAAAAAGAAAGATCTATTTTAAGCTCAATTCATTTGGATCAAAAAGGGATTAACTTCATTTGATTTTCTGTTATTTTTAGGCTCAAGATTGACTATTTCGAACAAGGGCCTATGATCCTTTCCTAAGTGATTGTTTTGACTCATTTTTAGCAGGACAAACCAGGCAAGTTCTAGCTCAGTATTAATGGTGGACATTCGATTTCACCTCACACTCTCTTGACATTCCTTGCAATCCCAGATTATTCGACACCTAGTTCAAATCTTAGATTCAGGATCATGTAGTAGTTTATCTTTATTTCATGTTTCAAACCATACAATTTTCACTTACTATGCCTAGTCATGCATCATTTTGATTAACGAGATATCATATTTACTTTAGCCATCATGCTTCAGATTTATGCTATGTACATCAGATGTGAGATGCCTGTTCAACAATAAAAGTAATCAGTCTTTTGGGGAAAAAGAACACAGGCAAGAAAACCCCAAAAGAGGATCGTGAACTTGGGCTACTCAGAATTCACCCAAGTGCTCACTTTCCATTTACCCCACCCCCAACAAAAGATATGCAATTGTCCCCAATGCATAGAAAAGTTAAACTACATAAAAGGGTAAGTGAAGCAAACCTGAGGCGCTAAGCGCCGATGATCAGCAAGCTGGTGGGTCCGGTTCACCGGAACCCACTCCCTGCGTAGTCTGGACATCCTCAGTAATGTCCTCAGCATCCACAGCACCATCAGTAGTGCCTCCCACAGAATGTACAATTTTGGAGCTAGACGCCCCGGCAGCTACTTCTACAGCCCTCAACTTACGGGCCTCCTCATCAGCAATCGAGGCTCTCCTCGCAGCCTCCATATCACCACGCTCCTTCTTCCTCGCCCTAGCCTCATCCTCCTCTCGACCCCTGCGTCTCTTGACATGCTCTCGTGGGGGAGGGGGTGGAACATCAGAAGTGGCAAACAGGGCAGCCATCACGGTGTCATCAGCAGGCGCTGCAGAAGGAGCCTCAGACTCAGGCACCCTTGCCTCTAAAATCATATCAAGATCCACCCGCAGACTCTCCACCGCAGCCTGGAGGGTCGACATGTCCACCGGAGGGGCTGGTCGGGCTAGCACTCGCAATTCAAACGCGTCGAAGCGCTGATGTACCTCGGCGATCTTCCTCTCCGTGTGCTGCACCATCTTGCGCTCCATGCGCTCCTCTGCCTCAGCAATAGTCTTCTGCATCCAAGGCTGGATGTGATGCAGAAGTGTAGCCATCTGTGCCTCAAGTTTCTGGACCCGAGCAAGTGGGACCAGAGTGGCAGAAGGAGCCGAACGAGAGGAGCTCGGGGCAGTGCTACTACCCGGGATAGACTCGACCAGAGTAGGGTCAGTGTGTGCAGAAACAGCACGGGAAGCATCATGAGCATGCTCTACGATGTCTGCCAGGTTCTCACCAAATGGGACCACCTCTGGGCGGGGCCCTCTTCGTGGGGCCAACTCATTGGCCTCATCCCTGATGAGGCCGATGTCAACATTTCCTGGCGGGGTCTTGAGCTGGTCAATGTGCCAAATGGGCACACCTGCTGATCTGCACAAAGAAAAAATGATGCAAGGGAAAGGGTAAGTCGTGGTGACCTTGAAGGCCCTCTCGTGCATGACCGCTTGGAGAAACCAAGCGAAATCAACCTCAAACCCTGCCATCATTGCGGCCATCAGCACCACACGATCCCAGGTGACTATATTATCAGCAGCAGTGGGGGAGAGACAATGGCGGACTATCAACCAAAGAAACTTGGCCGTAAAGGTCAAGTTGGCCTTCTTGATGGCTCCCTTAGGTTCCATCACCCAATCCGCAGCCTCTCCATCAACAGACAGGTGCTGGGCCATCCACCTCTTGGTGGTCTCTCTTAGTGAAGGCTGGCGGAAGAAACTACCCTCTTTAACAATTTGCCACCGGTAATCAAACTCGGCAGTGAGAGGTGTGCTGGTAGAGTCAAAATCCGTGCCGTACAGATATCGGCGGATGGCTGGTAGTGAGATGTCGACCTGGATGCTGCGTACTCGGACATGCTCAAGTGGGGCCTATTTGGCGGGGGCAGACCGCCTATCGATCTGTGAGCGAAGAGTAGCCACATAGGAGGCATAGAACTCACGCACTAACTCCTCACTGTAGCGGCCCAAAGAACGAGCCGTCCACTCCAGCCGGTGTCTGGTGAAAAGGGTGTGAATGTCTGGCATGGTGGGGAGACTTCCCGTGAGGACCCGCCTCTCCAGTGTGAGGGTCCATGTCATGACGCCTTTGTCATTGAGCACTTTGGCGTCCAAGTATACTTTGTATTGCCCGTTGACACACCACCGGTTGGGTTGATCGGCAACCGGGGCAGGAGCTCCAGTTGGTGAGCCAGGGGTGGAGTCAGTGCTGTCAGCCTCATCATCCCAAGCAGACTGTGTAGCTGTGGTGGGGGCAGAGGCTTCTACGGACCCAGAGGCTTCCTCTGACCACGAAACTTCTAAGGAGCCAGATGCTCCTTCGTCTTGGGCAGCTGACCCAGAAGGTGTGCCGGTCAGTGTGCGCTCCTCATCAGACTGGGAGGCAGTGACTACGCCGGGCGCCACCTTCGTGACTCTCGGTACACGTGGAGCTCGTGCTGTAGTAGCAGTGCCTGGGGGCACGTATTCTGGATCATGCTCATCATCAAAGCCTATCACCAATCGGGCAGACGGGGAGACAGATTTAGAACGCCCACGTGCGTAAACGCGATCTTGTTTAGGTGCCATGATAGATAGTACCTGTAACGAATCATCATTAGTACTTGAAGGATGAAAACATGACACAAAAAAAATGAGACAATAATACACAGAAAATCAAACCAGTGATAACAGCTCTGAAGTAGCAGTAAGGCACGACGGACCTGGTGACGGCCCGTCGTGCGTATGACGGACCATCATGCAGTCCGTCATGTAATACTTGGCAACATAAAGTATCAGAAGTAAAGTCTCAGACCGATACGACGGTTATGCAGGATGGACCGTCGTGGGTATGACGGTCCGTCACATGTATCCGTCAGTGGACACTTAGAAAAAGTGTTGAGACCCTTAGGACAGGGGTCTCTGACCGATACGATGGTTATGCAGGACAGACCGTCGTGGGTATGACGGTCGGTCACATGTGTCCGTCAGTGGACACTTAGAAAAAGTGTTGAGACCCTTAGGACAGGGGTCTCTGACCGATACGACGGTTGTGCAGGATGGACCGTCGTGGGTATGACGGTCCGTCACATGTGTCCGTCAGTGGACACTTAGAAAAAGTGTTGAGACCCTTAGGGCAGGGGTCTCTAACCGATACGACGGTTGTGCAGGACGGACCGTCGTGGGTATGACGGTCCGTCACATGTGTCCGTCAGTGGACACTTAGAAGAAGTGTTGAGACCCTTAGGACAGGGGTCTCTGACTGTCACGACGGTTGTGCAGGACGGACCGTCGTGGGTATGACGGTCCGTCACATGTGTCCGTCAGTGGACACTTAGAAAAAGTGTTGAGACCCTTAGGACAGGGGTCTCTGACCGTCACGACGGTTGTGCAGGACGGACCGTCGTGGGTATGACGGTCCGTCACATGTGTCCGTCAGTGGACACTTAGAAAAAGTGTTGAGACCCTTAGGACAGGGGTCTCTGACCGTCACGACGGTTGTGCAGGACGGACCGTCGTGGGTATGACGGTCCGTCATCGGGTTGTCGTGCTGTCAAGCAGAGACAGAACTGGGGGGTGCCAAATTTACCCCATGTGAGTCGAAACAACAACCCAACAATGTTCTAATACAGATTAGAACCCTAATGGACAAGTTTAAAGCCCTATCAAATTGGCAAGTTTAAAGCCCTAATTTCTCTAGTATTGTCCAGGCATTTTGTGGAATTAAAGACCTAAGTTAGATAATATCTAGGCAAAAACAGAAACCCATATGCAATTAATAAGGAAAAACAGTAAAACAAACAAAAAGAGTAAAGGGTAGAGTTTCAGGAACACATACCTTGGAAGAGGAGACAACAATGCACAATTGATGGCACTCAAGTTAGAAGACTAAGACTCACTGCAGCAGATTCCGACCAAGAGGGAAAATTTGGGATGAAAAATGGGAGAAGATGGGGAATTTGGGAAGAGAGTGAAGTTGGAAGGGGAGAAAATGGAGGGAAGATTGAATGAAACTGGTAATGAAGGGGTGGGGGGGGGGTTTAAAACGTTTTAAACTTTTAAAATTCTTTAGCCGGGTCGGGTCGGGTAGCCGGGTAATGGCGTGACGAAACCCCGATGATGGTCCGTCGCATGTGCCCTAATTCTTCAAAAATACAAGAGAGCGTACCTGGCACGACGGAGTCATGCGACGGTCCGTCACAGGCGTGACGGTCCATCGATGTATCCGTCAGTGACTGATGTAGAGTAACTTGTCTGCAGAACTTCCTGTAGATGTGCTACCTGAAAATTTACAACCCATTAATAGAAAATGCTACCGTTACTAGAAAGAAAAAACTATAAAAGTGGTTAGATGATAACTATTGGGTTGCCTCCCAACCAGCGCCTGATTTAACGTCGCGGCACGACTGAGGACACTTGATTACTCAGACTTCATCAAGATGATATGCCTCAACCACCTCATTCGCCGATTCCGCATGACCAATATAGATTTTGAGACGTTGTCCGTTCACCTTAAACCGCACACCTTCCTTGTTTTCCAACTCAACCGCTCCATGAGGGAATAATTGGGTGATCAAGTAAGGTCCAGTCCATTTAGACTTGAGCTTGCCCGGAAACAAGCGCAATCTAGAGTTGAATAAAAGCACCGAATCCCCAATCATAAACTCTCGTTTCTCGATTTTTAGGTCATGGTACTTCTTCATCTTCTCTTTGTAGAGGGCTGAGCTTTCATAAGCCTTAAGGCGAAATTCATCGAGTTCATTTAACCCATTTAATCGTTGTTCTGCAGCTTCGTTCCAGTCCATTTTTAGCTTCTTCATAGCCCACATGGCTTTATGCTCTAATTCAACCGGAAGATGACATGCTTTCCCATATACTAGTTGGTATGGGGACATACCTATGGGAGTCTTATACGCTGTCCGGTAAGCCCAAAGAGCATCATCAAGCCTCCTTGACCAATCTGTTCTACTAGCGTTCACTGTTTTCGACAAAATCTATTTGATTTCCCTATTTGATACTTCAACTTGCCCACTAGTTTGAGGATGGTAAGGAGTGGCCACATTATGGCGAACCCCATATTTCTCCAATAATCCCTTGAACAATTTGTTGCAAAAGTGGGATCCCCCATCACTAATAATTGCCCGTGGGGTACCAAATCGAGAAAATATATTCTTTTTCAAGAATGCAGTGACACTCTTCCCTTCATTGTTTGCGAGGGCGATAGCTTCCACCCACTTGGATACATAATCAACTGCTACTAAAATATACTTCATTCCATGAGAACTCACAAACGGACCCATAAAGTCAATACCCCAAACATCAAATAACTCAATTACAAGAATGGGGTTTAGAGGGAGCTCTTGCTTTCTTGAAATGCCGCCATCTCTTTGACATCTATCACATGCTTTGGCGAACTCATGAGCATCTTGATGAATAGTTGGCCAATAGTAACCACTTTGTAAGATCTTATGAGCAGTCCGGACACCACTATGATGTCCACCAAAGGGTGAGGAATGGCATGCCTCTAAAATACTCAACATCTCGACTTCTGGCACACAACGCCGAATAAGCCCGTCAGCACAACTCCTGTATAAGTATGGTTCATCCCAAAAGAATTTCTTCACATCGTACATGAACTTTTTCCTTTGATGAAAAGACAAGTCCGATGGAACAAGATCACTAGCTAGGTAGTTCGCAAAATCTGCAAACCACGGAATCAGGTCTTGTGAGGCAGCCAATACATGCTCATCGGGGAACGTGTCATCAATATCAGTCTTATCCCCCAACTCTCTCATAGCTTCATCTTCTAAACGGGACAAGTGATCAGCAACTTGATTTTCGGTCCCTTTTCTATCCCTTACCTCAAAGTCAAATTCTTGCAGTAGTAATACCCAACGAATTAACCTTGGTTTCGCGTCCTTCTTCGCCATCAAATATCTCAGGGCTGAATGGTCAGTATGCACTATGACTCTAGTACCTAGCAAATAGGAGCGAAATTTTTCAAAAGCAAATACTACGGCAAGGAGCTCTTGTTCAGTGACTGTATAGTTCTTCTGAGCTTCATTGAGGGCTTTACTAGCATAGTAAATGGGATGAAGGATTTTGTCCCTTCTTTGTCCCAATACCACACCAAGGGCAACCCCACTCGCATCACACATTACCTCAAATGGACTGTTCCAATCCGGAGAAATAATGATAGGTGCAGATACCAGTTTTTCTTTGAGATCGCCGAATGCTTTAAGACAGGATTCATCAAAAGAAAATTTACAATCTTTTTCCAACAGTTTGCACAATGGATGTGCAATTTTCGAGAAATCTTTGATGAATCTCCTGTAAAAACCTGCATGCCCAAGAAAGCTTCTCACACCTTTTACAGAGATAGGTGGAGGAAGTCTCTCTATCACCTCAACTTTGGCTCGATCAACTTCTATGCCTTTTTCTGAAATACGATGGCCCAAAACAATACCTTCTTTGACCATGAAGTGGCATTTTTCCCAATTGAGAACTAAATTGCAATCTTCACATCTCTTAAGAACCTCAGACAAATGGCTCAAACATTGCTCGAAAGATTCACCAACCACTGAAAAATCATCCATAAAGACCTCAATAGTATCTTCCACCATGTCGGAGAATATAGACATCATACATCTCTGAAATGTGGCGGGTGCATTGCACAACCCAAACGGCATTCTCTTGAACGCAAAGGTCCCATATGGACAAGTAAAAGTGGTCTTCTCTTGATCTTCTGGTGCAATAGAGATCTGATTATACCCTGAATAACCATCAAGAAAACAGTACCACCCTTTTCCGGCGAGTCTATCCAACATCTGATCCATGAAGGGCATGGGAAAATGGTCCTTTTTGGTCCATGCATTTAATTTCCGGTAATCCATACACACCCTCCATCCAGTCACCGACCTCATTGGAACAAGTTCATTTTTTTAATTGGGGACCACAGTCATTCCCCCTTTCTTAGGTACACACTAAACAGGGCATACCCAACTACTATCGGCGATTGGATAAATTACTCCTGCATCCAACCACTTTATGATTTCCTTCTTCACGACCTCTTGCATAGGTGGATTTAAGCGTCTCTGGTGCTCAATACTTGGCTTATGATCGGGCATGAGTTGGATTTTATGAGAACAAATACCAGGAGGGATCCCAATAATGTCCGCAATGGTCCACCCAATAGCTCTTTTGAACCTTTTTAGCACTTTGACCAAACTCTCAACTTGTTGTTCATTTAGATCTGATGCAATGATTACCGGTAATGTGTCACCGTTTCCTAAGAATTCATACCTTAGATGAGGTGGGAGAGCTTTTAGTTCTAGCTTTGGAGCCTCCTCTATGGATGGTTTAGCGGGTGGAGACTCGCGATTCTTCATGTCTAGCTCATATTTCTTCGGTTTAAATTGAACATTACCACGATCAAGAGCAGCGACTAATGTCACATATTCTTCAATGCCTTCATTATCAAAATTCATTATCACTGCTGCCAGTACTTCTACACCTAGACGTTCTTCTATTTGTGTCTTGGGTGATTCACCAACTTTGTAGGATATGGCATATACCGATTGGAGCTCACCACTCTGCCGCATGGACCTACAAATGTTGAAAATCACTTCTTCATTGTTTAACCAAAATTTCATCTGCCCTTTTGCCATATCAACTAAAGCTCTACCCGTACCAAGGAATGGCCTCCCAAGAATAATAGGCACCTCAAAATCGACTTCACAATCAAGAATGACAAAATCTGCTTGAAATATGAACGACTCCACTTTTACTAACACATCATGGAGTATCCCTATAGGCCTTTTTACTGTTCGATCGGCCATCAGTAGCCGCATCGCAGTGGGCTTTGGGTCACCCAAACCCAACTTTTTGTAAATCGAGAGGGGCATGAGATTTATGCTTGCCCCCAGATCACATAATGCTTTCACAAAATGTAATGACCCGATTGTACAAGGAATAGTAAATGCACCCGGATCTTCTTTCTTTTGCACCAAAGACCTTGTAGCAATAGCACTACAATCCTGCATTCTGTCATCATCCTCAAAAGTGACCGATCTTTTCTTTGTAACCAAATCTTTCATAAACTTGGCATAACCGGGCATTTGTTCAAGAGCTTCTACCAAAGGGAAATTGATAGAAAGTTGCTTCAACATTGTTATAAAACGCCGATATTTTCCATCCTCGGTCTTTTTCACTAATCTTTGAGGAAAGGGGGGTGGAGGTCTAGGCATGGGAGTTACCTTTTTAGGCACTTCAGCATCTTTATCAGTGTTATCTTCTACTTCATCATTATCTTTCAGCACCTTTTCCACAATAGACGGCATAGGTGGGTCAATAGTTTGTTTACCACCACGAGTAGTAATTGCCATACAGTGTCCATCATTTTTCGGATTTTGGACAGTGTTGCTAGGAAGAGTGCCTGGTTGCCGCGTGTTCACAGTTGCAGATAATTGAGCCATTTGCAATTCAAGCTGCTTGATTGATATGGCATGTTTATCAACTTTCTGTCCAATACCTGCTACATCACTCCTTAACTCTTTGGTGTGCTCATCACTAGCATCGAACCTCCTGATCATCTTGTGCAGCATATCCTCAACTCGCGCCATACTACCTCCACCATCCCTAGGAGCAACTTCACGATTTTGAGGAGGAACATAGGGCCCACTCCTCTCATTTCTGTTACCATAGTTACCCCTGTTGAAGTTGTTGTCGCGGTTGTAATTACCATCACGAACATAATTACCCTCGCGGTTGTAGTTACCATAGTTCTGACCTTGATTTCCTTGACCTTGGCGCCAATTCTCCTGATTGGAGCCTTGGGCATTTGGTCGGAAACCCCCCGTCTGATCATTTATTGCATAAGAATCTTCCTCATAATAATATTCATCAGTTGGTGGTGGTGGTTTAGACAAGTAGTTCACTGCGTTTATCTTTTCTGCACCCCCAGTGACATGTTTTAACACTAACCCAAGCTCAGTTCTCATCTGTGCCATCTCTTCACGAATCTCATCTGTGGCTGGATTGTGTGTGGATTGCACTGCAAAAGTATTTCTCCCAGTATCTGTCTTCCTAGTACTCCATGCTTTATTATTCCGGGAGATTTTCTCTAATTTTTTGGCAATTTCAGCATAAGGACACTCCCCTTAAGAACCACCTGCTATAGTATCCAATACCGCTTTATTATTATCATCCTGTCCCTGGTAGAAGTATTCTTTTAGTGACTCATCATCTATGCGGTGATTTGTGACACTTCTCAGAAATGAAGTGAACCTATCCCAAGAACTACTAACTGACTCTCCTGGCAGTGCCACAAATTTGTTAACTCTGTCTTTGTGATTTAGTTTCTTGGAGACCGGATAGTAACGTGCTAAGAAAACGTCCCTCAGTTGGTTCCAAGTGAAAATTGAGTTATAAGGGAGCTCAGTGAACCAAATGGCAGCCTCTCCAGTCAGTGAGAGAGGAAATACTCTTAGCCCTATTACATCCAAATTCAAATCAGGCCTCCCTACACAGCTTTTACACACTGCCCTCACCTTAGCTATATGGGCATGTGGGTCCTCAGACGGTAGTCCTGAAAACAAACCTCTAGCCGTGAGCATTTGCATTAGACTACTAGTGACTATAAAGGTGTGACCTTCTGGTAGAGGGGGCAAGACAAGTGGCCCATCAGAATCTGCAATATTGTCATACCCTCTGTAGTATTCTTGAGGACGTGGAGCGGGATTATGTCCCCTTTGTGCACCTTGATCAGGATCATCAGGTAATAATCGACCATGAGCATCAACCGGAGCTGGGATGTTCAGGTTTGGATCATCATCATTTATACCCAAGTTTCGATTCATTTTGCATAGTGTACGCTCTAACTCGTGATCGTAGGGAAACAAGGGTTCTCTTCCTCTCCGTGTATTTGGCATACAAGGACGTCAAACCTGGCAAAATCAAAAACAACAGAAAAAGTAAAATCAGGAAAATATTGACTAAATTTTAGTAATAAATTTAAGTTAATCTAAAAGCTACTTTCCCCGGCAGCGGCGCCAAAATTTGATACGCTCAAACTTACTTCTCAAATAAGAAGTAAAGCGGTCGTATCAAGTAAAGAACCCAACTAATGAGGTTGGGATCGATCCCACAAGGAAAATAGTTCACACTTAAATTTATTTTATTATTACTATTATTTAGCCAACTATTTTCCAATAAACCAAAAGACAAAAAGGGGGGTTTTATTTCTAAATTAATGAAAATGATGAACTAAATAAGAATGAACAACTAACAAATTTAACTTTCGGAGTTTAATCAAATTATAAAAGTAACTAGGGTTTTAGTGTTCCCCACAGGTTCCTAACTTGGTAAATCTAACTATAACAGCTCTATCCTGATATCTTGCACGTAAAGTGATAAGTTATGTATCTCTAAATCCTTGGTGCAGCATCTAGAGAATTTTACTCCGCACCTTGGTCCGGCTACGTGTGTTGCTATACTAACCCTTATCTTTACCTCATATTAAACATCGTATTCGATATTTGACTAAGCTATTAACTCGTACCAACCAATACTAGTCTATTAGATAGTCTACACTAAATCTATGTTGATAATTCTTTTCCTATTATCTACCTCCTTGGTCCGACAAGTAGCATTAAGGCAAGTTCTAACGTTGGCCACCGTTAAAAAGAATTCTAAACGAAAAAATTATCAATACATGCAAGACACCACTCTAGAATTGTTATTGAAGTTAGATTACTACCTTGTTATTCACCCATGGTTCCCACAACCCTAGCTATGAGGTTTAGTTACCCATGTTCGTAATTACACAATTCATATGGTTAATGGAAGAATTCATGCACTTACTTTTTATGAGAACCAATAATTTCCCAGAATTTAACTTGATTAATCAACGAAATCCACAACAATCAATTCCCAGAAAATATCTTAATTCCCAAAATCGAGAATTTAATAATATAATTGAAGAACTATAAACTAGAAATTATCCAGAATGGCTAACCCCCAAAACGAGGTTTTTCCAACTATTTATAATAAAAACAAAACCTAATCAAATAAGGATTCTATTTACTACAAATCTGTCCAAACGCGTCTGGGTCGACGGACCATGTGACGGACCGTCATGGACACGACGGACCGTCATAGCCTCCGTCGTCCCATACTTCACATCTTCTCATGTTGCTTTCTTCATTCCCCTCGACGGACAGGTATGACGGACCATTTTAAGCACAACGGTCCGTCGAGGGTCTTCGTTCCAAAACACTTGAACTTCGGAATTTTGGGTACTGGATTACTCTTTGATCATTACGACGAACATGCAGGACGGACCGTCGTAGCTGTGACGGTCCGTCATGGACTTCCGTATTCCCACACTTGTTAGACTTCCCCAACTTTCCTTCAGCAACTTCTCCTTTCACTACGGTGCCACCTACGGACCGTCACAGCCGCGACGGACCGTCATAGGTTCCGTAGGTGGTCTCTTCTGCAATTCTTTCTCAAAAACTCCTGCGTTCATCCTTGGACAGATTTTCTGCAAACAAAAAGAAACTTATATCAAAAATCAACACAAAAAGGCTCTCGACACACGCTAAACTTAAGGAAAAAGTATTAGAAATACCGTGAAACCACGGTACATCAATCAACTCCAAGGTGCTAGTTTCTTTTCCAAGATTGATTTAAGGTCGGGATATCACCAACTTAGGGTTAGAGGTGAAGATGTTCCCAAAATAGCTTTCCGGACTATATATGGTCACGATGAAATTCTAGTCATGTGTTTTAGGTTAAAAAATGCCCCGGAGGCGTTTTTGGACCTAATGAATAGAGTTTTCCGAGATTACCTCGACTCATTTGTGATTGTGTTCATTGATGATATTTTTATATACTCCAACAATGAAGATGAACATGAGAGTCACTTGAGGTTGGCCTTGCAAGTCCTCAAAGAACACCAACTTTATGCCAAATTTAGCAAGTGTCAATTTTGGTTGAGGTCGGTTTCTTTTCTTGGCTATGTTATCTCTGGTGATGGTGTACATGTTGATCCGAAGAAGAAGGATGCGATCAGAAATTCGCCTAGGCCTTTGACTCCCACAGACATACGGAGTTTCTTGGGTCTAGCCGACTATTATAGATGATTTGTAGATGGATTTTCGTCCATTGCTTCTCCTTTGATAGATTTTACCCAAAATAAGGTGAAGTTTGAGTGGTCGAAAGCTTGTGAGAAAGGTTTTCAAGAGTTGAAAGATAAGCTTACCTCCACTCCGGTGTTGACCTTACCGAAAGGTAATGAAGGCATTGTAGTATATTGTGATACTTCCGAGTGGTCTAAGGATGTGTACTCATGCAACATGGTAAGGTGATTGCTTATGCTTCTTGGCAACTCAAAGTTCATGAGAAGAATTACCCAACTCATGATCTTGAGTTAGCCGTTGTAGTTTTTGCCTTAAAAATATGGAGGCATTATTTGTATGGTGTACATGTTGATGTGTTTACTGACCATAAAAGTCTTCAATATGTGTTTACACAAAAGGAGTTGAACCTCCGACAGAGAAGATGGTTAGAATTGTTGAAGGATTACGACATTAGTGTCCTTTACCACCACGGCAAATCCAACGTGGTTGTGGATACTTTGAGTCGTATGACTATGGGTAGTGTGTCTCATATGGAAGAAGAGAAGAAAGAACTTGTGAAAGACGTTCATAGGTTGGCTCGCTTAGGTGTGCGGTAAGAAGATTCTCCAATTGGTTGTTTCATGGTCCATCATAACTCCGACTCATCATTTGTGGTTGAGGTGAAATCTAAGCAACATCTTAATCCTCTATTGATGGAGTTGAAGGAATTGGTACTTAGTAAGCTCAATGAGTCATTCTCCCAAGGGGGGGATGGTGTTCTTAGGTACCAAGGGAGATTATGTGTACCGGATGTTGAGGATTTGAGAAATTGAATTCTAGAAGAAGTCCCTGGTTCTCGCTATTCTATACATCCGTGTGCCACCAAAATGTATCATTACCTTAGAGATGTCTATTGGTGGGATGGTTTAAAAAGGGACGTAGCATAGTTTGTTGCTAAGTGTCCAAACTACCAACAGGTTAAAACTGAGCATCTTAAATCGGGTGGCTTAATTCAAATAATGGATGTTCCTATATGGAAGTGGGAAGCCATCAATATGGACTTTGTTGTTGGGTTGCCTCCAACCCGGAAACAAAATGATTCTATATGGGTTATTGGGAATAGTTTGACAAAATATGCCCATTTTATTCCTGTTAAGTCTACTTATACTGCGGAAGAGTATGCAAGAATCTACATTAATGAGATTGTGAGTCTTCATGAGATTCCTTTGTCTATCATTTCGGATAGAGGTACCAAATTTACTTCTCATTTTTGGAAGTCTTTTAAAAAAGGTTTAGGTACTCAAGTGAAACTTAGTACCGCTTTTCATCCTCAAACGGATGGTCAAGCGGAGCGTACCATTTAGACACTTGAAGACATGTTAAGATCTTGTGTCATTGATTTCAAAGGAAGCTGGGATGATCACTTACCTTTGATTGAGTTCTCGTACAACAATAACTATCATTCGAGCATCTCCATGGCACCTTTTGAATCTCTTTATGGTAGAAGGTGTAGATCTCCGGTTTGATGGTTTGAGGTTGGTGAGTCCTCACTACTTGGTCCAGAGATTATCTATGAGGCTATAGAGAAGGTTCGAACCATAAGAGATAGATTGAAGACAGCCTATAGTCGGCAAAGGTCCTATGCCGATAATAGAAGAAGTTATCTTGAGTTTGAAATTGGTGATCATGTCTACTTGAAGATTTCACCTATGAAAGAGGTGATGAGATTCGATAGAAAGGGTAAGTTATGTCCCCGGTATGTTGTCCCCTATGAGGTTTTACAATGAATTGGAAAGTTGCCTATGAGTTGAAACTACATAGTGAACTAGCTTTGGTTCATCCGGAAGGTGATCCGGTGTCCATTCTTCCTATTGAAGGTTTAGGGGTGGATGAGAACCTCTCCTATGAGTGTCACATCCCACAGGTACATCCTAGAAGTTGGAGTATCCTTGTGATTTCATATGGCAAATGAGACTTCAAGAAGTCTAATCTAAGCCTCTCGTATCATTCATTACATAATAACATACTAAAATGAGTAACAATTTAAAACTTTCTTCACACACGAAGAAACTCTTTTCATAAGAAATACAAAATCGGAAGACTTTCATTAAAACATTAAACCTTTACAATAACCCTTTGAACCATCTAAACTTTAGAGTATACAACACTTGGGACTAATCCCATACAAGACATAAAGTAAAGACTTAAGACATAAACGAACATGTAGATATTGTCCTCGAATCGATGAGGACTCACCAATACTTCATCTTCAACCCTTATAAACCTATCCATCCTCCATGGCACATCAAGACTTCCAATTCCCTACACTTTAGTCAAAAAGTAAAAGAAGGGGTTAGCACGTTAGATGTACTAAGTATGGAAGCCATGCAAAAACCATGAAAAAGGGACATTTAGTTAATAACATGCTTTTCATGAATTTTGATTAAAACATCATACTATAATAATAAGAACAACATTTATCAATTTAGAAATACATAAGGAAATCATTTAAGCAAATAATCACAATTCAAGAAGCATTACAGTGAACTTACTTCACTGTACAGTGAAGTTCTCCACTATTACAGTAATGTTCATTAGTTTCACCTTGCATACCTTTTAACATATAATTCCCTCACTAAACGTTATCCTAAGACTCACTTCAGTAAGACAAAGAGAGACCGCCCATACAACCTCTCTAGGCACACCTAAATGATCCTCAAGACTACTTAGAATGAGACACATTCAATTTCAATACATCGAGCACATAAACATGAGATCCTCCTACTAAAGGTGATTCCAAGGTTCACTTGAGTGAGTGTGGAGCGACCGCCCATACAATCCCTATCACACACACACAAGGGATCCAATAGACTACCTAGGATAGAATTATTCTCACTTAATACAAAAGCATCATTCAAACATGACATTCTCCTTTCAAAGGTTATCGAAAGACCTTCTCAAGTAACTCAAGAAGAATGTCCATAATTTACCTCTTCAAGATTACCTAAGAAATCCTTAAGACTTACCTAAGTTAGGATCATGTCCACATAATCAATCACATTTCCTTAACTAGAATCATTACTAAGACTTATCTAAGTAAGAGATGAAGTGACCATTCTTTTGCCCCCTTCATACCTTAATTAGACAACCCTTAACTACTCTAGATAAGTACTTATTCATTTAACATTCATTCTTAACTTAAGTCATTACATTACTTAGCTCATTTAAGAGACATTTATCGCATAAAGAACATTCAAGTAATGGTCTTGTAGAAGACTTAGGGATTTCAGTTAACACATTCAAAGCCTATTGTGCAATGTCTAGATAGCGTCTCATACCACCACCTAAACTTCATAGAACTTCTCTAATGCTAGTAAGTATCCCATATGATGAGAATAGGCAATAACCGACATAGACCATGGTAGAAAAGCATGGAATTCGCAGTAGTAACCTACTCCGATGGAGGGTGTTTTACTTGCCAATGGTAGAACAAAGACACATCCCATGTAGGCACATGGTTAAGAAATATGAAGGGGTTCTTTGTACTCTACTCTTGTGCTTCACTAGAGAGAATTCCCTTACAATACTCACTCGGTTCTAGCCTTTGTTCTCATAGATTAATTCACATTAAGGTTCATACAAATGGATTCCATATCATGTTCATGACCCAATTACATTTACCCTACCAACGCACGGTCCACTAGGGCTATCTCACTATGGCGACAAGAAGCTCATCATGACATTACTAAGGTATGATATGATGTCGTTCCAGCCAATCAACCTTAAGTCCATTATTCATTACATGAAGGATACCATTTCGGCTTACAACTTCAAGTTTTATAACCGACCGCTAGGTTAAAGGATCCACATAAAGGACCTTCTTATCATCATTCAAGGTCTTACATAACATTCATAAATTTAAGACTAATACTCTTTAGTTCCTAATTCAATATATCACATATTCATATTCATACAAGAATCAAGTAAGGGATACAACTCTACCGAAACAAGACACAACATTACATCACTTTAGCACATCTAGCATAACATTCTTCAGACACTTAAGAATAACCCTTAACATCATTAAACCAACCTATTCTTTACCTTAACATCATAAATATAACCAATATAGACTCATATAGCCAAGTTAGGAACAACCATGTATCAACTCTAAGACTATACATATAAGCACATAGTCATAGTATAACATGATTACCCAAATAACATCAATAGAAGAACACATACTTCCACATTACTTCACATATAGGTATATATGATCATACTTCACATAATCAACTACACAAATCAACATAATACTTCAAGTAGTGCCGACAAGGCCATGATCATCATAATACATAAAATAACGCCGATAAGGCCACATCAATTCACATAACACCGCCATCATAAGTGGACCATACCAATCACACATAATCCAAGATCTGAATAACAATATCTATACAAAATTATAATAGAGTTAGGGAAGCATACCACCCACTTGAACTCACCACTGTAATCCCAAGCTAAATCATCCAAATCAATACCATAAGAGCCTTACACATGGCCATGAACATCAATCCAAATTATAAATCATAATACTCAATGAATCTAAGTCAATTCAAGATATATTTATCAATCTAAGGCCAATTAGATATCAATTGAATACAATCCTTACATCATTAGAAAGCCCATAGAAAACTACACTAGAATCTATAAGCATTAAGTTCATATCAATTCAATAGGATTAGCATGCAACAGATCTAAGAGTATTCATTACTCAATTAATCAAATTGAAAAAGCATATACATCATACATACATAATTTATGCATGAATAAACAACCCATAACAATCTACACATGAATTCATAAATCTCAAAGCATAATCAATCCACCCATATTTTAGTGAAAATTAGAGAATTGAGAATATCAGGGTTCATGGAGAATTTCATTGGAAAACATCAATTAAACATCAATAACATCATATGTTAACGTTTGAAAACCTTTCATGCAAGAACCCAAGACTTAGAGTAGAAATTGGACTTTTTTCATCTTTTTGAAATCCTTTGAAAACATCTTTGAAATTGGCTCAAAGGTGATAGCAAGCCTTAGATGAAGAACTCCCATACCTTATTTGAAGAATCCAATGATAATTGATGAAAAAACTCTATTGAAGTCCCATCTTCAAGCTTCATCTTCACTTTGAACTCTCATGGAGGTTTTTGGAAGAACTTTTGGAGGGAACATGTGTTGACCTTAGTGTTAGGGTTTACGTTTAATGAATTATACTATTAAAATACCCGTAAATACCCAAAACAACCGTCCAAATACTTATAGGGGCATAGGGTGAATTTACAACATCACCACTTAAATTAACAGAAAACTGGCAGCAGAAACAAGGACCCAGCGACGGAGGGGACCGTGGTCTCACCCACTCCCCATCGTTTGGGTCTCGTGGGTTGCACCTGCAACTTCTGATCCAGCATGACAAGTGGCTCCATCGACGAGGCCCAGCGACGCCGTCCGCCCAAGGACAGCGTAGGGACTTAGCCACTCCTACTCATACCCTTCCCGGCCAACTTGGCTCTAATACCAATATAGGGGACGGACTGAGTTCCGGGACAGAATCCTAAGTGAAATTGGCAGAGTAACGGAAGGGAATAAAACCAAGAAAAAGCTTAAAATAAATAGAAAAAGAAGAACAAAGGGAAGTATACAAACTTAAAACAAAACTTTAAAATTTAAAACATAAATTAAATAAACAAAATAGTAGAGAAAGTATACTTACAAAATAACTTTATTTATTTAGGGAATAGAGAGAGAACATGGAAGATGGGAGAATTGGAAAAGATGGGGAAATGGAAGAATATGGTAGAGAGGTTTTTCAAAGTCGTATGATTTTGAATGCCTCTTACTAGGACAAGTTGAAAGCCTTAAATCGGCCTCAAAAGAGATGATTAATCTAACTTATTATGTTAACTAATTTACATGTATGCATACACTAATACACATTATTCATTTTACACGTAATTACTATCTACTAAAAATAACTGATGATAATCGTACGTGACTTGGAATAAATGCCCCGTTAGCTGAAACTACTTACGTAGCCTTCACTACATGTTTATCTTCTTTTGATAAAATTTTATCTTCAAAACATATCATGTTATTTTGTCTTCTTGTTACTTTGTGGCTTTATTCCTGCGAGGTCCACATGTTGGTGGAATTGTTGACATAGTGAATAAGCTTGCTTTGTCCAAATGCTGATTTTTATAATTGTCTTGAAACTTGTATAACATATCTTTCCATGTAGGGTCCACTCTTGAATGTTTCTTTTCTTGATATTTCTCTAAGTGATAGCAAAGTTTGCTGGCACTTTCTTTTTATTAAAAAAGTAATTTTGTGCTATTTTTGTAGCAATAATATCTGATAATTCGTATTTTAATTTTGCATCAGTGTTGAGGTTTATATGAGGCTTCCTTGAACCTTCGTTTTAATCTTTCTTTGGAATTGTCATAATTTCTTCGGATGATGATCTTGACATTATCAATGACAACTGATTCTTGAATTTTAACTGTCTTGATTAAACATGTGATCCTCATGGTCATGCGGGGATCTTCCGTCTCCACATAATTTTTGTTGGTGTAGCAGAGCTTTCATAATTTTCATATTTGATGTGGTATTTGACAGTACCTGTAATATTTGTTGACCTGTATTGCTTTCGGAGCAATCTCGGACTTAACAATCTTTACCTTGTGACTTAAAAGAAAAAATTCTGTCTTTTCATTTTGGTTATTCCTGGTCTCATTAATTCCCTGGAAAATTCTTTTTAAAAATTTTGGGATATTTTTTCTTTTTATAAAATAAAATTTTATAGAAAATATATGATTGCGTTGCAGTCATTGTTTATTTATTGAAAGAGGGTAACTCCTAGTGCTAAAAAAATCTAGGAGGAGAAGAAGGTTTAGTAACCTCTATTGTAAAACTCTCTTGATGAAAAAGTGAATTTATTTGAAAGATATTTTTATCTTTTATGAAATTACTTTCATCTTTTGACATAGTATTTAGGTAAGGAAAAACGAGATTCTTTCCTAGCACTCTGGTATGGATGTCATCTAATTGGGAGGTATAAGGCTTTATTTGAGTGATGAAAGGAATGCCTAGTATAATTTTTTCTTTTATGTCTTTGGTTATCATGAAATCATTTATGAAATCAATTTCATTATTCCATATGTAAGCGTTTTTCAGTTAATAATTTATTTTAAGCTTTTCTCATGTTGCAGAGAATAAACGTGTAGTGCCTTTGTCTAAATATTTATGAGAAATTAATCCTTCAATAATGCAATTTTGATCTGCGCCTGTATCAAATAATGCAATTTTATGAATGATATAATTTTTATCTATAAATAATGTAATGGGTATGTGGTAGCTTTGTGGTCGAATGACAGTGATTTTATTAATTCCTAATTTTGAAAGAAGTTCTATGAGAGACTCTACTTCTTTTGAATTTTCTCCTGCTTCTGATTTAAATTCCTGCGGTTCTTGTTTGGGTCGTAGATTTTTAAATGTTTTATTAGTAACTGACTGAATTTCTAAGTGTGGAGTCTCTGCTTAATTTTATTTATTTTATCTCTTATTTGTACTAATTCGGCCTGAATAATTTGTAGAGTTGTTTCAGGTTTAATTGGTTGTTTAAATTTATTTAAAACACTACAAAAATAACTCAAATTGCCAACAGATTTTACGAACAACTTAAGTTGGTTAGTATTCTACTAACAAATTACAAACAGATTTCTAATTGAATAATATTTTAAAACTTAACAACGAAATTCTAACAGATTACCAACATAAATCTTACTAACTAAGTATTTTAGTTGGTAAATACGGCGGGAAAAAATGGCTTCAAATTTAGCAACATTCTATCAATGGATTACCAACAGAAATATTACTAACGCACACCTTCTGTTGGTAATATTACCAATGAAGTATATATCGGTTGATAAATATGACAAAAAATTGTTTATATAATTGATTAACATATACCAATGAATTACTAACCAAACATTTACCAACGACAAGATTGTGTTGCTAAATTTACCAACCAAATATAAATGTGTTTGTAAATTAGTAACGAAATGTAATTTGTTGGTAAACTTGCCAACCAAAATCAAATTAGTTTGAAATTTTACCGACGAATAAAGATTGTAGTTAGTAAATTACTAATATCATTGAAATAGTTGGTAATATACCAACCGATCACTAATCCATTGGTAAAATTTACTAACATATTATTTATTAGTTGGTAATATTACATATGAATGTTTAGTTGAGTAGTAACTATTACCAAATCTAATAAAATTTATTGGTAAATTATTAATTACTTACTTATATTTTAATAGTTTGTTAATTACCAATTGTAGTTCATTTTTTTGGTAAATCAGTGTCTATTGTTGAGGCTTTAAAGTTTAATTCTGTTAGGCATTTTAATTTTTAAATTTTAACCAAAACTTGACTTTGTTTAATATTTTTGGTAAACGTGCTCAGATTAGAACTCCATCAGTGTCATTAGCTTTGAAAGGTCATTTTTTATCTAACGGCAAGGTTGGTTCATTTTCTGAGGCTTTCATTTTTTGTTTGTGTCGTTATATATTTTAAATTTTATGTTTAGGCCAATATTTGACTTTGGTCAGTATTTTTTTGAACGTGCTCAGATGATAATTTTCTCAGCTTAATTAACTCCAAAGGTCACTTTTTATCTAGTAGAATGGATGGTTTGGGTTTTGAGGCTTTCATTTTTACTATGTGCCTTAGGTGTTTTAACATAAAAATTTGGCAAAAATTTATTTCTTGTCAATATATTTGATAACATGCCCAGATAAGAATTTCGCTAGTACAATTAAATCAAAGAAGTCAATTTTGATGTAATAAGATAGAGGGTTGGGTATTGACGCTTCCGTTTTTAGTTTATGTCGTTATACATTTTAGCTTTTATGTTTTGGCCAAAATTTCACTTTAGTCAATATTTTTTATAATCGTGTTCGAATTGAAATTTTTCACCGCAGTTAGCCATATAAGTTAATTTTTGATCTCATAGGATGGTTGGTTCGAGTTTTGAGACTTTTATTTTCAATTTGTGTCGTTAAGAGATTTAACATTTAACATTTGGCTAAAATTTGATTTAGGTCATTTTTTTGGGAAATAAGCTCAAATTTGAATTTTGTCAGCGCGGTTAGCCCTGGAAAGTCATTTTTCGCTTTATAGGATGGTTGTTTCGGATTTTGAGATTTTCATATTCAGTTTGTACTGCTAGGCGATTTAACTTTTAACTTTTTGCAAAAAATTGATTTTGTTTATGATATTTTGTAAACGTGCTCTGATGAAAATTCTGTCAGCGCGATTAGCTTTGAAACGTCATTTTTATATCTACTAAGATGGTTGTTTCAGGTTTTAAGGCTTCCATTTTCAGTTTCTGATGTTTGGCGTTTTAACTTTCAAATTTTTGCCAAAATTTAGATTAGGTCAATATATTTTTTTTAAACGTGCTCAAATTAAATTTTATGATATAATGATATGTGTCATATTGAGACTAAATTAACTTGTTATTGTAGAGTTTGCATTTTTCATTGAAATGATTTATAAAATTGAATAATATTTTTGGATTTAGATTTGTGTTCTTTGATTTTTAAATGCAATAAATTAATAAATATGTTACTATCTAATAATCATTCAGTTAATAATATTTTGAACATATTGACAATCAATTACTAACCTAACATTGAACTTGAATGATATATTACCAATAAACTAACAATCATATTAGAAAAATAAATAATCATACTAACGTATTTAAACTTTATTATCAATTAGGGTTGTGGTGTAGTGGTAAGTACTCTTGCAGACTGCATCCTTAACCAAGAGGTCTCAGGTTCTATTCACGTTAGGTACATAATCATCTTTGTTAGGGAGTACTTTACCACCCAATGTGGAACTTTCCGACGTGAATCCAGATTTAGTCGGGCTCCAATGTGGGTACCGAACACTGGATGAAAACCAAAAAAAAAAAGTATTTAAAATTTATTGGTAAATTACCAACACAAATTTTTTTTACTAAAATTACCAACCAATTACCGATGTATGAATCTGAAAATGAAGAAAAAAAATTTACCAACTCCTTTTCAATTTGTTAGTCAAGGTACTAACGATATACTAACCAAAACTTAGTTGGTAAATTTACCTACAGAAATTTCAGAGTCATGTTTGAAAATTTTGTAACATCTTTGGGTGTTTACCAACTGATTTTTGGTTGGTAAGTTTACCAACAAATTAATATCGGTTGATAAATTTACCGACGAGCTTTTTAGCAATGGATTAATATAAGTTGGCCTTTTGTTGGTAACTCAATTTGCCAACCGATTTGATCAATTTACCAACAAATTTTTTTGTTGGTAATTTAGTTTTTTTTTTGGTAGTGAACACTTATCATATCAAAGGGCTTAATAGTCCTATTATCCGGTTGTTTATCAAAAACTAAATATCTTAAGGCCATTAAGTATTTTTTCTTGAAATCGGGATCCTCAATATAATCTATCATATCGAAAAATGTTTCTTTACTACTAGTGATGACATTTATGGAACGATTCTTGCAGGTGCAAATTGCACTGCCGCATTCACAAGAGTCTGATGACTTACTGTCATCAAAATCGTATGCTATATTTAGTTGATCTTCATCGCTAAGATTTTCATCGAAGGAGGTGTTGTTTCTATTATTTTCTAGGATAGAATACAACTTATTTTTAACTTCTTCTTCCATTTCTAACATATTAATTTTGTCTTTCTTTTTATTAGTGGATGGTCTTTGGCTCGATGTCCCATTTTTCCATAGCCCCAACACCGTTCAGTGTTGTTTGGTTTAAATCTATTTTTACTAGGGTCATGGTTGAGTCTTTTTTTATAATGACGGGGTTTTACTGATTTATCGTCATTCTTATGGTTTCTTTTAATTCTCTTAGAAGCCTCTTTTGATGGGGCAGATAGGTTAATATAACCGAAGTCTTCACAAAAATTTCCTAGTTTCTTTTGTGATAATTTAATATCCTTTTTTAGTTGATTTATAAGTTTCATATCTGTACATATTCTAATCCAGTAATGTTTATAAAACTTATGAGGTCACCATAGGTTAATTGATTATAGGGAATTTTTCCTTCAAACCCTATGTTTTAATTTTATCCTAACCTTTTCAGCAAATATAGTTGGTAAACCACTAATAAATTTTTCTTTCCAATAGTCGTGATTGCAGTCTTTGCGAATCATAACTTTGTTTATGAAAACATCTTTATGCCACCTAAAATCATCTAACTTTGGACAAGATAGATTAGATAATATTTCTAAACTTCTATCTTGAAAGAATTGCGGTTCACCTATAAAGTGTTTATCTATACTATAAATTAAGCTGGCAGTAGCATCTTCTAGAATTTGATTTTTTATAGTTTGCCCCCCGGGTTCAATTTTAACTATAGGGATAATAGTAGTTGCATTTACTATCTTTTCCCTATTATCTTCGGTGAGGTAGTTGTCCCACCAAATTTTTTAATGTTCCAGTACATCCGGCGGTAATTAAAATAGCAGTTTGTTTATCGGATAATTTTTTTATTTTATATGTCGTAATGTCCATATACATTTCATGTAATTTATTATATATTTGATGTTCTGTGAGTCCATCAATATTCCATTCCGCAATCTCACTTCCAGAATGTGAAGTATGTGCTAGAAATTCATTTTTTTCATGCTGCATATCTGGAAAGGTAGGTCTCTTATAATAACTCTTTTTGATGGAATAGGTAGAACCTAATTTATTAATTTCATTGTCATTATCTTTGGATAAGGTATTTATAGCCTTAGATTTTAATTTTTCATTAATTATTCCTATAAGTTCATCAGTAATTTCAAGTTTCTCTTGAAAGTTAGGAAATTTATCTTTGGGAAGTTCAGGTAATTTAAATATTGGGTGAATTTCAAAATTTTTATTTTTACTCGTATAGGAAGAGATTGGTTTATCCTTAATATCCGAATTATTATTAGCATTTAGGATTTGATTAGATACTACGTAAAGTAGTTGATTTGTATAATTATTTTGTTGTAGTATTTTATTTATATCCTTATTTGCAGGATCACCTTTTGTGTCCATTATGTCCATTTTAAAGGGTGAGGCAGTAATAATTTTATTCTCTATCGATAAACTAATTTCTTCTAATGGGAGAATTGTAGATTCAACTACTTTATTATTTTTGGTAGTATACCATTTGTTTACAAGCATGCTTAATGACTCCTTTTGATCAGCTAATTATCCTGTATATTCAAATCATTTAAAAAAAATTGTATTACATTTTATTCTTTTCATATCACTAAACCATTTATTTCTAAAGGTTATTCTATCTGATAAAGAGTATCTTTGTACATACCATTCCTTTTCAATGGAATTTTCTTGACTAGTCCAAAGTTTATCTAAATATTCAATATCTGGTTCAAAAGGTTCATCAAATCTAATCATGCATAAAGCATCCTTAATTTCTTTACGAGGAGTGAGATTATATTTTTTTAGTTCATATTCTACTTTTGGAATGGTTTCTGAGAAATCTACCCCTTTTAATTTTTAATCTATCTCTTCTAAGGATATGTCATCTTCTTTCTTAGTTATGGAGAAAGAAGGTCTAGAAAATGACATTCTTTTACTTGTAGAGATTTGATTATAAGATTGGGATCTTAAAGATTTTAAAGCTATGGATCCATCTGGAAATTGAATTACTTGGTCAATATGTGGATTCACTTCTTTAATTTCTAGCTCTGTTATGGAGTCAAAATGCCAATCATCTTTTGTTAATACATCATCCCATTTTATCATCTTTGGGACAAAGGTGTTATTATGGTTATGATTTTCTTCCATGAGCATGGTAAGTCCTTTATTACTTATTATTTTAGCCTTAGCGGTTAAGGTAGTTTTCATTAGTCTATAATATACCCTATATATTATGGCTTTTTCTCTAGTATTAGCTTTACTATTCATATTTTTGGTTCTAACATTTAAAGTTAATGTATCAATTATATTTTGATCATTAATATCTATTGAATAATTGGTATAACAATTAAATTATACCGGGCCATTGGCAAGGTTACTTTGTAGTACTGCTAATAATGAATCATCAAAATTTAATAATCTATTGTCTCTTAAAAGAAGACGTATGGGTACATCTAAACCAAATCTATATAATGGTTTGACTGCTACCATGACAAGTCCTATGTGATGAAATTTATAATTCCTCTTATATCTATTAATATCATTGGTTGCTAATAATCTAATAGTTTCAATATTTTTATTAATAGCGATGGTAGACCTAGAAGTCTTAATATTATAATTTCTAATAAAATCAAAGTGTCCTGTTTTATAAACCTTTTTAAAGTGTTCTTTAGGAATATTTCAGTTTTGTAGATCATTTTCCATTTTTGTAATTTTATTAGAGGTTGTAGAGATGTTAATAC
This sequence comes from Solanum sitiens, assembly GCA_016801875.1. Classification (NCBI taxonomy): domain Eukaryota; kingdom Viridiplantae; phylum Streptophyta; class Magnoliopsida; order Solanales; family Solanaceae; genus Solanum; species Solanum sitiens. The sequence goes on from JABWTJ010000156.1 coordinate 1,063,203, forward strand.
TATTTAAAATATTTTGATGTGTAGGTGAATTCATTTTAATTCAAGGGAAAATTTAGCGGGGAGAAGAACACTATCTTTGAGCTTAAATGTCTACTTTAAAGATTACTACCGGAATAATAAATTCTTTGTGTAGTAATTGTTGTTACCTTTTTCACTAATTTTCTTTCATCTTATTCCTATAGGCTTGGCGACTGGAACACCTTCGGGTCCAGCTCTATGACACACACAGTCTAAGTTAATCCAACGAAAAGTACGGGCTTGCCAACGTCTAAATCGGAATAATCCAGTTACCCCATTTCAAGGAATAAAACTATGAAGAGAAGTGGAAGAAGAACAACAACTACCAAACTCCGAACTTACCACCCCGACCGCAACCTAAGTTTCGACGCCGTCCGCCCAAGAACAGCGTAGGGACTTACCGCTCCTACTCATACCCTTCACGGCCAAATTGGCTCTGATACCAATTGAGGGGACGGACCGAGTTCCGGGACAAAATCCTAAGTGAAATTGGGCAGAGTAACGGAAGGGAGCAAAACCAAGCAAAAACTTAAAACAAATAGAAAAAGAAGAACAAAGGGCAATATACAAACTTAAAACAAAATTTTAAAATTTAAAATATAAATTAAATAAACAAAATAGTAGAGAAAGTATACTTACAAAATAACTTTATTTATTTAGGGAATAGAGAGAGAACATGGAAGATGGGAGAATTTGAAAAGATGGGGAAATGGGAGAATATGGTAGAAAGGTTTTTTAAAGTCGTATGATTTTGAATGCCTCTAAGCAGGAGAAACTTCAAAAGAAGTAGAGTCTCTCATAGAACGTCTTTCGAAATTAGGAATTAATACAATTACGGTCATTCGACCACAAAACTACCACATACCCATTACATTAGTTATAGATAAAAATTATATCATTCATAAAATTGCATTATTTGATACAGGCGCAGATCAAAATTGCATTATTGAAGGATTAATTCCTCATAAATATTTAGACAAAGGCACTACACGTTTATTCTCCGCAACAGGAGAAAAGCTTAAAATAAATTATAAACTCAAAAACGCTTACATATTTAATAATGAAATTGGTTTCATAAATGTTTCATGATAATCAAAGACATAAATGAAGAAATTGTACTAGGTATTCCTTTGATCACTCAAATAAAGCCTTATACCTCCCAATTAGATGGCATCCATACCAGAGTGCTAGGAAAGAATATCGTCTTCCCTTACCTAAATACTATGTCAAATGATGAAAGTAATTTCATAAAAGATAAAAATATCTTTCAAATAAATTCACTTTATCATCAAGAGAGTTTTACAATAAAGGTTATTAAACCTTCTTATACTCCTAGATGTTTTAGCACTAGGAGTTACCCTCTTTCAATAAATAAACAATGACTGCAACGCAGCCATATATTTTCCATAAATTTTTATTTTATAAAAAGAAACAATCTCCCAAAAATTTTAAAAAGAATTCTCCAGGGAATTAATGAGACTAGGAATAACCAAAATGAAAAGACCATTTTTTTTCTTTCAAGTCACAAGGTGAAGATTGTTAAATCTATTTTTACTAGGGTCATGGTTAGATTTTTTGAACCTTATTTTGTATCGACGGGGTTTCTCTGATTTATGTTTATTTTTATTGTTCGCTTTCTCAAAAGTCTCTCTTGATGGAGCGGATAATTTAATAAAACCAAAGTCTTGAATAAAGTTTCCTACTTCCATTTGAGATATTTTACTATCTCTTTTTAGTTGATCTTACGTTTTATATCTGTACATAATTCTAGTCCAGTAATATTTATAAAACTTATGAGATCACCATAGGCTAATTGATTGTAAGGAATTTTTCCTTCAAATCTATCTTTTAATTTTATTCTAACCTTTTCAGCAAAAAAATTGTGTAGACCACTAATAAATTTTTCTTTCCAATAAGCGTGATTACAATCTTTTCTAATCATAACTTTGTTGAGGAATATATCTTTATACCATCTAAAATCTTTCAACTTTGGGCAAGATAGATTACATAATATTTCTAAACTTCTATCTTGGAAAAGTTGAGGTTCTCTGATACCAATTGAGGGGACGGACCGAATTTCGGGATGGAATCCTAAGTGAAATTGGGTAGAGTAACGGAAGGGAGCAAGACTAAGAAAAAGCTTAAAACAAATAGAAAAAGAAGAACAAAGGGCAGTATACAAACTTAAAACAAAAATTTAAAAATTTAAAACATATATTAAATTTACAAAATAGTAGAAAAATTATACTTACAAAATAACTTTATTTATTTAGGGAATAGAGAGAGAACATGGATGATGGGAGAATTGGAAAAGATAGGAAAATGGGAGAATGGTAGAGAGGTTTTTCAAAGTCGTATGATTTTGAATGCCTCTTACTGATACAAGTTGAAAGCCTTAAATAGGCCTCAAAAGTATTGATTAATCTAACTTATTATGGTATCTATTTTACATGTGTGCATAAACTAATACACATTATTCATCTTACACGTAACTACTACATATTACAAATAACTGATGATAATTATACGTGGCTTGAGATAGATGCCACGTTAGCTGGAACTACTTACGTAGCCTTCACTGCATGTTTATCTTCTTTTGCTGAAATATTATCTTCAAAGTATATCATGTTATTTTGTCCTCTTGTTACTTTGTGGCTTTATT